>BCKW01000002.1:2235302-2451369 GCA_001600755.1 Ogataea methanolica
AAATCTGGCTTTATTTATATTGTTTAAGAATATATGTTAAGATCAGTTTATAATAAAAGTAAATGTTTCATAATGTATGTGTTTTAGAATCAAGTACTGTTTTAAGTAACATGAAACAAGTTAGAAGTGTTTCAAGTGAGTATTAATATTTATTCATGTTCACTTATGTAATAATCCCGATATTCCTGACAGGGGCTGCTAAGAATTATACTTCAGCGTGCGGATCTCCTGAACCCTTGGCATATGCGCTTTTAAGAATTTCCTAAGCAGGCTATCGTGCGCCATTTATAAGCTCATATAAAGATCTGGCTGGATTCTTTGAAGAGAAGAGCGTTCGATCCATTCCATAGTCAAGCTATGTTACACCAACGGTCAATTAGGGAATGTTTTATTCCGCAACCATGTTTCCTTCTTTAGGTCAAGTGAGAGTTATATTGCACAATAAATAATAGGCCAGGTGTAGGCAATCTTATCTCGTATCATATAAATACAAGCCGGTATACTGTGTCCTACTCAAGGGCAAACGAGTTAAATTGCTAGTTACCGTGAAATATGTTGAATAGTCAGAAGCTTTTATCTTTCATATGATACATACTCCATCTTCGCCGTTAAAGATTATTATTGGTCCAAGCTATTCCTAATTACGAGCGGAGAGATTCCTATCCCAGTAATAAATATCCCGGTGCACTATATTTAGAAGTTTCTCGAGTTTTGTGGGCAAGCGAACATACTCAGTATTCATCAAAGATAGGGCGACATTATAGACCAAGTCTGCTTCATATATGGTGTTCAGACGGGTTCCAGCTTATAACCTATCTCCCAGGAAGTCCAGGTGCAATCTCTTCCTTTCCGTGAGTCCACTGCAGCATGGCGGGGGAAGACACTGCAAGAAACGTGCATGCTAAAAAACCTCACAAGCCGCACGGGAAGGAGCTGACTTGCCCAGGTTTTGTGACAATTCCACTCGCTGTTTTTTACCTACCACCAGATCCATGTATTTATTGGATCCCTATCCTTCTTCCTTTAAAACCACCCTGTAATCCCTCTACTTGCAAACCTTTCACTCTCAACGATTAAGAATCACAAATAGTGTTTCTTGAAACTTGACCCAATTTATTTCCGTAAGCTTGAGAGCCTAATACATAGAAAGATCCATCCTTTTAAGTTTTAATACGTCAAGGAGTCCAACCAAGAAGTCTAGTGAGATAAATTACAAAACTCAATTACCCACAACATCTTTTTATCTTAATTTAAAAAGAGCCAATAAAAGCTTAGGTGGTCAAGAAGAAGATTTTGTATATCGTCTAAATCCCTTATTCCAATATGAAAAAAGAACCTGGAAAGCAAGCGCAAAACCTTGACACTGCAGACTCAATTGAGCTAGCACTTGATCTACTGGACCCTGTTGGAGAAGCCTTTGATGAATCTTCTGGCACTTCACAGCCACCAAAATTAGAGAAGAATATCTCTTTTGGTATCATTGGCACTACAGACACCATCTCGAATCTGGATAATTTTGGCTTGCACACCTCTACAGGCACGATGCACAATAGGGTGTCTGTCTCAGTACAAGCATTTGAATCCGGTGCTTTCAACAGCCTATCTCGGCTTTCAGGTAAAGACACTATACCTCCACCTATCCCAGAATCTTTGCCAACTACTCCAGGCTACGAACTTGGCGGCGGTGGGTTATCCGGTACCGCTTCAACCTCGTATTTCGATTCTTTCCATCAAGAGCAGTTTCCATTACAGCCACAGCAACAGACCTTACTAACTCCTTCGGACAATGGTGGATCTAGATTAGAAGTTAGAAAACTAGAAGGTATGACACTATCAAATCCACCAAAAAACAGATGGAGAGTTATCTCCATTGTTTTGTGGGTTTTCTGTTCTGGTATGGCAGATGGTGCTCCTGGTGCTCTTCTACCTACAATTGAAGAATTCTATGGTATCAATTACCCTATTGTGTCTTTAATCTGGTTATCCAATGCATGTGGTTATATTATGATTGCAATGGTCAGTTACAAACTAGAGGGATGGCTGGGTAAGAGAAAGATGACCGCTGGTGGTTGTTTAATGCAATGTATCATGTATGCTTTTATCTCCCCCGGTTCAGCATATCCATTAGTTGTCGTTGGTTTCTTCTTTGGTGGTGTTGGTTTGGCTATCTGCTTATCTCAACAAAATATCTTCTTGAGCAGGTTTAAAGAGTCATCGAAATACTTAGGCTATTATCACGGTAGTTATGGTCTGGGTGCGTGCATTGGTCCGTTGGTTGCTACGGCTATCGTTAATGCTGGTGTTAAATGGCACTACTACTACCTCATTTTGTTAGGTTGCATGATTTGTAACTTCTTCAATCAATGGTTTGCATTTGGTGGTTGTGATGAAGATTTAAAGCCATGGGACTCATATGACCCTAATTCTTCCCAGAGTTCTGAATATAGTGATGTTGCCCTTGATTCGTCTGCAAGAACAGCACCAGTTTTAGAAGAAGAAAGACAATTAACGATAATTGATGAAACAGTTGCATACACCGAGAATCTTCGTTACCTCAATTCTGATCCATATAACGGATCCACTTCACTCGCATCTTTGCGAGAGCCAGATACAGCGGAACCAGCTATTCCAAAGGGTTTGCTGAAGTTGGCGCTTAAAAATGCTAGAACGTGGTTGTTATCTTTTTTTGTTCTCTTCTTCCAAGGTGCCGAAGCTGCCCTTGGAGGTTGGATCATTACTTTTTTGATTGATTACCGGCACGGAAATGAAAGCTCTATCGGCTACGTTACTTCTGGTTTCTGGGGTGGCTTGGCTGTTGGTCGTTTACTTTTAACTGTCCACATTCATAGACTGTTAGGTGCCAAGAGGGGTGTCACTCTTATGTTGATCTTTTCTGTCACTATTGCTGTTTTGACTTGGGTTATTCCAATTGTTAGCCTTGAAGGCGTGTTTGCTTCCTTGTGTGGTATGTCAATTGGTCCTGTCTACCCTTTAATGATCACTGTGGCTGTTCGTGTTTTACCAAGAAAGATACAAGTAATCTCTTTGACTATTATGACGGCCTTCGGTTCCTCTGGTGGTGCTTTGTTCCCATTCCTGGTTGGCTTGGTCTCTCAATTCAGAGGCGCATTTGCTGTGATGCCATTCTCAATCGGTTTACTTGCAGGCGCACTTGGTATTTGGTACTGTTTACCAAACCCAGACAGAAATGTTGTTAATAAAATCTGGCAGAGATTAATTTAATCAGTTTAGTCCGATATTTATATAGCTTATTCTAATTAGGATGACTATATTAACCACTTTTGCCTTTTCCAAAGACAAGCAGTGTTAAATGATTAATTCTCCTTTAGCATTTTAAATAGTTGCTTTTCGCTTTAATTAATAAAACAAAAATCTGGAGGTTTAACATAAAACTTGTAGTGTATTCAAAACCGAGTATATACAAAAGATGGCTGAATAAACCAAAAAAAGAATTAACCAAATGCTTTAAAGCTTTAATAAAATATACATAAATAACAAAAGCATCATACTTCTTCGTCAACCAGTTAACAATATTATTTCTTAGTCTCAACAGAGGGAACGTAATCGTAGTACCATATTTGTCTAGCTGGGTAATCTGTGGGAACTCTCATTTCAAGAGGGAATCTTTTACCATATTCAGGTTTGTTAGCAATTTCAAACAATGAACGGCTGACTTGTTTCAGGTCTTCATTGGCCTCTTTGATACTTTCATATTGTTGACTCATCTGTAATTCTGCTTCTTGTTTCTTAGCTCTTCTCATCATGGACCATGCTTTCGTGACAGTCAGGTGCTTGATATAATCTTCGTTACAGAGTTTTAGTAAACGAGGCTGTTTACGAGCAGCTGATAAGACCGATAGTTGTGTGACTAATTTTTGAACTTCTGGGTTAAGACCAGCTTTGGTTCTTTTGGTTCTAGTTTGTTGGCTGACGGCATTACTTGCTAGATTTGAAGTAGCCTTAAACAATGGCCTTTGTGGGAACATGATATATATTGTGTAGATTTGTGTATTTGCTTGTACTGAATAATATAGTCGAGTCTCAGGCATCAAACCAATATTTAACTGAAGGTCTCTCTATTGAAAAGATTAAAAAGTCCTACCATCTGAAAAACCATCCATCGACCTGCAGAGAGAGCTCAAAGTGCAAAAGACTCAAAAGATATGGAAAATGGAAAATTTTGAAATTTGATTAGCACACGATTTCTTGTGTTTTCTGAGCCACGATTAAATAAGGTTGCAGGGGCATTATGGTTTCAGGTAGAAGTATATCTACACCTTATCCTGACAACAGATAAATTCACTTGCCAGTTTCTCTGAAAGGAAAGGTCTATCGGCACACAGATAATGTCAAACAATTATCAGCAGGAACGACTACCGCAAGCCCCAAACGAGTTTACACCTGTAACAAGGACAACAAGCTCCTACTCTGAGAACAATCCATTTGCTGAGCTAGCTGCGAATGAAAACCAGGCACAGGAACAACCAATAACTGTGCTAACAACAGGTATCAGCAATGCTTCTCTGGATTCACCACAAGAAGGTCAGCAGGTCCGGCAGACACAGCAGGTTCAGCGATCGCAGCGACCAATACTGAATGTTGACACAGAGGATGCGGTCTCCAACGCTTCGATGCAACAGTCTACACCTATCATTCAAATTGACCCTCCTTCCTCATTTACTACTCCAGCTCCAAGACTGCCACCACCTCTACCTCCACTCCCTTCACGTTCCGAGATTGGATCACCGAATATTAGTAGATATGCAGCATCATTTTCAACGAATATGTCAACATCTACTTCAAGCCTAAGCATAAGTTCACCTTCCTCACGAACTCCAGTGGATGAGGTTGTTTCACTGGTTGATCTTCCGATCTCTGGATCTCACACTCCTTCACAAGTCCCAGCAAATGCTATCCCAATTATCACTGTAGACTCCCCTATAGATGATACTACGAGTATCACAACCGAAGATTTAACTGAAGAAGGGCCGACCGAAGAAGAGCTGTTAGAAGCTGCCAGATTGGCACAACAGCAAGATCTCCAAGAAGAAGAAGAGCACATTTCAAGATTACCGCCATCTCCTGTCTACACGTTTGAAGCTTCACCAGGTGAGCTCAGCATCCCAAATAATCAAGCTATAGATCCGTTAAGCATTAACGAAAGCACCCCTGAGGAAGATCCACCTGAATATACAGAACTGTCACCTGAAGCCGCTCAATTCATTATCAGGCCCCAATTCTCTCAAACTGGCGGTAACATAATGACTCCTTCATCTCTGAATACTCGTCTTAATGGAACCCAAAGGTATACTAGACCTCCAGGACCTCCTCCAACACCTGCTAGACCACCAGCGATACCTCCTAGGCAAAGACCTTTTGTTCCAGCATCATCAGGCAGAATGAGGTCGTCAACATATCAACGACCACCTAAACCTCCCCCTCAGCATATTCTACAGCAATCCGAACAGCGACTTCACCAACACCAAGGGGTTGTTCATCCAGTAGTGGCTCCTCCACTCCTCCCTCGAAGACCGGTTTCTCCAAACTCAAGTCAGAGAAGAACTAATGCACCTCATTCGCCACTATCACCACCTATAAATTACTAATTTGTTTCTCCAGTTGAAACTTTCTATCCGCTCGTTGTTTTGTCTATTTATGTACGTCTATTTAAATGCTGATTTCTTAACTTACGCCTTTACTTTATTACAGCACTCTTAAGGGTCTTCTAAGGGCAAGGATGGTTACTGTATAAAAGAAAAAAGACAAAGAAAAAAGACAAAGTAAAAAAACAAAGTAAAAAAACAAAGCAAAAACAAAGCAAAAACAATTCCGATACCGGGAGTCGAACCCGGGTCTGCCCGGTGAAAGCGGACCATGATAGCCGTTACACTATATCGGATATCATGTAAGTTATTTTGGGGCGGAGAGTATTTGTTTTAGTATTGTTAATTGTTAATTTCTCACTGTTGTTTTTCTCTCTTCAAAAGATTAAACTCTCTTTCCGAGGGAAAAACTTCAACTATTTATAATAAAATATATTGAGGATTAGGAAATCATACGTGTAGCCATTTCTAGTATCCCTACTCTTTAGTGGTATGACATAGCTTTAGCTACCATACAAGTACTTCTAGTCGTGGATACCTCCTCGGGCTTATTTGAAATAGTATCAGCTACATACTAAGTTGAGTTCAATGATTGGGACTTGGATAAGGTCTAATGACTAATTTGGGGGTAACACAATATAATAAAATATTCTATTAAAAAGTTTATAAATCAATTTGTTTATATAAAGCTCGACCCCTTTTCTAGAAGAGTTCTGATTGTAACTTCTTCAGGAATAATTTCGATATACAGATCTATTTAAATTATTTTCCCATCTGGATCTTTGGTGAAAAATTTTCACCAGCTTCCTCAAATCCAATCTTATTACATCCGATTCGTATCCGACACTTAACACAATCAACGAAATCGTATGTCGTAATATTGACTCTGCTATGACTTAGTTATTGTTGTGGTTTACCTAGTAAATACCACAAAATGTAATCATATCTGGAGAATCACACGTCTGACGAGAGTGAGGTTCTGGCAATTGAAGACAAACTAAACTTCAATCACCAATAACTAACTATAAAAACAATGAAAAGAAATAAAAAAATCACGCAACAAGATAAAAATCACTCAACAAGATAAAGGCACTCAACAAGATGAAATCACTCAAGAACTAAGAATTTGCTAAGAACCAAAAGAGGGGTAAAATCGACTTAGCATTTCGGGCTAGCCGATGGTCGATTACTTACATAGGCTGTGGAGAACCAATACTTATTTCAAACCCTTTAATAGCTTTAAGGCCAAAAATTGATATTTTATTTGACCATCTTTCTATCCCATCGATGGGAAGGAAAGCTGAACAACAGTAGCAGAATATACAGCTGTTTATAATCAACACCATAACCTTGACGAAGCTGCCAATAAACTAAGGGAATTCCAAAAACAAATTGCCAGGAATTCTAAGCAACAAAGACAATGGTTGCAAATTGAAAGCAGCTGAAAAAGGAAAGCAAACTAAATTCAAAAGGGAGACAGTAACCTCTTGGAAGGTATAGTAACTTATCGTGAGCTCGCGAAATAACAACAAAATAAAGGACTAGAGAAGTCTAATCAATAAGGGAAGGACTCGCTACATAGGTCGTAACCGTTCGAACACTAAGTGGCTCAAAATAGTAAGTCGACTGTAATCCTTCTTTTGGTTTCTCGAAAATTCTTGTGCGCCATTTTTTTCTTAGTCTTATTGTTTTATAGTTAGTTGTTAGTGATTGAAGTTCAGTTTATCTTCAATCATATTTTATTATATATAGCTGGGGCTTTTCCCTTAGATAGGGAGTCCAATCTTTTGAAAAGAGAAAAGAACAATAATAAATAACAGTAAAAACAGCAAAAACACCACCAAAAATGAACAGTGCGTCCAATTCAGCAAAGTTGGTAGCACTATTTAGTTTTGATTTCATCAAAGTACAACATGTCAAACTCATTAGAGGACATCTTAGCCTTATTGACCGAACTCCTGGTTGAACAAGAGTAACAAAGAGTAGCAAAGAGTAACAAAGAATATTGCGTCGTTGAAATTCTGAAATTCGACAGTGAAGCAGATGCAAGCAAGGCATGAGGCTACTTCTCAAACGTCTAAGCTTACACTGAAGGTAATGGATAGCCAGATCAAAAGAAGATCCAATTGTCTGGTGGAAAGCTGTTCGATGCTCCGTTAGCTTGGTAAGATGACATCAGAGTTAACAATCCGATGTTGTCGTGTGGTGAGTTAGTTACAAAGTCCAAGAGAAGACTCATCCTAGCAGGTTGGTTGAGTGATCTCAAAAAGCAATACGAAGGTTTGAAACAAAAGCTCTCTATCTCCGAGTATGCAGCAAAGTTCCAAGCATAGGGCGCTTAGCTACCAGAGAGTTGCACAGATGAAGACGGGGCTATAGAGGATTTTGTTGAAAGTCTAATGACTAGGACTAAGATCCAAGTCAAGCTTTTTAAGCCAGAAGCGCTAGAGGCTGTAATAGAATTAGCGTTAGAGTTGGATCCCCCTATTCAAACTGGTAATCGGATGGTATTTTGTAAACCCGTTCCTTGCAAGGGAAAGAAGGTTCAAGGTTGATAATTGGGACCTAGAGATATCGGTCCTAAAGCGTCTGATTGGTTACAGTCGATATAATGAATCGGGCACGCTTTCGTTTTAATCGTTTATAAGTGATATTCTTCTTATAATTTGGAACTTGATATTTTCTAACTTCTAACTAAATTAAACTAAACTATCTAAAAACTTTATTCTTAATTATTTATTCTTCTAAAATTAATTGTTTCCCCCTTTCATCTCTAGGAAAGGGATCCAACAATAATAAGGAAATACAAACACAACTAAAATAGGGTTGAGTGTCGACGAAGTTGTCGACAATCTTATGAAAACTATTACTCTGCTTAGTAATCAATACAGTAATCAATAGGGGAAAAGGGGATCATTATCCTTCATCAAGGCGTCCTCTATATTAAATAGCGCCTGATTTCTTATAGTCGACCATTAGGTTGTATAGTGTAGTGGTTATCACTTTCGGTTTTGATCCGGACAACCCCGGTTCGAATCCGGGTACGACCTGTTTATTTTTTTTTGAATTTTTACATTCTCGATTACTTCAGCTATGAGTCAGCTTCATTCAACGTGGTATAATAATAAAATTCCCATGACATCAGGTAGAACTTTTGATTATTACAGTTATTCGCTGCCAGTTGGTTTCTTCTGTTTTTCCTTTGTTTACCTTCTTCAATCTCTCTTGTCCTCTCCTTCTACTTTTGAATGGACTGAAGTTGTCAATCATCAACCATTTCTTACTACCGTTCAAGAGCTGTCGATTCTCTAATTATTTAATTTACCCACGCTTTGTATTCAATTTAGATAGACGTCTCATCCCTCATATTTTATTTCGAAATCCTCTGCCTCACAGCTCCTATCTCTCAAGGTTGAATAAAAGCTTTTACCAACTCCATCTTGTAAGACATTTTTTGAATTACCATTTTTTGTGCTTGAGTATTAATAAACATATGCTAACTACTTTTATTCAGTCTTCATAATAACAATCTCATACTTTTTCTGATTTTTAATACAGTTACTATACTAATCTGTACTCTATCACAATTACTCAATCTACACCAATTAGCTAATTACTCAATGGGCGAGATACGATCACTAAGCGATAAGTCTGAGAGTCGACATCCAGCTAAGAATATAACAAATACAAGTGATTCCGATTTTTCTGACGTAGAGGACATAGAGGCTTTCGAAGAGCGTCAAAAACTTCAGAAGGAGTCAAGGAGTTCTTCCGTTAGTCTCGCAGGTAGAAAGGCAGCCAAGTCGCTAAGATTATTCAGAGGATCAGAATCATCTTCTGAACAAACACCCTCAAAGATAGCCAATCTCGTAGAAGGCTCAACAATCCATGAGCAAAGTGCCAAAGACAGAAAGCAATCACCAATTTTATTGAATTCATCTCACTTTCTCAAACCTTTCAAATCCAATGAAGACAGTCATCAACAGACACTCTTGCCACCTGCCGGAGGATTACATTCATTCAAGCCTCGACATAAACCTGCTTCAATCTCAATGGATATTGAAGGCAATAATTTGCAGGTACTGAAAGATCACAATAATTCGGCAAGTACTCAATCACAAGCCAAGCTCTCTTCATCGTTGCCTTTGGAACCTGTTTCCTCTGCCACTTACTTCCCACACACACCAATAGACTCCAAATCAAAAGCGGACCCTGAACATTTAACTGCTGCTGCTGATTTTGACCATGTAAATGATCCTGAAGTTCTAAGCGAGATTGAAGAATTTGAGGAAGCAATCGAACAAGAAAATCAAATAAAAAGAATGGGACTAGGGATAGTTACTGGAAGTAATACCATAGAAAGCCTGGATAAACACATTGACTTAAAAAGGTCTAGTCCAAATCCTTCTAGTACAGAGAGGGCTTCAATTGAAGAAGAGACTCGAATATCCTCAACATCCCAACCACATATACAACCAGATAGCCAATTACGGGAGTCTGAGGAGTACTCAAATGACCAAGTGTACAGCAACATACTAGACTCCGAGAACTTCGATGATAAATACCCATTAGCTGTTAATCTACAGCCTTTCAAAAACAAAGTCGGAGGACACACCGCTATATTCAAATTCAGTCATAGGGCTGTCTGTAAAGCTTTAGTGAACCGTGAAAATACGTGGTACGAAAGTATTGAAGTTTCCCATCCAGAATTGTTAAGGTTTATGCCTAGATATATCGGTGTGTTGAACGTTAGATATAGCAGTTTTGTTGATGAACTTGATGACGCAAATACCATACCAGATTCGACTATGGGAGTGGCTAGTGGATCACCAGCAGCCTCTGCTTCGAATGCAATAAAGACCAATAATAATATCAACCAAAAGACACAAAATAATATTACATCAAGTGATGAATTACCTCCAGAAGTTGTTTTGGAAGACAACAGACACATATTTCCTCAATCCCTTTGGAGCCATTATTCAACTTCGGCACCATCAGTTGACTCCTTCCTTCAAAGTAGCTCTGTTGACTCCTTTAAGCCTGAATCTCCATACCTACCCTCAGGATCCCAAAGTTTAACATCGTCACCAAGAGTACCAAATGACCAGAGAGAGTCAGTTCCAGAGTCTTTGGGCGCCACGAAAGTCAACAAAAAGCTACAAGAACTAGTTTTGACAGAGGTTTTTGCACCAATAAAAGAATATGCGCGAAAGGTGAAACATAAGAACTCCCATTATCATCATCAAAAATCAGGAAGCGTTGGAGCAAGACGCCATAACTCTAATAGTGAAAATTACCATAGATACTCCACAACTAGTACTGGCAGTAACTTAACAATTAGAGGTCAACTGAGAAAGAATTCAAATACGGATGAAGTAGCAGCAGACAGATACATTACATCGTCGGAACTGAATAATGTTTCTACAGGTAGACTAGGCGACTTCAAGTTACAACACCATAATTCTTTACTGGATTTAAAGAATCTTGGAGAAAGTGACCAGGCGAATAACTTCCCTGATAGAGAGACAATAATTTCCACGATTAAACAAATACCAAGAACTCCTAAGACTCCTGAAACTCCTGCATCGCTAATAACAGATGACGGTATTGATAACAATGTCGACGACGATATCTTTCTTATGGACAACGAGGGAGGCAACGAACATGCGATTGTGGACTACGAGGAGGAGGAGGATTATGCTTATCATGACGATCAATTAGCTACTCCTCCACAAAAGTTGAGAAAGCATACCAGGTACGAAAGATTTATTCTTTTAGAAGATTTAACAAGCGGCATGAAACATCCCTGTGTTTTGGATTTGAAGATGGGTACAAGACAATATGGCGTTGAAGCCAAGCAAAGCAAGAAAATTTCACAACGTAAGAAATGTTACCAAACAACATCAAGACAATTAGGTACAAGAATTTGTGGCATGCAAGTTTGGGATGTGAAAGAACAGACATTCATCAACAGGGATAAATACTTTGGTCGTAACTTGAAAGCAGGGTTTGAATTTGTTCGTTCATTATCTAGATTTTTATATGATGGTCAGAGCTTATATTCAGTTCTTAAACATCTTCCAAAATTGATCGAGCAACTTAACGAGTTAGAAGACTCCTTCAAGAAATTAATTGGTCATAGACTCTACGGATCCTCTATTTTGTTGATGTATGATAGTGACGCTGACAGACAGAGCTTAATTGGAGAATCTACACTGATTGTTCGTATGATTGATTTCGCACAATGCGTGATCCCTACCGAAAAGTTACCAGTTGATACTAGATTTCCACCTGTTCATAAGGACAAAGCTGATTTCGGCTACTTGAGAGGCTTGAGATCTTTGATTTTCTACTTTAAATTAATGTTCAAAGAATATACTGGTGGTTACGAATACCAAAGTTACGATGATGCTGTTCGTATAATCAAGGTGATTCACGACAAAAGTGACAGTATCTCAAATAAAGGATGCAAGTGGTTGGATGATTTTGATAATGATGAATTGAAACCGCCATTCGACTTCAACTTGGTTCCCGAATATTTGGACGACAATGATTATAATGATGTTTCTGAATAGGTTAATTAATGTAATGGCTTTATTCTATTTTCAGCATTTTTGGGATTATTTATATATTTAATTTATGACTTTTGGTTTTACGACTTGACTTATTTATTTCGAATCATTGGCCGTAATAAACCATTGGTAAATCGTACTTTTGTTTCTCTGTATGTTTAATAATAAATCCTGCTATTTTCTTGATCAAAAAAAAAAACAAAACAAATCGCTTTCAATACTGCCAATATTTGATTGTACAGATGACCATTTACTAATAAGCCTCTAAACAGAAAATAAGCTACGAATAAATACATTAGCACAACAATCAAATACGCATACTGAATAAGCTATTTAAATAAATCGGATGTAAAAGTACTTGTAGAGTTGACTAAAACACCGAAGAAAAAGAATCATCAACTGAACATAAAGTACTCAACGTTGCTCTCCCAGTCAAAATGAGACCGACGTGGGAGTGGGGTCAATTTAGAACTCCACAGTCGGTCAATGTAAAGCTGGTGATTGTTGTTGATTAAGGGAGAGCAACATTTGATATCGCTTGATGCACGTGTATGCTAGTTGGCATTTGGTGTTTTATGAAGCCTGGGGGATTGACTGACAAACAGTCAATGTATCAATCATACAACACAAGGCACTCCAGTGCTGGAATCGCTCACAGACGGGAAAATTTTCAGACAGGAACAACAGGTCGTGCTTTACTAAAAATAAAAATATTCTTGAGGGTATAAGGAAAGTATTCCCTTTGAAGAAATGCTCGATTATAAATCGCTTAGAAAACAAAATATGTTGGGCTTACAGTCGATATTAAATTCTACTTATAGCATATAGAAAGTTATGGATAGAAGACGAAAGCAGAAAAAGGAGATATCTATACAAAAAATTCTCTGCAAGAAAAGCATGGCTTGGGGAGGATCAAACAGTGAGAAACGTTCAACCGACAGTCGACTTGCCAGAGTCCAATTCAAATGAGTTATCACTTCCAGCACTATCCTCGGCGACAGCTGCTTCAATATCAGTCTGCTCGCTCTTCTTGTACTTGTAGAACAAGTATGCCATACCACCTAAGATCAAGAAGACACCAATGGTAACACCAGCACCGATACCACCAGCGGCAGCGTTACTTAAGCCATCATCTGAGTCCATATCCAAAGAGGTAGAGGCACCATCGACTAGTTGGGATAAGGAAATACCTTGGTCTTCTAATTTAGAACCTAGTACGTAAGCATCTGACAAAGCGGCACATTGATTTTCAGTTGTTGAACAGGCACTACACCAATGTGATAAAGTTGTGATTGCCACAGATTCCATGTTTTCAACAAATTCCGACCAGGATAGCATGGATTTTGAAGTATTGAAAGTTGGATAGGTGACTAACATATCAGAGTCATCAGTGCCGTTCTTGAAAGAGAATTGAACGTAGTAATCACCAGTAGAGTTGGACTGTAGCAAGTCCCAAACAAGAGTAGCTCCGTAATCCGGTATACCAGTGAAGTTATCAGACAATAAGTACAAGTCCATCAAGCCGAATAATTGAAGCATAGTGTCATAAGAACCAGTGAAGTAGTTGATGTATGGTGAACCTTCAACTTTAGTAGTGTTTAAGTAGTTCAAAACACCTCCTAAGAAAGTTCTACCACCAATGGTGAGGTTTGACAATTTGTCATTGGTGTCGTATGAGATACCCCATTGCGATTGATCAGCTAGGATTGTAACCTCTTGCACAACACTCGAGTTCCATTTGGATGCTAGCTCTTCGTCATGAATCCAATTAACATTCATAAAGTCGAAGATTGAGAAAGCCATACCGTAGTTTAACTTCCACTTTGGCCATGACTTTGAAGGTAGAATATCAGACAATGATTGATAGAAACTCCAAGTTGACTCATTTTTCGAGATGAATGCGTCGGTTTTATACCAGGCATCAACGGCAGCATCATATGCTGGACAGTTGTCATCACCCTTGATCCAAATGTAGTCATTCGAAGTTTCTTGTTGAATGTCCATAAATGCATACTGGTAACCGTCAAATGGAGCAACGACATCGGTACCATTGGATAATTCTGGATCTTGAAGACTTTCTAAAGCTTGAACTTCATTGACAGCGTTGGAGGGAGGGTATAAACCTTGTAAGAAAGCAATTTGAGAGTACTCAATGACGCTAGAAGCTGGTGCTTGGGCATATGTTTCACCATAGACAACGTAACCTTGATCGTTCAAACCATCAATAATGAAGTCGGAGTCGACTGGTTCACTATTAGCATCTAAACCGAAGTATCTTTCTCTATAGAAATTACCGGATGCAACTTGTCTAGTGGCACCGTAAGTGGTTAAATAGTTAGCTGGCTTGAAGACTCTGTCATTGTGTCTACCAAAGATGAAAGTACCAACACAGGATAAGTCAGCATCTAAAGTTGAGGCATCAGATTCTGCTTTGACATAGAACGGTAATAAGGTAGTGAAGACTGCTGATAAGATTGAGGACGAAAGCTTCATGTTTGCGTATTTCTGCGATTGCCAGTTATTGCACTGGAGATATATCTAATTGAAACCACTTGAAGGAACTGATTAGAAGAAGGCTAAAGATTAAGGTGAGGACTGGAGAATACCAGTCATTATATAAATGTAAATTGGTTTTGTCAAAATTATTTATTGCATGATAAAACAGTAACACAAAATCCGAAAACTGTTCACTTTGGGAAGTTTTATGCAGGAAACTTATGCGGATTCTTTCTATTCTTACTGTGTGTCATTTCACTTTTGGCTGCAAATCTTGCGATAAGTACCTCTACTTGTTATGTGAGAATGGTAAAACGGAGGTTGCTGCACTGTTTAGCACCCTTTGAATAGCAGCAGGACTAAAACCTACCCACCAACAACTGACAACAATTCCATATAGCACACATCCGTCCACTAATATTTCCTCCTGTTCTCCCTTAGGCCCCTCTCCGAGGACACTCTCCGGCCTCCATCTCCTTCCGCTTCAGGCAACACCGGGCGCGACCGATTATCCGTTTCGAGTAATTCCATGTTGTCTTATCTAGCCCTATCAACATCTTAACCCTTCTTCTGGTCAACTGTGGTGAGGGCAAGTCTAGGGATGATCACAAACTGAATAATCCCATCCCTCATATCCATACATATCAAAGTTGGTGAACGCTTTCTCTTGAGTAGGAGTGACATATTTAACAAATACACTATTTGCCTACCTTGAATTTACTGGCTTACTCTTATAGAGCTCACGCATGGATCTGGCACTTCCATACGCCAACCCAAAGATAGGATCCACTGGCTCTACAAGGTTGTCTTCCAAGTTGTCAATGATATTTCTATCTTGGATCCTTACAGGCTTAAACCCAAATGCATATCCAAGTGCATCACCTTCTTCGTACTCTTGGTAATTTTGACACATGCTCAGACCACATAAAACGTAGTTGGTATGATAGAAATCCGGGCTCTTTCCCGGCTTATCTCTCAGACCAAAATCTTCACTTTGACAACAGCATAGAACAAAGTTCTGCAATTTCATTCTATCCAAGACCGGCCTATAACCGGTAGCGACCTCTAGCAATGCTGCCAAACCTCCGATCCAATGACTATAACAACCATCAACTAATTTGTTGGTTCTTCCACTTAACCCTCCTTCTAGTCCATACTGTCTCTTAACAGTCCACTCAGTCAATTTACCCAAATCTATACTATCTCTCAATCTCAATGGAGAGTCCAATATACATAATCCTGCAACCGCACAGAAAGTGTAACCACCGTGAGCTTCATCAAAAGGGACCCCTCCAAATCCACCTTCATAAGTCTGACACTTGACCAACCATTCTTTTGTACCCTTCGCCAGCTTATCGTCCAAAATATTCAACAAAGACGCAATACATAATGCACAATAAACAGCTCTCGTATCCACCTCTCCAGAATAATGCATGACAAAAGATCCGTCATCCTGCTTCATCTCCATTAACCAATCATAAATCCTTTTCGTATCCAACTTAGCCATTGTCTCCTTATCGCCAGATAATGCCAGACTTAATAATCCAGCATACGTGGCCGCCATATGTCCCATTTGACACTCACCACCACCAATGGCCCCTGTTTTTGGATCGATGTAAGTCATCAATGCAGCACCTACTTTCTCACCTAAACGATGAGAAATCTGACTTCCTAATAGGACTTTTGAATTCAACAACCAGTATAATATCCAAGGGTGTGATGCATCGAGTGCCTGTAATTGAGGAGGAAAAGGTTTCTCAACACATAAGCTGACATACCCAATGTTATCTTTTCTTTTCAACTTTGGAAAGTTGTTTGATCCCGCTGCCAATACCGTCTCGTATATTTCTTGAATGTCAGCTTCAACTGTTAATTGCTCCTCTATGGTGTTTGTAAATGGTTCATTTTTGTATCTGTCATTAAATTCGGGTTGCTGTTCCACCATTTCTAGCAATGTGTCAAAGTTCAAAGTTGAGTTTATGTGATGATTTCTTGTGAATTTTGATTCGTTTAGTAATGCAGTCAAATATTTGAGCTTCTCCAAGTTTTGCAAGCTTTGTGACATTGTGCTATTTTTATATACCTCTCTGATGCTCTCACAAGTATCGAATATCCATAAGTTATGCAAGAACAATCAATCTACCTTGCAATTCTCTTCGAATCCACATACTAACCCTTAAATGTTCCAAACTCGGTAAAATACCAATACTTACTTACTTAATGCGCCAAAGAATAAAATAAAATCGCCATTGACTTGTCCCAATTCGTTAAGCGCCTGTCTCGAGTCTCAAACTGCCGAGCTTTCTAGCCGCAAGCCGATCGTATTCCCTAATTAATAATACACAAATCTATATGTCAGATAACATTACACTCGTTCCAATATCAACGACACATCCCTTATCCTCACTGTTTTCCAACTTTTCTACAGTCAATTGGTATTCACCACCACTAATTTCAAACCCGCCTAAAAACAACCCGTAAAAATAGTTCCTGAACCCGGTTCCTTTGTCATCCTCTGAACTATCACAAACCACAGACATATTGTCTAAATTAACCAATCTAGCCACTATCGATAGCTTCTTGTTGGTTTGAACCTTTAATGTAATTTTCCCGGTCCTTGGTAATCTAAATTTAGTGGTAAACTGCATAGTATCCGATGCGAAAATAAAGGGAATGGACCTAGTGAACAGCCCTAAAGACTGTGGAATTTTACTTAGCTCAAAATTTGTGTTGGAGTTGACGGATATTCTGAAAGTATCGTACTCGTTGGGTCCATAAGTCGATGCTATGATGACATATCTCCTGTTCTCTTCCAAACTTAGGTTTTTCACTTGGAATCCGTTGTCATATTCCAGTCCTTGCTCGCAAACCAACAACCGCTCGTTGAATTCAGTAAGGAATCTGAAATCTTTCTTGGTCTGGAAAACCAGAAAATTCACTTTTTTACCCTCGTTACTGAATAATCCAATATCAACAGCCACTTTTTTAAAGCCATCCGATCCTGGAATTGATAGCTCAAATTGAGGATTGTTAATGAACGTAGGAAATGACCAGTTCCCACCTGTTTGTGAAGGTGACCAGTAGTCTTCTAGAGACATTAAATGCTTGTACCTATTAGTGGCCTTTTTGACTCTTACAGGAAATTTAGAGTAAACATAGAGGGAAAAAATCAATGGTCTTTTATGCCCTTGATTTTCAACATAACCACTATCATTGTTGGTCACCAGAAATACGCCTGTCACACTCTGTCCAGCCTTGAGGTTAATTTTTGATAAGGAAAATCGGGAATCATTGTTCAATGTTTTCAAAATACACTTATTGCTTGACTTACTCCAGACCTTTTCACCGTCAGCAACTTCAAACCACTCTACCCTTAAGGAAATAGATTGTCTATTCTTGGGATCTAGCAATTCACTGATGTGACGTTCAACTAACACCCAAACTTCATTGCCATTAATGGATGACGATAGGTTTTTAATGTTAAATTGAACTTCATCGATAAACGATTTATTGTTCAGTTGCTTTGATTTACCAGTAGCAAAAAAATTCAACTGTTGGGTATAGTTGAACAATTTACTAGGATCCCAGTTCATATACAACCCATTGAAGTAATACAAGTCACCAACACGGAAAGAACGCCCATCCTTATCGCCTTTCAAACTCCAAGGATTTTTCACTACGAAAATATAACCGAATTGTGTATTCAATGTGTCTTCCGGTAACATATCAACAACAGAGTAATCGTGTCTAGGTATCAATTTATAGTGCAAACGTTCATCTTTCGTTAAATCTCCAGTTCCTAACCCCAATACAACTTTTGTGCCTTTGAAATATTGATAAATAGTATCCAATATACCACTGTTCAATTCATCTACTGATATATATTCTGGAATAAACCCAGTGAGCATGAAGGTATCATTAGCAAAATTTGAACCACTAAACTGACCAAAATTTGAAACTCCATTTATCTGCAGATATGCTTTTTCTATCAACGCAGGCCACAACAAACTGTCATTACTTAATGACTTCACACAGAACTGATCATCAACAGGTATCTGATTATCCACAAATACCACCCGTTTTGCACCATTGAAAATAAAAACAATCCCAAATGAATCATTCTTTGTACTATGTTGGTCTGTAGTATGTATCAACTTTAACAATAACTTAAAGTCCAAGTTCATAACTGAAAGAACGGACGAAACAAAAGAGCAGTTGTATAAGGAATCTTGAAAAAGATCAGTTACCCCATCGGTATCACTTAGATCAACATCACACCTCATCCAACGTTCCTTTTTGTCATTAACTTCCAACTTAGATATACGACTATCTAACCCACTTTCGCCACCAACAAACACACCAACAGACTCATCAAAAACTGGGTAGAACCCCTGGCTATTACTTTCCTTGTAACTAATCTTTGACGCCATCCAAATGAGTTTCTCATCAGTTGCCATTAACCCTTTATCATTTTTCAAAACGCAATTGTAGAGTTCAATAGCCGTTTGGCATAATTTCCCCACCCTCTTCTTGAGCAATTTATCCTCATATGAAGCCGCTTGGAATGTATCCAGCCAAGCAAATACCGTTTTATTCAATTCTGTTACTATTGGCTTGACCAGTGGTTTTAGTTTATCTGGGGAAGTGGATAGTGCGTAGGAATGGTACAATGCATTCAAGTCCTTTTGTAATTTAGATAGTTCGCTTGACAAGCAAGTTGGGGCTTTGTTGATGTTGTTCATCTTTGTCCGCCGTTTGTATAGTTCTAAACAAACAGGTCGATTGCTCAATTGAAAGAGATCTACGGTTTATGCTTCTATGCTATTCTAATGGTCCTGTAAACTGAAATAAGCCAATGAGTTGGTAGAAATATGCAATCTGTATTAGACATCCATCAAAGTTTCCGTGCGGCTCGGTCTACGAAATCTTTACAGCGTCTACGAAGAGCAGGAGATAAAACGTTCTGTTTGTCCACTTGTACAAGGTCATATTAAAGTACAAAACATTAGACTAAATGGATGCAAAGAGAATATAAATATAAGGAAAAACATCTATAATTAGATTACAATTCACCTTTACCAAAAATAAACTTGATAGAGCTATCAACAAAGCCAGTTTTCTCTGTCTTCTTGTGACTCTTTGGAATATTGATCAAATTGGACCCATCTTTCAGCTTAAACTCTGCATCTATAGAGCTAGCATGATCTTCATTACCAACAGATCCGTTGCCAAACAACCTACCCATTTCATTGTTCACATATAGCTCTTGGCTACTCAATTTGATCATTGAGATAGAAGATCCGATGTCTTGAGAATCAGGAATTTCAAACTTGAGCAATTTCTCTAAACTCTTCTTCGAGTACGGTATAACGCCAACAACGTTTCCCTTATCATCAGTTGAATTATTTTCACGCAATGCACGAATAGCTGAAGACGGGTTATCGTAAGTTATCTTCATCCATCGTGAACCAATGAAAATAGGATAGTTTTTCGTTATTTGCAAAGGTATTTTATTAGAATCAGTAGATTGGTATTTTTGGTTTAAATATGATGTATGATATGGTGACGATTGGTAAGAGAATGTAGGCTTAGTTTCTTGATTAAAGTCTTCCAACACTGTACCAAATTTGGAAAAGTGTTCGACCATTAGTGTGAAATTGGAGTCATCGTAACCGAATATCAAAACAGCACTCTCTAATGCAGTTGGTTCTTTATCTTTAGAATCCTTTTTAATTAGGTTACCAGATGCTGCTGTGGTTGACGCGACACTTCCCTGCCCACTAAAGCGATTAGCAGTGAAAGGCAGATTCAGATTAGTATTGTTTAAATCGGCCGCTATTTCAACCTTGCTTCTTTGGAACCTATTGAAAACATTCTTGAAGTCATCCGGATTTGACTCAAATTTTCTAAATTTGACATTAGTGATAGCCAAACTGTTGCTAGCCTCATTATCGTTTGAAGTGTTGAAGTCAAACATTGATCTCATCGGCGGAGTGTCTTTGTAAACATCATCAAACATCATGTTGTCATCATCAATATTGTCTAAACCAGGGTTACGTCTTTGTAAGTTATTTTGAAACGGAAGATTTTGTAAAGTGCCACTTTCTGAGTCTTCCGACGATGGATCCGAAGATTTGTTTGTCCTTTTGATTAAGTGTGTTGGAAGAACTCTTCTTTTGATTTGGGAAGGAGCTTGCTTTACTTGTGAGCCATTATTTAAGCCATCAGCTGCCGTTGAAGTTGTCAGGACACCGTTACTGGCCCATTCAGACTCCGTTGAACTTAGTTTGTTTTTCAATTTGTACTTAGAGAATCTTGATTCTTGAAGTGGTTGTTGTTGTTGTTGTTGTTGTTGTTGTTGTTGCGGAGGTGGCTGTTGTAGAGGTAAATGTGGTTGCTGCTGCTGCTGCTGCTGTATCGGTTGCACCCCAAACAAGCTCGGTTGTCGCTGCTGTTGTTGCTGTTGCCCGCCAAATATGGTTGTCTGTTGCTGCTGTTGTTGTTGTTGTGGTTGTTGTTGGTCAAACATGGATGGCTTTTGACCGAAAGAGAAGCCTCCTGTAGAGTTCTGAGCTGTACCAAACATCACTAGGGTATTTGATATATTAACAACAAGATATCATAAATATCAGTGACCTTGATTTATGCTGTGGTTGAATACCTGTGAAACCAAAGGTTTCCATCTTAAGCTACTTTTAAAGCGTTCATATAAGCATCTATCAAATTTGAATCAAACAGTACCATAGTGCACCACTCAAACCTGAGTACAACTAACACACGCATAAACATACACCCCTACACCCTTCACTCTCTTTCTACTACTTACTTGTACTTACTTGTATCTAGTTGGGTTATAAAGTCATCAACTATTTAAACACATAAATATACAACGGGGCTGACATATTAGACTTTTTTGACATATATACATAAATCCATGGAGTCGTTGAATTAGGAAAACAAATAATACCCCAAAAATATACTTAAACGGCTATCTCAAATCTCAAAATTGTCGCTTTCTCTTCTGCCAAAGGTCCAAGAACATCTCAAAGGGTAAAGCGATACTAGTAGTACAAAAGTGCAAAATCTTCAACTTTCTTGTAAAGCCTATAAGTAGAATATCAGTATACTTAATCAGACGAAAAGCAGGCTATTCTCAAATTCATAGTACAGCCTTTGCAATCCATCCAAACAAACCACCTACGAAAGCACCAGCATATGCGCCGACGAGCAAGGTGATCGGCCATTTTTGCCAATCTCTGTCCCAATCCAACGGGATTGGTAAGACACCCAGCCAACAGCCCATGAAGCAACCGATCACAGACATGTAGACTTGATTCTTGTAGAAGTCAGGAACTTGGAAAGTTAACAACTTGATCCACTTGGAGCTTGCATTGGGTAGTGTGAATTTGTAAGTGATTAACAAAGGATACGTTGTTAAGAAGGCTAAATGAACAGAAAGGTAGAAAGTCTCCATCGTCAGTGAACCAATTGGAGCTCCGAATAGAACAAGAGCAAGATGTAATGGAATAGCCGATAGCATGGTAAAAATCACACAGACCCCCAAGTATAAAAAGTCACCACCGTCTGGACCTAAAGAAGCATTCTTTTTCTTTGATTTCTTTAATTTCTTGGTGTATTCATTGAGGATAACACCATAAATAAATTGCAGCACCAATGTGGCAAAAAATGAATGTTGAAGAGCTCTTTGAACGTCAATAGTGATCTGAAAATGAGAGAATAGAGAAGGAATCATAAGCAATGCATGGAAAGGAATGATCAATGGTGATGATCTATAAGACAAGAAATCATTGGCATCAGATGGTGAGACATTTAATGAATTTGGCTTTGATGATGAGGAAGCTGACAAAGACAAACTGTTGGAGCTTGTCTCAGACGGACTTGGTGAACGTTGCTGTTGTTGAGTCGATCTTGAGTTGGTGTCCTGTTGTGAGTCTGAGTTTAAGTTTGACCCAGAGGAGTCTTTTTCGTTGTTTGAGAAAGAGACAGTCTTCTTAGGTTTTCTTGGGACGACCATTATGATGTATATAAGTAGATAAGTGAGTAACAGATGCGTACAGTGGATCTACCTTAATAGAATAAAGCAACTTGTTCATTAGAGATGTATGAAGATTCAACTGCCATACCATATATATATATAGATCAGGCCAGCTTCGAGCGAGCTTAAGAAATTAGCGAATGCCATGAGATGTTGGGCTGTGAAGAATAAATTATGCGCCATTAAATTGGTTTATTTCCTTTACTTACCGGCGTAGGAGCCGAACAAGGAATAGAGAACCATCAATTTTGATTCATCTAATTAGTTAGGATATACAGTTTTGATTTGTCTATATAACACATAATATATACAAGAGTATGACCAATTGAGATCGATCAATATACAAAGTCATTATTTCTCAGTTTCAGTGGTGACAGCAACAGCAGTTGCTCCAAGAGAGGTATCAAAGTTGGTTTTTCTGGTGGTGAAATATTTATCAAAGAAGCCCAACTCATCAATCTCAATGACATCACCGGGCCTCTTGGCCACAATACACCATGTTGTACCAAAATGGGATCTACTTTCTTCGGTGATTTCCAAACCTGATCGATCAACAAGTTCGCCAATATCTAAATTCCATCTACAACCCCAAGATTCTGAATGCTTTTCAGCTCTGGAGTCCAATTTACCGTTAATGAAGTCAAATGTACCTCTGCCATGTTCCAATAATACAATTCTTCCCCCTGGTTTCAACAAATCCTTCATGTTTTCTAGGGCTTTAACAGGATCTTGATGAGAACACAAACCAAAGGTTTCAATAATGGTGTCGTATTTCACACTACTGCCGCCGGTTAATTTTAGCAAATCCTCGGCTTTACCAACAACGAATTTAACTCTTGGGAAATCGGGCCATTGCTTTTGGAATTTTTCGTAGGTAACTTCCATCATCTTGGAAGAAGAATCTAAGAATGTAAAAGACGTTAGTCTGGTCGGATCCATGTATTCGATGTTACGACCTGTGCCTGATGCGACTTCCAAAACATCACCTTTACAATGCTTCATAACCCATTTTCTTTTACTGCCCATGAACGAAAAGAATTCTTCGCTTGAAATCTGGCTATCGTAATCTTCGGCAATTTTATCGTAGAAAGCTGTTAAATCTTTAGCTGGTAGAACTGATCGCTCATGAGAGTGATCAACCAAAAGTTCAATATCTTCAGGAGAAGGATTGAAATCTCCAAGTTTGGCTTTTTCTTCGTCAGTTTTACAAGCTTCTAACTTAGCAAGCCATTCGTTCCTTAACTTATGGTATGCTTTCAATTTCTCAATGTCAGACGTTCTAATTAGATCACCACTTAGTTCTCTAAGTCTTAATTTTTCCCATTCTGTCAAGACACCACCTCTCGCCAAAATTTCATCTCTTTTATTGAGCAAATCTTTCTTCTCAAGGTCTCTATTGTACAGTTTTTGGAAGTAATGAATACCATAGCCGATGAATATAATGTATAAACCGATGTAGTATTTTGTTGCCTTTTTGTTGAACTCAAAGGAAGAGGTAATAGCACCCCATTTTCTCATCCAAGAGCCCGAATTCACAGCTTCTTCATATTTCTTCTGTTCTTCTTCTGCTTTAATTTGCTCAGGGGTCTTTATCTTTCTTGTCTTGTACTTGAACGCTGGAGTGACAACATACTTTGACTTGAATCTGAGAGCCGTAAGGGAGAGCCGAGGGAGATCCAGCGAAGTGTTTCTAGTCCTTCTAGCCGACACTATAAACCTATTCGCAAACATTGCAGGATAGTTGTTCTGGCAAGGTATCAAGCAGATTTACCGAAGCCCATCTGATATATATGGATCGTCATATACAAGCATCAATATCATCCATGCAATACTCAATGGCCTCACTCAAATCATGTAAATTAAAAGTCGTGTACAAACAGGTGAAATAAAGCTATAAAAACGACGCGGATATCATATCGACCAAAACTACCAATCGACCTCTATTTTCTCTCATACCAAACCAAACAAAGCATCGATTGATCAAATTCGATCTCATTCAATCCAATAAAAGGTTCCGTCTGGTCTGATAGAACGATACATCAATTCACCTGTAATCATTATAACAAACCCTTCAATTGCACCCTAATTATATTCATTCCCCTCTTATCATTTCTAATACCACCCACAATTGTTCCACTGAGAAACAGCAAAGAATCTAACCATCTTCCATAAACCTACACATACTTACATCCATCTATTTATACAGTCTCTGGTCTCAAAGCTACTCTACACCATCTAGATTATCGATTAGCTAATTAAACCACATACATTCATATTATACAAGGGTGAAAGGAAAATCTACTTGCGTACCATAGATTTAAAAAAACCTACCAATTGTTCATAAAACAAAACTACGTTATATTCATACATTCACACCTACACTTGTCGTTTTCGTTCTGCAGATAGCTCTGGTATATATTCATACCTATACACAGCTATGGATTCTACAGGGATTAGCCAAATAGTTGGATCCTTAGAGATTATCTACAACCCAAGGTCCACGAACGATCAAAGACATGAAGCTCAAAACTTTTTAGAAACCATTAAAGCGATTCCAGAGTCTCCTTTTTGGGGATACCAGCTATCTTTACCGGACAACAAGTACGACTTTATAGTGAGACATTACGGTTTAAACTTACTATTAGGTGCAATCACAAGAGACTATTACAACTGGGACATTGAAAAGCAAGTTGCCGTTAGAAACTGGGTCATCGAACTCGCCACAAAAGTTGACGGATCGGACCCTCATTACATGAAAGAAAAAATAGCATTCTTATGGGTTGAAATCGCCAAAAGATGTTGGGGCTCTGCTCTTTCTAAACAAGATGGATCGCAAGATAGCAGTAACAATAACAATTCCTTATTCAAAGAAAAAACATACACAGATGCTGAAAAATTGGAAAGTTGGTGCACTATGGATTCTAACTTGTTGGAACTTTGGGAACACAGTGCAATCACCCGGGAATTGTCTTTGATTATATTTAGAGCGCTATTTGAAGATGTTTACTTATTAGATGATCCAATAGTGTCGCAAAGAAACAATGTCTTGGCTTCATTATGCCCAGAAGTTGTAACATCAGAAGCCATATTGACAATGAAGTACGAACCTAACGAATCATTGAGAGTTTTTGCTGCTTCAAGTGAAGGCTGGCTAGTTAGATGGTCAAATTTATTGGAGCAATGTATCAAATACCTTCTTAGCCACCCATCGTCTAATGAATCTGAAAATGACGAAAATTTTCGTAGCTATTCAAACTTTGCCGTTAAGATCTTACTAGTTTTCAAAACAAGCTTGTATTGGGTTTTGCCGATTGCATTCAGGCACGCCGGAATACTATCAAAATTGAGCACCTTATTAGAAGTGAATGATGTTAAAATCAAAACTCTAACTGTTGACTGTTTACAAGTATTGTTCACTAGGTCTTATTCAGATGCAGCGGATTTCAACGAAGTCATCGGCTCAATCTATACAACCGATGGCTTAGCAATGCTGTTCAAAGTTTTCAAACAGATAGAACTCGATCCTGAAGATATTGATGAGGGCCAATATACTCTAATGAAGAAACTAGTGGAGATGATTGTTGGTTTGAGTGAATACCTTCACTTGCCGGACAGTTCCAGTAAACACTCGTTACCCGAATCAGCCGACGTTGTCAACTATTACAAGTTAGTTTTGGAAACTACTAAACATGATTCATTGGTTATATCAGGACTTTCATTACAATTCTGGTGCTCTGTTTTAAGAATTGATGAGCTAAGTGAAACAGCAATGTTTGAACAAGTCTTACCAGAGTTATTGGAAACAAGCGCCAACAAACTAATCAACTATGCAGACTATGATGATGACTCAGTTGTGAAGAACTTCTTAGAACTCGATTTTGAAAGTCAGCCGGAAAAGGCAACTTTCTTAAATAACTACAGAAAAATGAACGATGACATTGTGAGAATCATCATTTGTAAAAAGCCTAAAGATGGTTTACAATGGCTAGCAAACAGATTGAACGAGTTCTATTCATCCCCAATTGGCTCAGAATCACTAACGTCTCCTCATTTGACATACAGGGGGAAAAATGCAGAACCCTACTTGTTCAGTTACTCTCAATTGGTGGTAATTGAGGCTTGTATCCGAGGAATTTCAAGATGGCTAATTTGGTACGATCAATCTGATTACGAAGAAGTCAAAGAGTATCTACTCGGACAGATCAATCAGCTTTGCTCAATGCTTTTGCTGATGGAAGTGAAAGATCCAATGTTGTTGAGAAGACGTATTTGTGCTTTGGTTCAGTTCACACCCTTGTTGAAAGCACACCCTGAAACAATGTTTAAAGTTTTGGAAAAAGTCATGTGGTCATGCAGTTTCGAATACCCTGAAAATGCTACTGATGACGAAAGAGAACTAATCAGAGATTTAAGAAGTAGTGGCGGTACGGAATTGAACCGATTGGCATATTTGATGCCTGAGTCATTGAAAGATATTTTGCCTGAAATGGAAAATGCTTTAGGTCAAATTTATGCTAGTAAGAAATTGAGTGACCATGAAGCTGTCGCATTCAAGTCTTTCTTATTGGTTGTTTCACAAAGATCATCAACTGACAACAAAGCCGAAAGATTCAGTAAGATTGTAGACCCAGAACTAGCTGCTTGGTCAGATCCTGCTACGGAAAAAGGTTTGTTAGAGCTACCTTGGTTCATGGAAAGACTTGGTATTGTGAAAATTGCATCTTATTTCCAGTCGCGAGGAATAACAGCCGAAACGAACTTGCTAAATGCCGAAATGGATGAAGCTGGTAGACAGTTGAAAAAAGAATTAAAAGACCACTGGTCTTCAGTTTTCCCAATTAGAGCCACTAGAATCTTCATACAGTACAGTATTGAAAAATTAGACCACGACTCGGAATTCTACCAAGACTTGCTACGTTGTTGGAAGCCAAGAATCAAACCAATCTTACCACATATTTTACAGCTAGTTTATCAAATTCAGGCATACCACAACCCAGCAAATTGGCGAGATCTACCGTCTGAAGTTCAATCGTTTGTGAAATACAGTTGTATGGAAAGATTCTGGCAACAAGGTGTTTCCATCCAATCAAAGGAAGACTTTATGGATGAGAGTGTAAAAGCTATGCATACTTTAAGAGATTTTGCCGATTCTGTGGGACACATCATCAGATACACCAGAGAATACGCATACTTAACTATAAGTTCTATTTGTGAGCTAGAAGAAACTTTATATGAAATCCCAGGTTCAGCCAGTCTATTATGGAAGGCTTTAACTGGTGAATCCGTGGGTATCACTTTACATTCATGGAGACACATGATCAACCTAGTTGTAAGAGCTGTTGTCAAAAATTGCCCAACTAATCAACTTGATCCATTTATGTTGGAATTGCTCCCCCAAATGATCACCACCTTGGATGACCTACTCGTTTCCAAGTGGACTTTGGTTTATCAAAAAGGTGTCCAATTGGAAGGTAACGAATCTGACGAACAATTAAGTGAAGAAATGATGGAGGAACATATGTTAAGACAACTAACTGCTGTCGTGTGTCGTATGCTGATAGATTTAGTTGGCCAGCAATCCGCTAGTTCATTAAATGCCAGACAATTGGCCACTAGAGAGCTGATTTTCAAAAACGTTAATATCCTAGCTCCATTACTAAACTTGCTCTGTCACATCATAAGTTTCAAAGACACTAGATGCTCATTCAACGGTATTCTCATTGCAAAGTTTATGATTCAAGACCTGATAGTTTTGAGTAACGATGAAGTTGACAAATACCTCTCTGAAAACATGATTCCAACCTTATTAAATATCATCACTGATAAATTCTATGCGGACACGCAACCTGAAGCAGCTTATACTTTAACAATTTTATACATGGGGTTACGCTACAAAAGCTCGTACCCAGCGGCAATGCTACAGAAGCTGTTGAATATCGATGGGAAAGAACTAACACAGTTTGAAGCCATGTTGATGAGTTGTAAGAAATTAAGAGAAAGACGTAATTGTTTCATTCAGCTGATCCAAAACGCTACGCGTGACAGTGGCGCTAATGGTGACTCGGACGAAGAGCAGAAATTAAGAGATAGAAAGAAACAAGTTGAGAATGCACAAGCTAGAAGAAGTAAGAAGAGTTTGAACGGTGGTGCTGATGTTATGGATGATCCAAGCGTTGAAAATAATGCTTTAAATAATTTGTTTGGCGAGTGATTGGTTGGTGATGCTGAAACGTTTTTGTAGTTGTATATTCCATTTTGTATAAACTGTTTTGTCTTTTTATTTCTAGTGTTCAGTCGTTAGACACGATACCTTCATGTATACTTCTTTGTTCTCGCTTTTCTTTAATGTTTGCTTTATTTTTCAGAGAATCTTACGAATTGTAGTTAGGATTTTTACAAATGGGTATTACCACAGTGTCTACAGTATAAATAATAAAACGTATTATAGAGATTCTAATTGACGAATCACAGTTCGTATGCAGTGGAGCGAACAAAGTATATCATCAGAGTATTCAAAAACGTATTCACCACTTTATTCATTATCATCGCCATTGCCATTGCCATCGCCGTCTCCATCTCCATTGCCATCTCCATCTCCATCTCCATCATCACCATTATTAGAAGCAGAAGCACTGGCATCTCTATCATTTACCCCATTGGATGACGCGGTAATGGAAACACCGGACCAAATACTGTTCAACGTATAAAGCGCACTTTTCTCCAACTCATCGTTCCAGTCAGGATACACCGTTTGCAAGAAATCCAAAAATGCGTCCTTCGGCAACTCAACCAAAGTTCTTCTACCTACAGATAGCTCCAATAACTGATCTTCAACATTTTTACCACCTGCGACTAATCGCCTACCGTGATTTACGGAATCAGAGGAAGTGCCGTTAGAACCAGCGCCACTATTGCCAGTCTTTTTTGGTACTGCGACATTTGGTTTTGAATTGTCTATTTGATTAAGGTATTCTTGTTTAACCATCGTTTGTAAGAAATCTGTTAACGTTAGCGATGAATCATGGAGTATGGAAAGTGGCTGCGTTTCTTTGAACGATAGCTTGAATTTCGATTTTAGAATGGAGAGCAAATCTTGCTTAGTGATGTGATTTTCGTTGAGTAATATGATTGATATTATTAGCAAACGTAAACCATGCTTGATCAAATCGGATTCTGGCTTTTGAGTCGCTGTTGAAGTTGAAGAGTTGAAATATGAGAAAATTGCATCTTTGTGCATTTGGGGTAATATTGACACTAGAATATACTCTTCGGAGGATTTCCCTTGTTTGGCTGACCTAGTTTCATCTGTTCTATTTTGATCAGACACGGATGTGGAGTTGTCTGAAGCGACAGGTGCAGCAGAGATAGGTAACTCCACAAGATCCAAACCAAATGTACGGTTTAGCACAATTTTGATCTCAGGAAGTAAATGCTTCTTAAACTGAACCCCTTGGCCTTTTTCATTTTCAGCTTCAATAATCTTTGTGACGAAATTTTTAGTCAGGATCTGATGCTTGTTCTCTAAACCTAACAAGACCTTAACAAACGCATTAGTTAATTTTGTAGAACGTTGCTGCCTGGCAGAGGGAAGTCCACCACCAAAAGGCTTGGATGATAATGTAGATATTAGAGGGGTATGACCGGATGCAGTAGGAGAGGGTGTTGAATTTGAATTTGAATTTGAATTTGAATTGTACTCTTCATCCGAGATTGTTGATCTTCTGTTATTGGCTCTCTTGCGGGATCTGGGAGGTTGGTCTTCGTGATAGGACTCATCGTCGGATTCTGCACTTCTCTTTGACATGGCCAGTGTATTATATTATTCACTGGCAAATTCTTCCTTCATATAGTGGATATTCTATTCTGATACGTAGACAAAGAGCTCAACATTCATTCGTACTTCAAACACAGCACTCTGATACACCCTAACCAATAACTTTATTTATGTCCCAGGCTACGCGTGTTGTACACGTTACTTTGCACAGCCCTTTGAATATTCTATCTATCGACGCAAATGAAAAATAATTCAAAATCGACGCAACTTTTAGAAAGGAACAAAACGTCGCCGGAATCTCGCCGGGTGATTTTGTTCTTCTTCCTCTTCTTCTCAGCGTGTGTCTTTCAACCTTACCCATTATAAGTACTTGGCTATCAGGTTGTTTGACTCTTTTGTAATGGTTTGAGCCTTTACTTTGACTTTTTCCACTTCAAATACAAATAAATCAATTAGTACATCATTTAAAAATAATATTGCATAATCTTAATATACTCATCATCCGACTGCTTTATCCTAAATTGCACAATTCTTATCCTTCTATAAGGAATCTGTTCCATACCTGTGTCAAAATCTAATAGATTCTCTCCCCCCATTCCGTCTTCCTATTAAATCTCATTGTACACCAACATACATATACCATTATACCCTCATTAAAGTTATAAAGTCATATTATAAAATTTCAACAATCAAATGTCTTCTTCGACCCTCATAAGGCAGAGCATAAAACCTCTAGATCAACGGGGGAGTCACCTCAAACTGAAGATTGTTGCTTTGGTAGCGTCCACATTTGTTTCACTAGCTGCTGGAACACCATACCTTTACGGAATATACTCCCCACAACTAATATCAAGATGCCAATTTACAGCTGCTGACTCTTCGCTACTCTCATTCTCTTCTAATATAGGTTCTTCAATTGGCGGGTTTTTGGCTGGCTTGTTCATCGACAAGTTCGGTCCTAGTTATGCTGTCTTATTAGGCGCCATTCTAGAATCAAGTGGATTTTTAATTCTTTATTTGAACTATAGATTTAAGATACACTACTTTGCATACTTAGTGGTAGCCATGCTTTGTGTCGGATTTGGTTCCGTTTTGGCTTATTTTGCGACTTTGAAGGTGGCCACCATCAACTTCCCTAACCACAGAGGTGCAGCTAATGCTGGGCCTGTTTCTGCCTATGGTTTAGCTGCTTTATTTTACGCTTCAATGTCAACTTTGTTTTTTAAAGGTAATACAATGGGATTACTAAAATTTATTTCTATTTTTGCGGGGTTGGTTATAGGTGTTGCCAGTGTATTTATTGGCCTCCATGAACACGATTCCGATGACGGAGGTGAAGACTCAGTTTTGACCCCTGGACAGCGTCCTCCATTATACAATAAGCATCACGCAAGCGGATTACCTTCTAGCGAGGAGAGTTCGTCTGGTATGGCATACCTACTAAAAGGCCACAGAGGTTCTTTTGCACAAGTAAATTTGATTAGAAGTAACTCGTCAACTTCAATGTTCTCAACCATGTCTGAAGCTTCTGTGACTACATTATCAACGAATTCTTCCTCTTCACAGTTATCAAGCTTAGCCAATAATCCAATTCCCATTAATCTTCCTGGCTCCACTACTCCAACCGCTGCTAGATCATATACAGAATCTCCCTTAAGCATATCAGGTTACGCTTTGGCTAATCCTAGATCGTCCGGCCAAATCTCCAATTTGTCATCTGGTTCCCCTGTTGAATTTAAATCCAAGCAAGTATTCATAACTAGAGGTAACTCAATGAGAAACATTCAATCGTTGAGTAACTCTCCAAGAACAAACATCTTTGGGAGTTTCCCCAAGAAACCGATTAGAGAAGACGCCATTATTGACGAAGACACACCATTGGCTGCACACAATAATAACATTAATGACCAGCAATCACAACCAATGGTCAATTACAATTCCTTAAGCTCCTCACCTGGGTGGACTGACGGGTCTTCAAGTGACAACTCCCCACCTCATAACCGACTAAGCATGAGTCGGCAATCTTCAAGCGGGCTTCTTCAAGATACGTCAGCGAATTCACAACTACAGCAGCAGCACCAGCAGCAACTGCAATTTCAGCCTATCGATAACACACAGCTAACCGAACTCTCAAACAAAAAGAAGAAGAAACATAAATCAAAGCGAAAACTAACATCATCATCATCCCATATCCTCTCCCTTTTAAATGATAAAACTTTTCTAGCACATTTCCTATTAAATGCATTTTACTGTGCAACAGGCCAAATCTACATCTACTGTGTTGGATTCATAGTGAAGGCCCAATTGAACAATCAGAACTTAAATCCATCATTGATGAAAATATCCCTAGGCCTATTTTCTTCCTCCGATTTAGCGTCAACAAAACCAGACGAAGACTTGTCGTCATCATATCAAGCGCTACAAGTCTCCATCATCTCATTTTCAAATTTTCTTGGGCGCTTACTATCTGGCCCAGCCAGTGATCTTTTACATAAAACATTGAAAATGCAACGCGTCTGGGTGATTGTAATCAGTACCGCTATTTTAGGCGTTGGTCAATTGAGTTTGCTGTTACTAAATGACATAAATTCATTAACTTTGACCTCATTCCTAGTTGGTATTTCTTACGGATCCGTTTACGGTACAATGCCTGCCATTGTGGCTGATACTTTCGGTTCCAAAAGCTTTGCCACCACCTGGTCTTTAATTGGCACCGGTCCTATCACCGTATTTTTACTTCTAAGCCATTATTTTGGTAAAGTTTATGATTCAAACAGCTCTTTGTTGGAAGATGATAACGGTGAATTGACCAAAGTCTGTTTGAGGGGTAAAGGCTGTTACGATCAAGTGTTTGTACTAACTTCGGGGATTAGTGCAGTTTTATTCTGTGGTTACTCGTTATTGATATACGTATCCAGAAACATGAAGCATGGACGTTGATTTAATTTTAATATATACATATATATATAGATACCTTCTACATAATTATCATATTCGTCATTGAACTCGAAAGAAGGAGCAAATCGTACAACACCTCGCACCAACACACAGAAGCACAAGAAGCCAATCGAAATCTGCGAAGGTGGAAAAGGACTGAATCTCTTTCAGCATTATATCAGATATTACCATATGGTAATTGATTTCCTCCCCGCAGATACACAGCTCATTAGTTCATTGTATTCATTGTAAGAAATCAGCAAATTGAGTGGTCGAATATATAACCACGCATTCACACAATATGACTCAATTGAATCCGTTTCGGATGAATCAACAAGTAAGATACATATCAATGCGTTCGCTGATATCCAACATCACCAGAACAATAGTACAATCAACCAATTTACCAGCTTCAAATAACACCATCACAACCCCGCTGAAAGAATTGCCCAAAACAACGGGATCTGGACCTTTTTCATCTCCAGTTACTTTTGAAGTTTTGGGTGTTACGAAGAACTTATTGAATATCAAGCTACCGAAGTCGAGTATTCTGAATTTAAGATATTCTAATAAGAATCAAAAGACTGTGGCTTTAAACGGATCCATTGGAGACCTGTTTATTGAATTAGGGAAGCTATCTTCAAGTAAAGGTAATCTAATTTTTCAAAGATGTTTCAACTCGAAGAATGCATTATCGATCTTGCTTTCAAATAATTCACAGAACGCAAACTTTACCGTCATCCCATCAAGAGAAACAAGTGGATTACAATGGTTCGTTAAAAGAGATGCATTGATAGCTTGGTCTGGAAACCATTTGGATTTGAACCTGTGCGACTCCTTCGGTAAGTTAGTCGGTGTCAGTGGTGAAGGCCAGTTTGTTTTGAGTTCACCTGGCCAACTGATTGAAGTCAACATCATTGCGGGCGAGTCTATTTCTGTGAATCCTGGCAGCTTGGTTGCTTATAGTACTACTGAATGTGATGGTACAGCTGATGAACTGAAAAAAGGAGTGCGGAGTTTGGTGGAATTGAACATTCCTGGCGTTTCTTCATTGAATGTTTTGGGTAGTGTCATTGGTAGGGTTAGTCGTTCGATTTCGAGTGCCACTAGCATAGCTGTGAAGTACATCAAAGAAAAGATCGCCAGTGAAGGTGCTTCGAAAGAAATACAAGATAAAACTACTGAAAAGGTGGCTGCTTCCACAAGCGCTTCTACAGGTGCATCCACAGCAGCACGTAAAGCATCTGAATTCTTCACTGCCGTTTGGTCAAAGACCAAAAGAGGTATAATTAAGCTAATTAACGGCTCAAACCAAGATTATTTTATTGAGTTCAAAGGACCGAAAACTCTTTTGATAACCAACGCTGTTCAATTAAAGGATAAAGTGTTGACCGAAGAAGAGATCAGTAAATTGATATGAAGAAAATAGAACAAAAACGACTCCTTCTGTATCCCTTTTTTAGATGTCCCGAGTGACTTTTTTATATCCTTATATTGAACTATATAGTTTGATCTTTCTTGCCATATACATTTGTACTTATTTATTTTATTATTGAATATAGATATCAAAAGAACTTAAAGCCAATAACACTTTTGACCATGTAATTGAGCTCTGCTTTGGCTTACAACTTTACAGGCGAGCGCGTGGAGACAAATTGGGGCTGGCGCCTCTTCTAATATCTAGATTAGTAAATTAGTACCTAACATGATAAACAGTCAGATAAGCTAATGATTCACAATAACATTGTTTTACAAGGCAGTTATATAACGCCCTATTAACCACACCAACCATGTACCAAATACGTAGATATTTTTCATCGTTCACAAAATCACCTCAATTACCAACCACACAACAACTGAGCACCATCAAAACTCACTTACTCAACTCTAAATGGCATCTCCACGATGACTCCATCTCATCTTTCAAATCCAAAGAACTTTACGTGACAGTTCAATCACTGCTAGACCCTCAACATCCATCGTTTATGTCTCATCACAATGGCTTGAAACCAGGAGCACAGGCAGAGTATCTAAATAGTAGATTTAGGAAGGGCCAAATCTTACCGTACGGATATTCGTTAGCTTACTGCAATCCACTCTCAAATGAGTACAATGAAATCAGCACAGATGGATACGACAATTACCATGCTCCAACTTTGGAATTTGTGGATTTTTTCAAGAGAAGAATGTGGGTGGGTGGATCTTTCAGTTACAATTATAGCAATCCGTTGAAGTTTGGTGATGATTTAAAGTTTGAAGAAAGTGTGGAGAGGGTAAAGAGTATGTCTGGTGGGAACTTAATCTTCACTGATTACAAAAGAACATTTACAAACAATAAAGGGCTGAGTATATTAGAGAATAGACGATTCTGTTATATAAACGATACATACAAGGACATGCTAGAGACTACAAATAATACTGATATCAAGAAAGATCCTGACCATTGCATTACTGTCACACCTTCGGAGATTAGCAATTTTAGAATGAGTGCACTAACTTTCAATTCTCATTTGATTCATTATGACCCAGTTTATTCGCAAACGATCGAAAAGTATCCTAAAGTCGTCATTCAAGGGCCTCTACTAATACAATTAAGCTTGCAATATTTCTGGAATGTGACGGGGTCTGCAGATAATGGAATTCATATTGATTCATTCAAATACAAAATCTCAAAAGCTGTATTTGTGGAAGATGAAATAAAAGTGTGCATGAAGTCAATAAATAACGAAGTGTATAACATTTGGATTGAACTGGTTGATGGAGGTGAGGTGTGCTTTGATGCAGTCTTAAAAGTAATTAATTAAGAGGAAGATGATAGTAACTGCGGAGATTCATTTCTTGTTTCTGCCAACTGGACCATTTAGTGGTTGATTTCCTGTCTAGATCCAATATTGTTAGCTTTTTTGAATTTAAATCAACGAAGATAGTCATGTCTTTCAGAGTCATGGAGAACTGTAAAAAATCATCAACATCTTTTTCTGATTGTAGATTCAATAGTTTTTCATGGATATCAAATTCAGCTTTGTTTTGTAATTCGTAAATCAACTGAATCGCCTCATAGTTAGCTGTAACAGCGTCAATTAGCAACTTCTTCACAGTTTCAGAACCCTCTTTAGTCTCTCCAAGTTTATTAGAAATTATGGTACACCAATCAATCATTGATTCTTTATCAAGTAACTTTAAGTTACAAACAACATTTTCTTCGGATTTCAGCTTAAGCAAAGAACAATTGCGACAATAGTTGAAATCAGCAGGTGGTTTATACAACCACTTTGGCTTGAATTCAAACAAAGAATTGGTTTCATTATTAGCTCCCAAATGGAATATTAAATGCTTGCTCAATTTCACTGTTTCATAACATGCGTTTTCATCAAAGATGTTATCCATTAGTATGCCATTCAAATCAGAAATGTTCAATTTAACTCCTGATTTCTCTTGTAGTTCATCAACAAATTCCCTTGAAACTGAAACCAAATTCATTGGCATGATATATTGATCCAATCTAACGAACGATTCTTTTATATACTGGTAAATTTCTTTCGTGGTGATAGCTGATGCCTTTAGTCTTAACCGGAGTACTTTCCTTCGTAGATCGCCATCACTACCAGTGTACTTGAACACCGCATTTGCGGCACCTTTATTCAAATACTCCCATCCATTGTAGTCAGTAAGTGACAGCATAAGTCTAGAAATTAATTCTACAACTCTTTCTATACAAATGTTTCCTGATATGCACTTTACATATCTTCTCTATATCATTTTATACCATTTAATTTGAGATGGACAAACGCTTTTGGTGAAACTAACACATGCATTTTCAAGAAAAGCACCGCCTTGGTCAATTCGGCTTTCGGCATCTTCCAACACTTCACATCTCTGACTCATTTAACATATCAAGCATAAATACTACTTCTTTTCTTCACCACCTCTTCATACATCACAAACAAGGACACAATTAGAGGGACAGACCAAAGATGTCAGAAAAACCGTCATCACCAAAAGCACTAATTAGACTAATTGAAAAGAAGGACAAAGAGGAATGGATCGCACTATTTGGCAACTACTTGCACTTCCGTAAAACTACCATACCAGAACCAACTATCGAATCAACGTTTGAAAGATTTTTCAATCCTTCAATACCTTTGAACTGCTTTGTTGCAGTCAACCCTGATGGCAATAAACTAATTGGATTTGCAACTTTTTTAACCCATTATAATACACTATCACCTAAATTGACAACGTACTTGAGTGACTTGTTCGTTTCTCCTCACTGCAGACTCTCTGGTACAGGAAAGTCATTGATCCACGGTATTTACGATTGGGCTGATGAAAACGACAGCGATAAAGTCTACTGGAATACACACTTTCAGAACCATAGAGCACAGATGCTGTATATTAAAGTTGGTAAAAAGAGTGGATTTTTATCGTATAGAAGACCAACAGGTGCTGAAAAACCAGATTACTATAGTTCGGAATTTCCTAAGGCCATTTGAATCCTGCTATGAAGATAATTGGAAATAGTTGTAGAATTTAAGTTTGGTTCATTAATTATTAATAGTATAGACTCTTATATCCTTCCGAAATAATCTAAATCTTTAACATTATACATCCAATCATTGTAGCGAAATCAAATCCCTGTAAATGTCCAAATATGAATGTTTTCCCAACTTAGTCAAAACGGTCGTTTTTCTTTCCTCGTTCAAGTTAACGAATCTTTTTAACAAATTAAGCTCAATGAACGGTCTCTTTATAGAAGTCATTAGATTATTCAACCCGCCAATAGAATTCAGTTTCGGATTCAAACCCAAGAAATGAACTTCTTTGTCGTTTAAATAGTTTTGAATTGAATATAACTGTCTGTACTGATATTCATTCACAGGGATAACCTTATATAAGGAACCATCAATATTGGAACCGATCACCTCATAACCTAAATCATTCTCATTATCAACAGGTAATGTACCCACCATCGAGAAAACCGATCTCTGTCTAGCAATACAAGTCATATGGGTGGTATAACCGTTTGATCTGAACACTGAGCGTCTCAACAGTTTAGAGCCTTTCAAAGACTCAGGATCATATGGATCATATTGAAGAAGATGCAAGATGGAATCCTCATCGGCTATCAAGATGAATAGATTGGAATCATGAACGACAAAATCACAAGCTGTAATATTAACGTTCTGTTCGTCTTTACCCAGTGTAAGTAATCTATAGGGAGAAGCGTCAAATCCATGTAACGAAACACTTTGGTACGAATCTGCAATAACTAGCAGATTTTCAAAAGACTTAACCTCTTTAGAATAAACCTTGGTGTCAGTGAATGCAACCGGGGCAACATTATTATCACTCTTCAAAGTTCTGACAAGTAATCTTTGACCTTGAACAATAGCAAATCTACCACTGACGTTACTGATTGACAAAACAGGACCTTTTGACTCTTCTGAAGTAACCAACTTCAGTCTATTTTTGGCTTCAGGTTTGTCAAGTTCGGGAACGACATCAATAACTTCGTAAATCTTCCAAGAACCTTTGGTTGACATATCCTCCACTTTGTATTGGGCAGTACCAACAATAACCATATTTTTATGGTTTTGGGATTCAGAGATCTTTAGATCCATAATTTTTATCGAATTGACAACTTCACCTTCTTCAAGTTCAATGGTGTCAATGATAGACCAGTTGACTGGTGACACCATATGTACAGAACCTTTGTAGTTTGTGGCCTTTAGTGGATTATCAGGCTTCACACCTTGCAATGGTTCACCCTCCTCATCAGTAGCAACAAATGGTAGTTCCTTCAGTGTTGTCACAATGTAAGTGTGTGATCTCTGGTGATAACTAACTTTAGTAATGGTTTCATCGCAAAGCTTGACTTTTATAATTGGGACTCTGTTAGAATAATCAAATTTCAAATCAAGCTGACAAATTCTGCATGCTTTCTTATCATCAATTGAAATCAGCCCATTGGAGCATTTCACGCTGTGGTTATAGTTGGCGAAATATAATGTGGACTTGCTAGTAAATTGGAACAATCTTGGACTTGAACAATGATCCTTTAGGATAACATATGAGCTTGCACCCGTTATTAAAACTGCATTGTACCCTTGTAGATTATCCACCTTGATCAAGCTTCTTTCAATTTTCGTAGCATGGGCGTATGAGTTGTCCGGAGCTCCAATGATAGGGAACTGACACATATCATTGATTTTCAAAAACTTGTGAGCTCCAGCAACTGGGTCAAAGAAAGATTCAAAGATTAAAACTTCACCACCAAATGTCAAGAACATTAAATAGTCTTTAGTGGCATATTTGTCCCCTAGCTTGGTAAACATAGCCTGCTTGATAATTGGATCGACATCAGCTTCGTAGTTTGGGTCCATTTTATTCAATTGCATTAGTTCTGGGAACAGTTGGATATCTTTAAATTCAAACACTTTTTCTTTATGATCTTTCTTGAAAACAAGTAGTCTATTATCAGCGGTGATCAACCAGAAAGTTGAAAAAACAGTAGTATCTTCCTCCACTTCAACAAAATCACCATTATTTGCTCTCTTCATACCAGTATTAGAATCAGCAACATGATTTAAAACCGAAGAACTCGAAATCCAACCGTTGGTGAAAATTTGATAGTTCAATAGGGCAGGTAGGTCAAGCTTTTCCAAAGTATTTTTCTCTTCTAGAAATTCCAATATATCGATTTCACCATTCTTCATGATAACAATCACATATTTATCAAAGATGGTAGACGAATTAATTTCCGTCTCGTAATCTAGAGAAGCTATTTGCTTAAATTTGAAGTCAAATAACATCACTTTATATGGAGTAACCTGCACTATATTATTTTCCAACTTCGATGCAAGTACACCAAACTGTACGGTAAATAGCCTATTGTTTAAGTCTGGGGCAAAAAAAGCTTTGTAATTATTATCAATCTGGAAGACTTGGGTCTTGTAGTTTTTGAAGTCTGTCGTAATCAAGTACTGACTCTGTCCATTGATATCTTCTAGAGTCCAAATTTTGTCAACATTTGAAAACTTCAAGGTTGCTCTCACAATTGGCTTAATAGTCGGATTAAAAACAGTCAATGCACTGTTCTCGCTAATACCTGATGCACCCACGATAACATCTTCGTCCAAATTAGGATTTTGTAAACCATAGAACTTCTTTTCTTTCGAAATCTTGCCAATTGTGAAATCAATTAGGGGCCCACAATTTAATAATCGATCGACAACTTCAAACTTACAATCCAATAGCCGGGTATATGAGGCGGTTTCTGTTTTGATACCATTTCCTTCCTTGTTATCTTCTTCCTCATCATTATACAACCAAGAATCTTCGTCCTCATCCTGCTTCTCATTGCGGCTCTTATTATTGGCTAGCGCTTTTGCAAGTTCGTGAGACGTTGTCACATTTTTAGGGTTCCAATTGAGTAACAAACTATCGCCGCCTTGACAACAGATGAAACAGGAATTAATCCCTTCAATATTGGTGATCTGTAAAGGAGAATTGGCGACAATCCCAGTGTAATTAGTTGGTTCAACCTTTTGAATAGCTCCAATGGATAGAACACTACCAATCTTATCAAAATTCAAAATACAGAGTTCTCCAAGGTCAGTAATTATTAAAATCTGATCATTTCCAACGCATTCGACTTTACAATTCTCTAATTTCAAACCAAGATCCGATTGATCTTTCAATGCCAATGTTGCAGTTTCTTTATAGAATATATTGGTAGCTATACCTTTCACTGAACCTAGAGGATTAACGTGTAAAATCTCATTAGAACCTATTAATAGGAACCCATTTATTGGGGGAGGTAGCGGATATATGTAGTCCAAATCATACGGAAGACCATCCAGTTCCATAATCTTAGTAGTCTTTTGACTTTCTGTATCTAAGGAAAGAACCAAACATTTCATATTATCTTTAAGTTTTGGCAAGTAACCAGACCAGGTTAGAGACTCAGGTGCATATAAAATGGAAATTGTTGGATCTCTATAGGAATACAAGAATTGGAAATCCAGAATATTTTTCAAATCAGCATTCAGTGAAGAAGCATTTAGTATAAAGCTTTGATTATATAACTGCTTTCGCTTGGAATCTTTTGTGATGTTTGTAGTTGAATCTGTATTTGTAGGAACTTCCTCTTCATCTCTCAAGAAATCATCTTCATCTCCATCCAACAAATCTTTATAGAAGGGCAAGAATGTAAATAATTCATTTACTTGAAAAGAAGTACAAGTACCATTTGGATCTGTTCTATGAACAGCTTCACATTGTGATGGTTTGACAACCGATAAACTTTCCAATGCAGGCTCATAGTAATGTAAACTGACGGTTGATATGGAGCGAGAAAAGCCATCCCATTTGGCTATAGTTAATTTTGCAAACTTAGTGGATATTATCAAATAATCCACATTTTCATCTTCATTTGACCTAAACTTTGTAATACTAATGATATCACCATTCAATCTATATTCAACGAGTAATGATAATTTGAGTTGTCTTCGTTTAATCATTATCATTCCATCTTCGATAAATGACTCTCCAGCATCAATTATTTCCGCTTCCAATGGTGAACTGTCCAATCCTTGTTCATCATCCTGAACTTCAACTTCTATAATATCGAATATCTGCAGTAAACATCCTTTGGATATAACAAGGTTCTTTGCTGATGGGGAAGTAAAGTTACAGTAGACTGAACAGAAACACGTAGTGGGATCTGTGAAGCGGTGGTAGACCTCCATATCGTTGCAAAATTGAAACTGTTATGTCTGTGTTATATCTCTGCTATATCTCTGGAAGCGTCTCAAATTATCAATTCCTAGTTGAGCTCGACGTGTATAACAATATATCAGAGGTAGGTCAACATCCAACTGTATCTCTAGATACCCCCGTTCACTTAAAACTCCACTCGAATTCTGCAAATACATAACAAATCTCAAAATTTTCCAGAAACACTGCCATAAACTATGCAAAAGCGTCGAGCGACGCGTCGAGTTTCAACAATTATTTTAGTGTATATTATTTATCATTATAGATAGAGACAAGGCTCCTAGTCTAAGGAACAAGACAAATCAAATCATATACAAGTAATTACAGTCAAGAAACGCAATTAAAGTACTATAAATAGGTAAACAATATACAAACTATGAATCTCTACTATAAGCTACATTTAATCGTTTTTGCAAATGTTCAGAAGCCGTTATAGGCTTACCAGTGCTCTCCACTTGATAACTTGCCCCTCTCTCAACTTTCTTACTGGTGCCAAACTCACGAACCAATGTTGAAGGGACAGGAACCAACTCTGTTTCAAATGAAGGATGACTGAAAAATACAACCGAATATCTTCCTTTTAACACTGTTTCCTCTGTGAGTCGCACTCTATGAACTGTTGATTTCAAGAACCCGTCCGTCCAATACGATAACTGATCAGCTATGTTTATGATTAATGGAGGAGCTTCATTCAGAGTTTTATATTTGGTACTAGTTTCAACAAATGGAACACTTTCCCACCGATGCGAAATTGGTGAGTAGAGTTGTAATCCGGATTCATTTGCCCGTTGTAATAGCAACGAGACTTGTCCATAGTCTGTGTGTGCACCAGCAACGTTTTTATCCCTGTATTGTTCAATTAGTTGTTCTTCGGTCTGATCAGATGACAGACTAGGAGCTGGGTAATGTAAGAACCGTAATGCTGATCCACTAGGTTTTGAAATATCATTTCTGTTAACAAACCATTCTGAACCACCATCGGCTGGATCTATACGTAAACCCATTGCTAGTAATCGTACAATCTGATGAGCGGTATCTCTGAACTTGAAGATCATCTTTGTGATAAACTGATCATTTTCTACAGTTTTGAATACATCAGGTAAGGGATGTTCAACCTTGCCTGTAGTTAAATTAACATAGGCAAAGTTAAAAGCCTCTTTTTGATCGCCAACTGACTTATTTGGATCATCTTCCTCCAAGTTCTCCATCCCTATGCCAGTATACCCATAATTACCCTCGTCTATTGTATGCTTGGATTTCTCCTCAAAAGGTAAGTCAAAGAAGCTTTTTGAAATCTGAAACAGCTTATTTGCTTCAGTCTGTGAAAGCCCATGGCCTTCCACCATCATGAACCCCTGGGTTTTGGCTGCTTGCAGAAGTTTATCTGCAGTGGATTGATCTGCTTGAGAGATATCTATTATATCAAGGGGATTTTCTGAAAAAACTGTTGATATCGCCATTACTGGATCCTATTAATGAACTGAATACAGTACCTTAACTAGGAACTTGAATTACAAAAACTACAAAAATCCGATTAGTTGTATCTAATTAAAAAATCGAACCCCCCTACAGATAAGCAAAAATCTCTTATCTCGAGTGATATTTTTACAGTAAAGTACGTATTCCTCGCTATCTAAGGGTGGCTGAGCGACCGAACTGAGGAAGGTTCCCCGGACCCTGAATGTTTCCTCGCTTTTTTCAATACGGATGAGTTACTCTTCAAATAGAAAAAAAAATACATCGATTTAGCTATAAAAAAGATGGTGACGTTATATATCGGATTAATGTCCAACCGATAAAACAAGCACACTCGGAACAGAAAGACACAAAAACGCAAACGAAGGCATATCTATCTCTATTAGTATTTGCCCCAACCATAAGTGGCAGCCAATCTCTTTTCCAAATGTTGCTTAGCCGTCATACTGGAACCATGCTTCTCCAAATAATGAGCGGCACCTCTACCAGTAATCTTTCTGACAACATCAGCAGGAACAGGCTCTAGAAGGGTTGTATCGGCAGGATGGGTGAAGAAGACAATAGAGTATCTTGGTTTGCTTTGTTCTAACAATTTAGAAGGGAACCGCACTCTATGAACAGTAGACTTCAACAAACCATTAGTCCAGTAACATAACTGATCGGCAATGTTAACAACTAACGGTGGAGCATAACCTTCAGCTTGATATTTAGCACTGGCAGGAATAAATGGAACAGATTCCCATTTCTTGGTCTTTGGTGACAAAATTTCTAGTCCATCTTCATCTTCTCTTTGGAAAAGTAATGTAACACCACCGTAATCAGTATGTGCACCTGCAACGTTTAACTCCTTCAACTTGCTCTTTTCTTCTTCTGTCATGCCTGGTTTAACAGGTGATGGGTAATGTAAGAAACGGAATGCTGAACCTTGGGGTAACTCAGGGTTGTGTCTTTCAATAAACCAGGATGAACCACCTTCTGACTCATCAATTTTTAATCCCATAGCTAATAGTTCCAACATCTTGAACAAGACTTTTCTCAACTTGATGATAGTGGATGAAATGATTGCATTGTTGGAATCTTCAGTGAAGATTGGAGGTAGAGCTTGATCAGCTTGACCTGTTTTCAAGTTCAAGTTGGCAAAGTTGAAAGCTTCTTTGGGATCACCAACAGCTTTATCCAGTTCATCTTCTTCCAAGTTTTCAACACCGACACCAGTGTAACCTCTGTTTGATTCGTCGATTGGGAATTTGCTCTTTTCAGAGTATGGTATATCAAAGAAGTCTTTCGATAGCTTAAAGAGAGTATCAACTTCTTCCTGGGTGAAGCCGTGGCCTTCTAACATTAGGAATCCTTGAGTAGAAGCAGCATGAAATAATTGGTCGGCAACAGATTGGTTAATCTCTGAGATATCGATAATCTCTAAAGGGTTTTCAACGGCAGGCATTTTTGATAAGAAACAATGACAGTCAATCTATGTTGATTAGTAGGTAGGAACGGCTATTGGGGCAAATGAGACGAAAAACTAGTTGGAAGTGGGGGAAACACACATATATATATAGATATGATAGGTCTATTAGATCCCAAAGAAGTGAGGACAAAAAGTAAGATAGACAGGATGTCTGCGACCCAAAATAGTTTTCGGTCACCAGTGCGGCCAAAACCGAACAAAATGCGATGCTTATCGCTGGCACAATCTGCGGCTGCTTACTGAACATTCGACTCTGATTGAGCAGCGTCCCAATTAATCAAGTGTATGTAGATTTCTTCTGTTTTTACTTTTTACAGACATTTTAAAAATATATTTATATTGTATATTGCTTGATAAACTACACAGGCTCTATGAGATTGTATAATTTACCTAAATACACTTATATAAAACCCAAAAACTAATAAAGTAAATGAGGAGAAACTAGAACAAAATACAGACAAGAAAAAAAGTAACATCTACATTATAAATAATAAAAGATTAATTAACTTATTTCTTAGCAGCCTTTTGAGCGGCCTTGGTAACCTTACCAGCCTTATCGGTCTTGTCGACAGACTTGATAACACCAACAGCAACGGTTTGTCTCATATCTCTGACAGCGAATCTACCTAATGGTGGGTATTCAGTGAAAGCTTCAACACACATTGGCTTGGTTGGGACCATCTTGACGATAGCAGCATCACCGGACTTRACGAATTTTGGAGAGTCTTCCATCTTCTTACCRGTTCTTCTGTCAATCTTTTCTAATAATTCTTCGAACTTACAAGCAATGTGGGCTGTGTGACAATCTAAAACTGGAGAGTAACCAGCTGAGATTTGACCAGGGTGGTTCAAGATAATAACTTGAGCATTGAAAGAGGCGCAACCCTTTGGTGGATCGTTCTTGGAGTCACCACAGACGTTACCTCTTCTGATTTCCTTAACAGAAACGTTCTTGACGTTGAAACCAACATTGTCACCTGGTTGACCACCGTTAACTAATTGTTCATGGTGCATTTCAACGGACTTGACTTCAGTGGTAACACCGGCTGGAGCAAAGGTAACAATCATACCGGCCTTAATGACACCGGTTTCAACTCTACCGACTGGAACAGTACCAATACCACCAATCTTGTAGACATCTTGTAATGGTAGTCTTAATGGCTTGTCAGATGGTCTGGAAGGTGGTTCAATAGCATCAATGGCATCTAATAAGGTCTTACCCTTAACAACACCAGAGGCCTTGGTTTCCTTAGTCCAACCCTTGTACCATGGACAGTTGGCAGATGGCTCAATCATGTTGTCACCGTTCCAACCAGAGATTGGGACGAAAGGAACAGTCTTTGGGTTGTAACCAACCTTCTTGATGAAGTTGGAGGTTTCCTTACAGATTTCATCGAATCTGGCTTCGGACCATTGGACAGAGTCCATCTTGTTAACAGCAACAATTAGTTGTCTAACACCTAAGGTGAAAGCTAATAAAGCGTGTTCTCTGGTTTGACCATCCTTGGAAATACCAGCTTCGAATTCACCAACACCACCAGCAATAATCAAGATAGCACAATCAGCTTGGGAGGTACCAGTAATCATGTTCTTGATGAAATCTCTGTGACCTGGAGCATCAATAACGGTAACGTGGTACTTAGGAGTTTCGAACTTCCATAAGGCAATATCAATGGTGATACCTCTTTCTCTTTCAGCCTTTAACTTGTCTAAAACCCAAGCGTACTTGAAAGAACCCTTACCTAATTCAGCGGCTTCCTTTTCAAACTTTTCGATAGTTCTCTTATCAATACCACCACACTTGAAAATTAAGTGACCAGTGGTGGTTGATTTACCTGAATCGACGTGACCAATGACGACGACGTTAACGTGAGTCTTTTCTTTACCCTGTAACATGATGTAATAATCAAAAAGATTAAAATTAAATGTTAGTATACATGGATTCAAAAGGATGAAAAGCCATTTACAATTCATAAAACAAAGGACTCGACATCTGAAATGAGCCTAGCAGGCACATGTAATCAAGAGAATAGACCATTAACTGACTTGAAACCTTTATTGAATTAGTCACCCCTATAAGAAATATTGGGAAATTTCCTATTCTGTATTAAATGCGCAACGAAACAAGATCTGATCAATTGGAATTCAATCGGAACCAAAGCCAAAAGAGAGCCAACGCAGAAATCATATGAAACTAGTTCTAGTGTACATTCCGGGATTACTTGGAGCTTAATACTAAAACTCGGTATGTATTCGACTTGAAAGATGAAATTTGAGGGCAAATTTAGATTGGTGACGTCTAGTCAAGCCAATTGAATTGAAACGAATTTCCAACGGGAAGAATCAGCTAACAGCTTGCAACAAGACTTACCATTATGAATTATTTAAGATGTATAAGAATACGATGAATGTAGAAAAGGAGAAGGAAAAAAAAGAAAGGGAAAAGAGCAGACGTAGATTAGCAAGGTGGATTTTGAAAAATGGACAAAACGGATCGTTTTTATATTTGCCAGCAAAACTCAAATTAACAAAAAAGAAAAAATTTTCAGTACAGGAAAATAAAATTAATCTGAGTATTGGAGTCGTGTGCGAGTAAATGAATTGGCACCTGTTTCTTTTGTCTGGAGATGAGTGAATTAATAGGTGGGAAGTGTAGAGGGGGTCTCGTTGTATGTTATTATATACATGTATATGTACAATTTGCATACATTGACAGGGTCAATTGCAGATGTATTTACCCTCCTGATTTATGTAGATGTATATATATATATATATGGTATCTTAGAATTAGAGACTTTTAAAGGTATGGTAAACTGCAATAATAAGCATACAGATATATATATAGCTCGAAAATTGACAGGCACAGGATTTTTCCAACCTACGATGGCAGGCCTCTTCGTTTGTTTGTGAAAATGGGCACAGAATTTACCCTGCCTAGGCGCTATAAAGCCGCCAGATGTTGTTGAGGGCATTTATTAGTATTACCTCTGCTCCCAATTCATCTAACCACCACTTTAACAGAGATATTTCTATACTGAGATATGTTAGTACAAACTGTTCAATTGAACTGATCAGTAGATTAGGTCAGGCTATCTGACATGAGGAATATTTGTGTATGTATTCATATCCACTACACAAGCAAAAAAATTCAGTGCCCCTTGCAAAGTACCTGAGATGGGATGTGGAGGATATGTGAAACACACCCGTGCACATTGTTCGGCCAAGTAAAAAGGGGAAAAAGTTAAATTAACAGAGGCCCAAATTGACGCCAGTGGGATCACAAATAAATGTGAATTGATTCCGCTATAACGAACTTCATCTATTTCAAAGAAGCTACACACAATTTCCTTTAGTTCGAAGTTATTCTAATATACTAAACTTATTTACTAAGCTTTTTGAGAAAAAAAACAGAAGTCATCTATATTTTACAGCATACAAAACTAAACTAAAAAACACCGTAGTAACGCTGAATTCGCTGGTTGAAATGTCTTTGGATATATCAACACCAAATCCCCCAGTATCAAAGGATGAAACGATCAATTCATTGTCTACGATATCCAGAAGAAAAAAGAAAAGACGGGGCAGCTTAAGACTTCGTGATGCAAAGGTAGATTCAAATTGTGCCAAAAAGGAGCCCAGTTATTCCATACCTTCAAAATCTTCTAAAAAAGACCCAAAGTCCTCAGTTGGGTTAGAAGTGGATTCCTCACAATCTGCTAAGCAGTTATCAAGTACACAAAGAAGTATGTCATTATCGATAAGATCTAAGGAAGTTGTTGGCTCGTTAGCAAGAACTCCTTCTATTGCGTTCGAATCTATTAGGGCAAGGTTTAAGACAGCCCAAAACAACAAAGAAGAGATACCTATCACAGAAAAATACTCCCTAACCTCCAAGAAGCAGATTGAAGTTGATAGAGAAAAAATAAGAAAGACTAGTGCAACTGAAATTATTAGTTTTCGCCCGGATTATGCAATCAGAGACGGTGCCGATTCAATGAACTCATTAACCAAGCTCACATTCAATTTTCCTTCAGATGGAAAGGGTAATACCGTTAAGACTATATCAGGTGTAAAAAGTGTGAATGAAATTGAAAAGCTACTAGAACCTCTCCGTTTCCAAAAATCTGACAGTCTGACAAAGATAAACACCAACAAAGACCAAGAGGAAGGTGATGCCGATAACAATAAAAATAATGACAATGAAGACAAACCAAGTACTGTATCAGGGGAGGACAATATTGCTCATCAACCAGCTCCTTCAAACTTAAAATCTATTATGAAATCCAAAAGGTCATTTTCTTCTTCCTCTATGCAGCAACCTTCAAATTCAGAGCCAGATTTGGTTAATTTACAAGATGAAAGCTTTGAAGTGAGTTCCAAAAAATCGGTCACATTTAATGAAGCCCCAGAAGTTTTTAAAATAGAGGAATCCAAACCGAAAAAAAACAGACAGCACAAACGGAAGACGACAAGAAAAACACAAATACTACCTCAACAACCACTTAATACAATAGTGGCAAAGCCAACAATGACTAGATTGTTGAATGGGGATCTGTTTAGAAGAGGCTCTAAACTATCTGGCCCTGACCAAAAACATTTTACTGAAACCCCCGAAGACTTGTACAATGATTCCAATCTAGCTGACATTTCTGACGAAGTAGAAATTGATCAATTAAATTCCGCCCTTTTTGAACCTGAACATGATACGCCTGAAGATGGTAATGTCATACTTGACTCATTTTTAGAGGACTATGAAGCCGACGATGAATTGGGTACGAGTAACAGAGACGATCCACTGAAGGAGCCTAAACTCGATGAGGCGGACTTAACAACCATTAAACACTCCGAAAACCATCACATTAGTGTTTTAACTACCTTAAAGCTTGAAGCTGTGAAATCGTCACCTGAAGAACAAGAAACAATGGTAGAGGAATCAAGAAGTCTGAATAACCAGCCAGCATCACAACTATCATCGTCCTACAACTTTTCTAATCTTTCCAGTTTCGTAGACAGAACCATGCTTAAGCCTTCCACAATAGATAACCAGCTAACTAAAGCAAAAGACGAACAAGAACGAAAGCAACAACAGATCAGTTGCCTAAAACTGAATGAAGAGAATAGCATTGATAAAATTGACGAACAAATCAAGCAACTAAAACTAAAGAAAAAAAATATTCAAAAGCAGCAAAGCTGGTTTTCAAAGTTCAAAAGTTCAAAAGACCCTGTTAAGTCAGATTTAACAACCCGTGCAACTGAGTTCAAAGAGAAAGAAGGTTCCAAGGTTCATTTGTCAATAAGGGAGTACTTCAAAAATCAAGCAAAAAGGCCCAATGGCTCAACCAAGATAGATAAAACTTTTCATGAGTTAGAGACATTAACAATCGAACAAAATCATGAAACTGGTTTGAAATTTAATAAGGAATTAACAGCTGACAAGACAGCAACAGTTGGAAAGGGAACAGACGACAACACACTGATAGTCGAGAATACAGTGACAGCCGACCAGGGCTATCCAAATACTATTCCTGCTTCCAATAAAGAGCCAGCACTAAATCTGAATCCCACAAATGATAAGCAAGATGACTCGAGGCAGATGTTCAGATTAGATTCAATTCGCAAAAGCAGATCCAGAGCTGGTTCCTCTGTTTCATCTTTGAATCGACTAGTTGATACCTTATTGACCAACAAATTAAGCGGTAAATCTGAGATAGACCCACCCGACATAAACAATGTGGGGGAGTTTGAAGATGCGTTTACATACGGATCTCATTCATATTATTCTGATGGTTATGATCCAAACACAGAACTTCCTATCACAAATGGGAACGAAACGATGAATGAAAGTAAAGTGTCTGGATTTTATGTGACTGGTGAAACACCAGGGGGAGATTTAATAGAGCTGGATCATACTGATAATCATAAACAGAATTCAAACGGGGAAGGTGGGCTAAGTAGGTGGATTGAAAAGTTTTCATGGATTGGTGGTGGTAGTCACTCTACAGGGAAATTAATCATTGCTGATACGGCTTCATTGGAAAAGAATCAATCAGAGGCCAAACACAAAAAAGAGGGGTGAATATTCTAAGCTCATTTTTGTTTCCAAAGATAAAGTAGTTTAGTGATGCTGTTAATAATTCTTGTTGCTTGTTTTTGGTACATAGAAATTTATACAGTATGTATGGATATAGTCAATGATAGCTTTTGATTTAAAACAGATTGAAGTTGATCCATATTAAGAATCTCAATTCATCTCCGTAGTTATGCTGTCAAGAAAACGACGTATTTTATGTCTGCTAAAGTGTCAAAATAGATAGTCTTTCTTCAGCCTAATTAATTAGTTAGCAGATTGTCTTATCACGAGGAATCTACTGAGGAACCAATTTCCAGATCCGGAAGCAAAAGTTGATAAACCAAGTGCGTTTACTGAGATTACCGATAAGCTCTGATATACTGCCGAACTATCATATCCAGGGACATCTTATGGATAAGAGTTATGTGAATGATTGAAAAGGCGATGCGCTAATATCTGGTATCTGATTTCAAGCAAGTACCGTCTGTTACTTGTGATAGCACCATTCTGTGCCAATCTATATATACATAGTTGCCTTCAAGCGCATGTTACACTGTTTATCCGGCCAGCAAAAATACCTGCACCAAATGAATCAGCCTCTGAAGCACGGGGTCACCGCGCATTAGCTCCACGAATCATCCCGCGTCCCTCGCCATAAAAACTTCACACGCAGAAACCAGAAAGATAAACAAACAAATCTCCGAATCAAAACAAATTTCGACATTTTTCGGAACAAACATATAAAATTGATTGGTTTGCGTATTTCCAGATCTCGATTTTAGATTACCCTTACCTATTAATTACTTTGATTTGCTGCTGTTTTATACGAGATTAAATCCTCAGTTACCTTTCTCTTATTGCTAGTTAAGTGATCCAGCTTCTCTTCATTAAATACATAGGAAGCAATGAATGAGTCATTCGTTAACTCGGGGCAAGCAGCTTTGCTTGCTAGCACAGGTCAAAGAAGAGGTTCCATTACTCAATTGAACGTTCAAGTTCCTCGAATGACAAGATCAGGCTCTATATCATCCTATGAAGATGAAGAGTCCGCTTTGCTTAATGAATCCTTCCATGATTACAGTTCTGCTGCTCAAGAAAATTACATTCAAAGTAGAAGAGCTTCAATGAGATCATCTGTATTAACTACTCTGAATTTAGTTCCCACTAGAACTAACGATGAAGGTCAAATTCTTGAAGTCGAAACTGACTTGAAAACTGAAATGAAAATGCTAACCAAGTCATCAATTCCATTAATTGTTACTTTCCTCTTGCAATATTCTTTGACTGTAGCATCTGTTTTCTCTGTAGGTAACCTTGGTTCTCAAGAATTAGCTGCTGTTTCATTATCAAACCTAATGGCTAACATTTCAGCTTACGGTATTATTCAAGGTATAGCCTCTTCGTTATCTACTTTATGCCCCCAGGCTTACGGTAGAAAAGATTATAAAGCTGTTGGAATGCATGCATTGAGGTGTACGGTTATTATTTTTATTGTTTTCATTCCAATCTTCTGTTTCTTGTTTTGGGGTTCATATCCATTGTTAGCTGCCGTTGTTCCGGATGAAGAATTATGTTTATTAGCATCACAATATCTTAGAAGGCTAATCTGCGGTATCCCCGGTTTCATTATTTTTGAAGTTTTAAAACAATATTTACAAGCACAAGGTATTTTCCAAGCTTCCACCTATGTCTTGATCATTTGCGCTCCATTAAACGTTGTTCTTAACTATACTCTTGTCTGGCACAAGACCTATGGTATGGGTTTCATTGGTGCCCCAACTGCAGTTGTTTTCACTAATTACTGTATGGCTTCTTTGCTCTTGTCTTACACTTGTTTCGTTAGAGGCTACGAATGTTGGTGTGGATTTTCAATGGATGTTTTCAAACACTGGAAGAGAGCTTTGGTATTGGCTGGTCCAGGTATCTTGATGATTGAAGCTGAATGGTTAGCCTTTGAGATTATATCATTCGCATCATCTAGATTTGGTACTGTTGCTTTAGCTTCCCAATCTATTGTTTCCACAGCTTGTGTCACAATGTATCAAATTCCATTTGCCATTTCTGTTGCTGCATCTACTAGAATTGCTTGGTTTATTGGATCAGCTTCTAAGCAAGCAGCTATTCAAGCTACATATTCAACTCTAGCAGTTGGTCTCCTGTTCGGCATCATCAATGCTATTATTTTAGCTGCTGGTAGAACTCACGTTGCTGGTCTGTTTTCCAACGAACCAGAAGTTATTGAATTGGCTTCTAAAGTGCTGATCATTGGTGCTGTTTACCAGATTAATGATGTTCTGTCTTGCGTCACTGGTGGTGTCTTAAGAGGTCAGGGTAGACAATACATCGGTGGTTGGCTAAACTTGATCAGTTATTACTTACTTGCTCTACCCGTTGCATTTTTCTGTGCTTTCAGTTTACATATGGAATTGTTTGGTTTATGGATTGGTATGGTCATTGCTTTAACCTTTGTTTCGTTTTCGCAAAGCTTCTTTGTTCTCAACAGTGACTGGGACTCTATTATCAAGCAATCTATCCAAGATGGTATGCAAGAAAGTTATGGTGAAGAAGACGATAACAGATTAAGACCATCAAAGAGTGTGGCAAGTTTCGTTGTGGATCACAACTTATTGAGTCCTACAATTTCTGTTGCGGGAGCTGAAATTGGTACCATCGTCAATTTGCACTTGTAATATATATGCATACCAGCATTTTCTTCCTCTTACTATATTTGCTTTTTTTCCATTGATACCCATCCCTTCTTTTAGATTTCATTTTAAGCATCCTGTTTTTTGTCCTTATCTACTTATTATAATTACCTGTCACTCATAATATATTGTATCAATCTAAGATAGCTACATAAATCTTTTTGTTTTCCTATTTTTTTTTTGAAACTGACCTTCAAATCTCTACGATATGCTGTTTCAGTAACCAATAGGGTTATAGAGAGATCGAAACTGTTCCGGTTATTAGCCCCAACGATCTTGCGCCGATCGTCCTTAATCGACGCCTCCGAGTTCTGCCATTCTGAGATACGTGAACTGAGAGGCATACAAAATTCTGTCTTCCTTCATATCAGAACCGATCACTTCAATAAATATGCAACATTATCATTAATACACCATTTGCCACCGCTTTCTGAAGTATATTTTTCCATTCATATTCAGAAGATTAGGATTATATGCATTAATTCGTTTTATTATAACCTAATTTTTATTTCATTTTGGTTGCTAAGCTATATAAGTACCACAACAGACCAGAAAAGGCAAGAGTTTCTCTCCTCTCAGTCTCCAAGTACATACATAAATATATTAGACGATTATAATGTCCTGGTTTAATTCATCTGGATCATCATCCCAAATCGACGAGAAGGTCAATGTGGCAACGTCAGAATCAATTCCAAATGGCGAAATCGACTTCATTGTTGCGCTTGAGATCAGTGACCTTATAAGGTCTAAACAAGTGGCTTCAAAAGATGCCATGCGTGCATTGAAGAAACGTTTTGTCAACAACAAAAACCCAAACTTACAAAAGTCATCATTGAAACTAATAGATTTCTGTATTAAGAATGGTGGTGAACACTTCTTAACTGATATATCATCGAAGGAGTTCATGGATCCTATTGTGGCGAAACTTAGCGATAAGCATTTAAATGCCTCTGTTAAGTCCTATATGTTGGAACTTATCCAATCATGGTCAATTATGTTCAGCACAAATCCAAAGTTGGGTTATGTTAATCAATGTTATACTAAGTTGCAAAATGAAGATTTCCAATTTCCAATGATTACAGATATTGTTGATAGTTCTTTGATTGAAAGTAAGGTTGCTCCAGAATGGGAGGACTCGGATGCTTGTATGATGTGTTCTACTTTGTTTTCTTTCTTGAATAGAAAACATCATTGTAGATCGTGCGGTGGTGTGTTTTGTAATACCCATTCAAGCAAAAGTTGCGAATTACCTGAACTTGGAATCACAATCCCAGTTAGAGTTTGTGATACTTGTTACCACGAACATAAGAACAAATTGAAGAAACATAAGAAGAAGAGCAAGTCTGTCTCATTCCCTAATAGCGATGCCACTGGAAGTGTTGCGGCTATTGGTGAAGAAGAAGATGAAGAATTACGCAAAGCCATCGAATTGTCCTTAAAGGAATCCGGTGTCCAATTATCGACTTCAGCAGGAGCAGCCAAGTCAGGCCCCTCAAGACCAGACCCAAAAGAATTTGAAGATGGGGATGAAGATATGAAGGCCGCTATAGCCGCTAGTTTAGCTGATTTCAAAGGTCAAGAAGCTATCTCTCAGACAACTACAGATGGATTTTCTCCTCAGGGCATTGATGGAAAGGACGATGGTGGGATGTACGCAAATCTGTTGCCTGTTGGAGGTGGAGCTGTTGAAATTGTCTCTCTCCCGAATGTGAATTCTGCCTCTATAGAACCGGTTGCAAACAACTATTTTGATTATAACGTAGTCACTTCTGTCGAGGAGGAAAACATTGTTTTATTTGCTCAATTACTATCAAATATTGAAAAAGCTCCGATTGACAGGAGAAAATCAATTGCAAGCGATACAGTCCTAAACAACTTACACAACAACATTCTCAGAATTCAGCCAAAGATAACTGACCAAAAATCTCAGTATCGCAGAACTCTTGAAAAATATGAGGAAATATACTCAAAGACATTTGCAATCAGCAAAGTTTATGAAGAGATTCTTGAGACCCGACTTAATCAACAACATAGTTATAAGCCACAATATGCTCCAGAATATCGACAACAACAGCAGATCTCTCCACAACATGGCCCACCAAATTCTTACTCACCATCACAGATGTATAGTCAACCACCTCCCAATTTTCAACTTTCAGCTGATACGCAGCCAAGTTCTTCATCTCGACACTCTCCACAACATCAACATGTTCAAATAGGGTACCAAAACCCTCAACCTCCTGCATACACACCTGTTCCAAACTCCACTAGTCCTTTTAGCCATCCTTCTCCTATGGCAGATCATAAAAGTTCATCCCGACTTCCATCTGTCTCAAATATTCAGTATGCGTCCATTCCTAATTTGGGTATGGGTATGAAATCGCCAATATCTTCTAGTCCCCAGGAGTACCAACACAATCCGACATCGCCAGTGGTGTCTGCAAAAAAGACCCAAGAAAAGGTCGAGCCGTCATCCCCGTCTCAATTATATCCTTCATCCCCTACTTCATACCCACAAATATCATATGCAAGCATCCCTCCGCAGTATTCTGTAGAAGAGAGTGGATTGTATGAGAAGAACCGTCCGTCTTCTCCACATATGTATAATTCCTCTCTTACACAGCAAAGTTTCACTGGTCAATCTTTATATGGAGCCCCTGCTAACAAACCTGCTTCCGAAGTGCAGCAGCCCATTGTGCAAAAAGTTGAGGAGCCAGTCAACTTAATTGATTTATAGTGAAGCCTAATTATAAATTATGAATATCTATTTTTAGTTCTTTATAGCAATGTAATTCTAATTTTATCTCTCTTTGTATCTCTTCTGTCAACTTTGCCCGCATTAGTACATGCTGCGACCAGCGTGAACTCCACGATCTCGGCATCTTCGGGGCAGTTTGCGCCTTCCAGACAAGTCTCGTGTGGATATAACACTTTCCCCGAATTTTTCTTCTTCACTTTTAGAGTAGATATTAAGCAGTCTGAACCTATTTCATGTTATACGTACTCGGAGTTGGTTTGCACAGGGTCCCTACGATTAAACTACTGCTCGGGGGTGCATTAGTATTAAAGTACTGGTTGATGACAAGGTTACTTCCTATTTATCGCTATCATAAATATCAACAGCAATAGAAAAATTGTCCTTCAATGTCTGGTGTACAAGAATATACGAAGAAGAGACCCAGAGTTCAGTCTGCCTGTACGATTTGTCGGAGAAGAAAAGTTAAGTGTGATAAATCGAAGCCCGCATGTCTTGTAAGTTCTATTTGATACTCTGTTGTTAGCTCCTTTTACAATTTAGTTGATGATCTCTTTTTTGCTTGATTTACTAACTTCCTTGATACAACAATCTTTTAGGTCTGTGTTAAGCACAATGTTACTTATTTATGTCAGTACTCTGAACCTGAATGGGCAGCCATAGATACAGAAAAGGTAGCTAATCCCAAAAGAACAAGCCGATCTACAAGCGAGCAACAACGAGAATCCAGTTCAAGCTCTCAAAGCATAAATAGCGCCGCTCATGCTGGTAGTGCTGACGGTTCTAGCAAACATTTGAATGAGTTCCCTGATATTGTTGTACAACTGGAAAACAAGATACAGCATTTAGAATCTGAACTAAGCAAATTCAAGCAACTTGAATTTGAGAAATCAGAGAGTGACAGCGATATAATTACTTTCGGTAGAAGAACTGAAAGCTTTGATCCGGCACTGCAATCCATTTCGAACATTAATGTACTTTCGTGCCGGATTTTCTTCGAAAATGATCCTGTTTATTATGCATTTTTCAAGAATGCAAATCTGCCGGAAACCAAAACAAACCCCATACTACAATATGAGATATTGAACTGGAAACCTTTGTATGGTACTGTTAAGATCAGTGACCAGGCTTTGGAAAAAAGATTTAGAAATAAAGTGCTAGAAGCATTGTCTATTACTCTTGATGTGGGTCACGGCTTAAATAAAGCAAAGCAAATTAGTTTGGATAAAGCTCCTATGCGGTTAGGCTACAGTTCTGAGTCTTCGCTGGAGTCTGATTTAAAACTTCTTACAAGGATAAGAAGTATTTTACCACTTCGAAAAACTGCGTGGCTGTTGGTCGATAGATTTTTCAAGTATGTACATCCATTGACTCCCTATTTGGATCAGCAGGCGTTTTATGATAATTTAGCTCCCATAATTGGCGAAAGATCTGATTTAGAAGAAAAAATTGAGTTGAACATTTCAAGACGTATGGATCTCATGATTGTGTCATTGCTTTTACTTACAATTTACTTAGGTAGTTTGACATTGGTAAACAATTCCAAAGAACCATACGACGGTTTCCAAAATGATCCAGATATAAAGTTTCTCCTTAGTAATCCGATAGATTATAGAAATTTTACCATGAATGACCTCTGCGGTAGTCCGCTTCACACGACTAACTTTTCATCTTTCAGAGCAATTCAGGTCATGATGTACCACAGAGTTGCTATGAAATGTTCACCTGAAGATGCGTTTATTTTAGAGTCGGATACTTATGCCGCTACAACGATGCAGATGGCGTTATCGCTGGGATTCCATAGAGATCCCTCTAATTATGAAATTAAAGATGCTCCAAAACAGGTTAATATTTGGAGAAAGATGTGGTATGCAGTGTCATGGAGCACTTTGGTTCAAAATTTTCAAACTGATACTTTTTTTTCAAGATTCACAGAATATGACACAAAACTACCAGTGTTTCTTGGAGAATTGAATTCAAACAACTTGGATCTAGATAATGAGAAAGCTTCTATCAGTATTATTCGTGACAGATATTTGCTTTCTCAGCATGTTCACGGGATTAGCATTTTGGTAACGAATTTGAAAGAAAGTCCCAAATTGAAAGTAATATTGCAGAAAGTGCAAGAGTTGGAAAACCTTCTTCAAGAGATGACGCTGCCAATTGAAATCAAAACGCTATCTATGGATATGCCAACTGACACAAATTCAACAAGATTGATAAAAGTGAACAATTTTATTGTTTACTTGGAATCTAGCTGTCTTCTCATATGTTTATATCAGCATATTTACCTTCATTATGAGGAGAAATCCCAGCCTCTACTTGCATTCGCTTTTTTCAAAAAGATTCTTACAAAATTATTGGAGTGCTTCAACAACTGCTCTAAAACGATTGACAAATTATCAGATTATTTTGGTACTGGTTATGATTGGGTAGTAACTCCTGATATACTTATTACTCTCCTTAGACTTCAATGGTTCATGGTAGGAATGGTCTTAAGGCTTAAACATATGTCTTACATATATTACGTACATGGAAAGATGACGAAAGAAATTGATGAAGTCATCGATGAATTGGTGGGTTATTTCATTGGGTTATACAGGAGTTGTATCTCGATTTATAATCAATTAAGTGGATATTACTACTATGCATGGAGGTTTAGTAAAATACAATCTTTTTTGTTTAGCAAGTTGATGGGTTTGATTAAAGATGTACTAGACACTACTAAGGAACCAAGTGAAAAGCAACAAGGTTTTGAAAACAATATACTCCCTGATTTGTCAATGGAGGAGTTGATGGAACTTGTTCAAATATTCAAAATATATCTTACCGATTCGTTTAGAGAGAAATGGATTTTTGGCTTTGATACCTCTTCTGCGGAGGTTTCCAATGACCTGAATCAAAATCCGGGCACCCAAGCAGCGAACTTTTGGGATGATACCTCAGTTGATACTGAGTGGATCGACAAAATGATTAACAACAAAATGGAGTCATTTATTAGTTCAAACGATAACTTTTCGCCAAAGCAATTTCTTAAAAAATTTGGCCTTAGCGATGCTTCACTCGCTTATAAAGACCATGGCTTTGGTCAGGAATCTGAAAACGAATCCTCAAACAGTAGTCGGAGTGGGTTGTCAACTGCGGGATTCTCTGATCAATTACGCGAGCCTCATGATCATGTGACAAACCAAACGTCGAGCTCTCATGCCAATGGACATCCTTATAGTATTGGAAGTCAATTTAATCAGATACCCGGAGAGTCAATCAATTTTGGAGATAGCGGCGTTTTATTTGAAGCCGCAAATCATGGCTCTCCAGATTCAAAGTTGAAACAATTATTTGACGAATTAGATGAAACTTTGAGGTTTGCAACTATTCCTGACTTGGATGACATATAAAAACACTACAGATATTTCTTTTCAGATCTAAACAGACTCTTGATAGCTTTTTTTAAAAAAATGCGAAGGTTTTGTATTAGAAATCAATAATCTAAATATGAATGTAAGTTTATGAATAATAGGAGGCAGAGAAAAAGAACAAAGTTAGTCTGTATATGACAGGAAACTAAGTACAGAAGGCACCATAACCCCACAAGGAGTGTTGAAAAAAGGGAACTGAAATTAAAAATAAAAATAAGACCCGTGGCCGGATTTCTGTTCAACTAACACCAAATTTTGTAGAACCTGAAGTACCATGGCTTAGCTTTCAATTCATCTCTTGCTAATTGATAAGCAAGTCCTGATTGCTCCACATTGTCCTCTCTTCTACCTGTCATGAGATCCATTTCGGATGCGTTAATACCAAGCTTCCAAGAGCCAGTTGTAATCTTCAGGTACATCTTATGGGCAAGAAAGAATAAAATGACAACGAAAGCTCCCAAATACACTTTCAAAAAGCTGATAAATGACGGATCTTTATCAATTGGGGAAATCGCAACCCATAATTGAGCGGCTAAAATGACAATACAGAAGACAAAACAAAACCAGGCACCTAGCGTTCCTGTGATTGAAATGTAGCTCAGTTCTTGAATCTTTCTTCCTTGATCCTTCATTGCTTTTCTAAATCTTATTAAACTGAAACTAATAGATGCCCACGTAAACAAAGAGCTCAAACCAGATAATGATAGTAACCAGGTGAACAAAGTATGCGCAGCTGTATCGCTAAACAAGGAAACATATGCTAAGCAGCCAGATACCAAAGTGATTCCGATGGCAACTAATGGCCTACCTTTTCTGTCAATGAAACCAAAAATTTGTGGGGCAGCTTTGGCTTCCGCTAGTGCAATAAATGTTCTTGAAGCGGCATAAATTGCAGAATTACCAACAGATAAAATTGAAATTAAAATAATAACGTTCATTATACTTGGTAAAACCTTGATATCAGCATTCTTGATGGCAATGACAAATGGGGAGCTGTTGGCATCACTTCTTGGAACTAATCTTTCATCGTTATAGGGAACTAACAAACCAATTAAAGTTAAAGAAGTTATATAGAAGAATAAGATTCTCCAGAAGACTTGTTTCGAAGCCTTAGGAACTGTTTTACTTGGATTTGGAGTCTCAGCTGCACATAAGCCACACATTTCAGTCCCAGAGAAGCTAAACGCCGCTGTAACGAAAACCGAAACAACTCCTTTGAACCCAGAATCTGCAAATGGACCAGGATCTTTCCAAAATTTGTCTAAGATTGCATCATGGCCTTCAACTCCACCAAATAAAATAACTAAAGCGGTGATTAAGAAGCCTATAATGGCAATGACTTTGGACAATGAAAAGATAACTTCGGCGTACCCGTAAAACTTAACAGGCAACATATTGATACTGATAATCAAGATGAAGAAGACTGTAATTAGCCACCCATCTGGAATTGGAAAGCCATTCCAAAATTTGAAAGTCATAGTAGCGGCACTTAATTCTAAAGGTAATAAAACTAGCCATTGCATGGCGTAATTCCATGAAATGGCAAAGCCAACTGAAGAATCAATAAAATTTGTAGAGTAGTATGAAAAAGCACCTGCAACGGGGAAGGTACATGCTAATTCTGCCAAAGATTGAACCATTGCATAGATCATGAATGAAATTAATCCGTAACAGATTAAAACACCTGCTGGACCGCCTTGATGCAAAGCTTCACCAGAACCAATAAATAATCCGGTACCAATTGAACCCCCAATAGCAATCATTTGAAGTGAAAAGTTGGATAATTGGGGATGTAAGATTTGAGCTCCTTCTTCAGCTAGCCTGAAAGAGCAAAGATATCGTTTTAGTAAAGCTAGAAGGTTAAGTCCAGTGTCTTCTTCCGTTGCTATTTTCGTTTCATCAACAGACCGTGATGAAGTTGATAACGATCCAACCACAACCCTGGTTAAATCAGGTTTTCCAATACTCTTAAAAGTATTGGTGGACCCTTCGAGGTCAGAAGAGACAGTCTCATCTAATTCTCCCTTTTCCAATTTTGAGAAGTCAGTAATGTAGTTCATGTTAATTAACTGAGATTGTATTTGCAGCGAAGAATTTGAGGATTGCAGTAGTAGTATCTTCCAAGCTAGATTATTTAAGAAAGAAAGCTATATACAACAAGAGAAATAAAAAGTGATAGGCTTGAGGTATATCAAAAATACAATATAGTGGTCTATATATATATATCTTCTGTTTGTAATAGAACATTAAAATATCCCTCAACAGAAAATAAATCCTTATGACAACAGAACCCTCTTTTCAGATCCTGCCCGCTAAATATACTCAAAGAAGACAACGATAAGATACAGCAAGGGAAATCTTTTTAGAGAGCTTCTGCTATTTGCTTAAAATTACCTAAGCACCTTACTGTATGGATCACTTGCTGTCTCTTCTTAGTGGCAAACTTTTAGTATAAGTAAGTGTCAAAAAGACGAAAAAACATAGGATAATTTTCCCCTGCGACAGCATTTTTGTTTGAGTGCACAGCCATCTATTTCACTTCTTTGAAATTCTGAAAAATTTTATGTGTATGAGGCTAACCACAACCGGGTGATCAAAATTGTATAAGATGATTTATTAGGGTAACTAACTAATTACTTAGGTACTTGGGGTGCAACAGTCACAACAAAACCTATTTTATGAACCATTACAAAAATGACTACCCCATCCGATTTTTCAGCTGAGACTGCTGATAACTTAGAAGATATCGAAAAGCAATTCGCCGTCAAGGCTGTTGCGCAAATGGAAACGTACTGGAAGTTGCTAAGTGCCATCCCAGGTTCCAAGTTAAAACTTACACAGTATGACGATGAAATTCTTGAGGAATTACTAGTTCATTTCCCAGAATTTGCTATTCCTGCTAACGTTGCTAAATTATCCGAAGAGGAAATGAAGTCTCCAAGCGGTAAGCAAAAATGGAGAGACTTCATGAAGAAATTTGAAACTAAGATCGATGACTTCAACTTTGGTACCCTATTAAGAGATGACTCATCCACTGAATATACAGAGAAAGGTACTATTTTTGCAGTCAGAATGCAATTTTATGCCATTGAGGTCGCCAGAAACAAGTATGGTTTGAACGACTGGATTTGTCAGAAGAAATAAGGGGAAGGAAGAGAAGTACCTGAAGGGAAAGTAGTGTTAGCTTGACTGAATTTTAATAATCAGTCATCATTTTAATGAAGATTATGGACTTTTGGGTTTTCCAAATATTTACGTAGATATGTGTGATAGCCACTTTTTCAATAATGTAAATATCATGTTTTTGGTGCTTGTAATGTTAAAGAAAATTTCAAGAGGTGAGCTCAGTGTAACATTAGCGTTGTATTTCCGGACAAGTTTAGCAGGTTCCGCATACTTATCTGAACATTACTAGAATACTGCTACAAGTAAAATTCGAAGTAGTTTATTTGGTAAAAGTAATTATTACAATTAAGGTAAAGTTACTAAAAGCATGAAGAAAATTATATCGCATAAATAAAACCGCTTAGAAACCCTAAATTAAAGTAAAGTTATTCCTATTTAAAAAAAATTATTATAAAAAAAACCTTTATTTTTTTAAATACCAAAGAAAAGTAATACATGAAAGATAGAAAATGGCAAATTTTAAAAAATTTAGTTCATCTTCTTGACTAACTCATTGATGTACTTTTCTCTGTTACCAGTAGAACCACCTTGGATGAAGTGTTGGAACTTTCTTCTAACACCCCAACCACCGGATGGGTTAGATAACTTGAATGGCCACAAGAAGTTGTTAGCTTGCTTGAAGTTTGGACCAACAGTGTAGATTTCGTGGATCAAGTCTTCAACACAAACAATACCGTACTTACCTAAAGAAGCTTCAATAATTGAGTTGTCAACTAATGGAATTCTTTGCTTGTTGACCTTACCGTAACCTCTCTTGTAGATTAATTGTCTAACAGTGGATAAAGATGGGTAACCGTAAGCAATGTATGGTTCAACTAATCTTAATAATTCAATGGTAGCCTTGGTGACCTTGACGAAAACACCAGCGTTGATTTGCATTAATCTTAATAATTGTAAAACCTTTCTTGGCTTTGGAGCAATCTTGTTAATACCCTTGATTCTGACAACAAAGACTAACTTTGGTTCAGCTTCAACGTAGTAAGAACCAGTGGACTTAGCTTCTCTCTTAGCAGAGATTAAAGCTTGTTCAGCAGCAGTGTATTCTTGAACATAAGCTTCAGTTCTCTTGAAGATGGCAGCTCTCTTTTCCTTGTTAGCCTGTAATAAAGAAAGAAATAATCAAACAATTGGTTGGTAAATGAATGTTAGTAACAGATTGGCAAAAGTTAAAATACCTAAGACTTGCACTCAATTATGTCATTTCTTCAACTTTCAATCTCTTGTAACTTTAAATGATATCAGTCCCGAAAGATGGTTAACTAACAGACAGCATTGCCGAAGCTAGTCGATAATAATATGTGGTATCATCACTATGGTTTAAAATATGGGAACTAAATGAACAATGAAAGAATTGACATAATTTGAAAATCAGAATGATGATTGGAATACTTACAGCTTTTCTGGCAGTTCTTTCAGCAGCGACTTGAGCAGCAGTCTTGGAAGCTTGGGAAGCCTTCTTGATTTGGGATTCTGGTTGAGCAACTCTAAATTAAATAATGTAAAATAAGGTTAGTATGAAAAGTTATAAGCCGTGAAGATATAACAGATCTAAAAGAAGATGTTATCTTCAAAAACACAAATCCAATCTCATTAAGTCTCACACCACGTCCTCCCTCGAACTGATTAACAAAGAATCATTCGAAGTATGTAATATACGCAGAGGAAAATACAGATAATTACAAATTAAAGTAATAACTGAAGAGTAGATAATTTCAAAAGAATTATAAGATACAATTCTCTTTCCAATTTTGAATGTTTAATCTATCTTGAATTTTCCCTTGGAATATATTTCATTGCAATTATCTAGACCGTAACCAAACAGCAAAAGATGGAAACAGGATAATAAGCAACAAGACCACACTCGAGAGTATGAAAGTAGATCTTATTGTATCCCAAGCTTAATGAACTATAGTTCAAAAACAGCTGAAGTCCTTCAGTTGATTGCAAGGGACTACAATGTAAGTATTGATCTTTTTCATTTAGAGAAAAGTACGATTGAAAGACAGCCTTGTTTCAATTGTAATAATCTCAAAACCACACTTAATTAAAAGTATGAAGTCAATGAATACCATGCCCAATGAGATTGAGAATATCCATCGACCAAATGCACTAATAGACTTCATTAAAGTCGAACAAGAAAGTAAGTATATACCATTCAAACATTTATAGAATGGCATTTTCGAACTTTGATTGCCAACATTTCAAATGAAAAGAAAAATGTTCTTATATTCATCCTTTCAAAATGTGTTAAAGATATTAATAGATCATAAACAGATCATAGCATGTCTTCAAACAGATGAATATGGTAATGATGAATATAAAACATACGGGGCAGCCATTTTGTATAATTGATTATTAGTAGTTGAATGAAAATTCAGAAAAGCACTCTTTTAACTTACTTCTAAAGTAGGTTTTAACTAAATGAAAAGTTTTAAACTTAGTTGCAAACCAAAAAGCCATTGGACCTCCAAAGTTCTCAAACCAGAGAAAAAAATTTCAGAATTTGGATGGGAAGGGCGTGGGATACCCAATACGGGTCTTTTGTTTCTCGAAAAGGGGAAACATATAATCATGTCACGTGGTTTCCACTGTGGGTTTTAAACCCTCTTTATGCGCCTTCTCCGTAGCTCTAGATGTCATTACCAGCCACGGGTGAAGTAGAACCCTGACGTGGCGAGTGACATTAGCTCGCACAGCCATCTGAAGTGGAATTGACGTGCATAACATTCTTGAGTTAGTTCCATTAAAGGAAGACGGCTGGAACTTCAGATTAGGTACTCTTGAAATGAATTTCGAGCTTGTCTATAGCTATACTTCATTTTCAGAATACACTCATCTATTAGAAAATTCATCAGCCAGTCGAGCAAACACTATATCATATCATCCAGCATGACTGAAGTGATGAGCAGGGGGCCTATGCTTTCTCGTATGTATACATTCATCTCGAGCTAGGACTGGTTTGTAAGCCAATAGTCCCCCACATTCTTTATTTATCTACAACCGTTCATTACCACTAACATAAAATTTTTAATCACTTCAATTGATTCAATCTAAAACAGAAGAGAAAGACTATAATCATGCTACGGATGGCGAATATTCAAGATTAAGAAAGCTGGCTGATCAGGCTTTCCAAAGGAGATCACAGCTGGCAAGCCAATCCCAAAAAGCATATAGTTCTGGTGATGGTGCCAAAGCTGCTGAGTTATCAAAGCAAGCCAAGGAGCAGGCCCAGCTTGGCGAAAATTACAACAGACAAGCTGCCGAATATGTATTTTATGAAAACAACTTAGATTCAGACAATAATGATATTGACCTGCATGGTTTGTATGTTAAAGAGGCTTTGTATATCTTGAAGCAAAGAATTATAAACGGTATTTACAGAAATGAGCCTAAATTAGAATGTATCGTTGGAAAAGGTCTGCACTCGAAGAACGGTGTTGCGAAACTAAGGCCTGCCGTGGAAGAGTTATGCGCTGAGGCCAACATTAGGTCATACGTCGATCCCAAGAACAGTGGTATTTTGGTCATTGATTTAACCGGTGCTAGAGTCCCAGCGTCATGGTCTGATATCAATCCAAATGGTATTGGCGCTATGAATGAACATCAAAGTGTTCCTGATGGCCAAGGTGCAAATGCTGGTAAGATTCATATGAGTCAACAACAGCAACAACAACCATCCTACCAACAACAACCTCAATATAACAGCAACTACCAGCAACAGCAACAACATCAACAGCAGCAGCAAGGTGGAGAGAAAACTGAGCAAATTATTGTTACTTTGTTAAAGGCATTATGCGCTTGTATCAATAGAAGTTAGACAAACTTATGTGAATTATTCTTCATTAACTGTATTTTTTATCCTTTGTTTTTCCCTATGTATGCTTGCTTGTTGTTCCCATTATTAAGGACAATTCAATAACTAGATTTACTAGAACTCTGATTGTAAATACTTAAGGGTATGTGACATACATGACTTGGTAACCTCATTCTGCCTCTCGCTCATCTTCGCATCCGTGGTGCTCATTTTCGTAGTTGAAAGCATCAACATCATCTTCAGCGAGCCATCTAGATGCCGCTTCTATATCTTTCGTATAAAGCTTCATTTCTGGATCAAGGTTATTTGCACGTTCATGTATCCTACTAAAATCAGCATAATAAAACCCACCACATTCTTTTGCACTTAGATAGTTACCGGCACACATCCAGAAATAATAACCTCTACTGGAAACCTTTTTGTACATTCTTCTTAAAATCATCAATTTTTTACATATCGGACATTCTGGTCTTTTTTGTACAAAGATTGGTTGTAGCATTCTAAAAGTCAAATTGATTCTCGTGTTTTTGGAAATAAGATGGATATCTGATAAGGAATCAGTTAAAGACGGCACACAGTGTTTGAATTCTTCTTGGGTGCCAGGAAGCATCACTAATAATGTATTATGAGGTAGTGGAATATTATAAATAGGATTGTTGTTCACTTTGCCTTCTTTCCCATATATTTTCTTGAGTCTAAATATTCTCGTTGCCCCCAGCGTAAGTGAGCAAATCAATGGTAATGGACCAATATGCGTTAGTTTATCAGAATGCCAATCAAGATGTTCCTTGTTGCTCTTAAAATAATTCCCAATGCAAATATCAGCTTTCCATTTGCCTTGGACTTGATATGGATGCTTTGTCAATGAACTCTGTATCTTTTCAACTTCATCCTCGATTAAGTATTGGCACATTCGTATGCTCTTTGAATACGTCTGATTGTTGTGCTTATTATTACCGTAAACCTCACCATCATATGCATGTATTGCTTCCATCTCCTCATAGAAGACTGCAGTTTGATGACTGGATTTGCATTTCTTTCCTGCTATGTAAAACTCTTTATCATTGAAAAAAGACCTTCTAGATAGCAATTCCGTAAGTGTTTCGTCTGCTAGCTCTGTGGGCAAGAAGTTGCGTATGTATCTAACGTTAGGTATAGCGGCTTCAATTTCATCCTTGGTATACAACGTGATAGACCTTTCAATTACTGGTGATAATAGTTCAGGATTGCTTGGTGGAACATGCGACTCTGCTTTCTTTTGTTTACTGGTGAACTTGTTCAACGAGGACTGGTAACGAGTTCCAGTGTCCACTTTCTTTGTACTGATGTCATTAAGTTCAAGTTTCATGGCTCTCTTTCTATCCTCTTTCTCTATCTTAACAAGTGGTGTTGATGATAGCGAAACATCTTCATTCCCATCTGGCTTGAACTTTGATTCGGGTTTTGCGTTCGGTATTGTAATTTCAGTGGATATACTTGCCTCACTTGTTTCACTCCCTGTTGAGTCATGGTCATTATCTAAAACGCTAGAAGGTTCCACTTTAGAAAGTTGCTCGCAAAGCAGTGATTCAGTCATCTTGATAGATCCTTCACAGGCGATAAGAACTTCGAGAAGAACTTCCTTGTTGACAGAAGGAAACATAGAAAGAAGATGCAATAATTTGGTCTCTGTATCCATTTTCTGGTCACAACGGGGCTATCTGAGTCTATGGCTTCTTCTGGTATCACTCCAAGTTCTTTCCGTTCTGTCCCCAAAGACTATATAACATATTTATAGCTTAACTTTACTTGAAGGCAACAATGATAAGTCTGATCTCAGATCATGTATGCATGACGCGTGAGTTTTACTTTCTGCGGCTTAAACAACAAAAGGATTGTCGTATGATCATGGTCAAAGCTCGTTTGTTTCCTGTTTTAGTTTTTGAGTCATTTTACCCCAACTAAATGCTAAATTCGAATAGATGCTTAGTGATTTCATTGTTTTGAAGAACTGAGTTTAGTGAGGCGTTACTGAAGTTGAATTTCTAGCTGATTTTGTTTCTTGCTCAACTCTTTTCTCAGAGAAAGTTTGTGTTGAGCAAAACTCAAATAGGTATGATCTCTAATTTATGAATACTTTGCATGTTTCTGATCACATAACATTTTGTGAAAGCACTCCCAGCCAAAATAATATGAACTTCATGCAATTCCTTCTTAGCTGTTTTCTAAGATCCGTACCCACTTTTTCTTGTATATTAGCATGAGTTTTATAAACCTCCACCTGCTTGTTTTTCTAGAAAGACAAGGCATTTTACACATTCTCAAGAATTATTTTACATTACTCTCAGATTTCGAGATTCTCATTTAAACAGCGACTATTTGGTAAGTCAATAGCTTATTTACAAGCTTGAAAGGCATTCTCACTACAAACCACCAATATGCTGATAACCAGGGGGTTGGATTGAAATGCAAAATGTCGATATATGTAATTCTATATAAAAGGAAAATAATACAATGATGCCCAACTTGATTTCTAAATCAGGAGTTTCAAAAAATGATAGCATAAAAAGTATCTGGGAAAGCAGGGAAGGGCTTATTTATATGCATATGCTTTTCAAAGTCTAAGGAGCAAATCTAAGGAGCAAATCTAAAAGAATCCAGTTTTAAATTTCTTGTAGAACTTGTAATTGATTTCATTTCCCGCGCTTTTGGAGTCAAACCTCCAAATGGGGAGGGTTCTCTGGTTATAGCTTTTTCTAACGATGATGATATCTTAGCTGCTGGGGAGGCTTTTGAGCTGCCCGAGGTTCGTATTTGTACTTGTTGTTGTCGGTTCACATCGATGATATTTAAGGGAGTGCGGCGTGTAGGCCTGCATTGACTTTCAGTTTGAGCTGTTTTAAGTGACGATAGAAAAGCATCTGGCTTAAATTCGTATTTACTCTTCCATCCTTTGACTACAGATTGAACAGATGGCTTCTTTTCTGGAACTATGGCATCATGTTCAGTCATGACGGTATCCAATATGCTATCGTCTGGGTTTAAATCGTTACTTTCCAGGTCTTGCGAGTCAATGTATGCACTTTGATCAGCGTTACATGCAGAATTTGTGGTTTCATTTGTTGGTGATGTAGTGCTAGCGGCAGCCAAATTGGAATCGTTGTCACTTGCCGCCTTATTAGTGTTAATATTAAGACCATCATCGTCATCATCATCAGGGTCGGTCAGAACAAAGTCGCTAGAATTCAGTCCATCAATAATCTCAGACTCTTGGGCTATATCTAACTGGTGAGGGATATTCAGATTACTGTTTTCATGTGTCGGTTGCAGTTCTAGCACCGTGTCAACTAAGGCCACATTCAACGAATGCTGAAGGCCCTTATTTGATGGGGACTTGAAAAACCTGCTTGTGGTATTCGAATTTCCATTTTCGTCTACTTCACCGAATAGCATCTTTTTTCTCTTTGCAACTGGTGACAACTTTGGATCAGATTTCTTCTTAGGACTTAGCTTTCTGGATAGCTTGAGTGTCTCAGAAGGAGTTGGAGGAGTTGGAGGAGGCATCATTCGTTTCATGAATTGATCAATAGTAAACAATGCCTTTTTTCTAGACGAATACTCAAGGTCTTGCTTTTGCTGAGTTGGAGAATCGTCAAAAGTAGCTGGATTTCTCAATAGTGGAGTTGGCTCAGATTTAGTTCTGCTAGCCGATGTTCTTCCATTGGTAAATAAGTCCAAAGTGCTAGATTGTGATGGCATTGCTTGCTTCGCAGGGGTTGTAGCTGATCTGGTTAAAACCTGTGCAGTGGATTGACTAACTTTCAGTTCTCTGGATATCAATGCCAGCTTTGTGAAAGGATCTAAATCACCATTCGCTATTCCTCTATGTATACCAACATCAACAATTTGCCCGGTACAAGACTGCAAATACTCTTTCTCAATTTCTTGGTCATCGGGCAGTGGATTTAAATGGGCAGGTGTATTTGTTGTTGGATTGAAGACAACCTGGTGCATGAAGGCAAGAGATGCTTTCCTATATTCTTCTTCAAATGTTTCAGGAACAGACAACTTACCATCAAACCTAATACCCATCAGGACTCTTTGAAAACTGACAAACCTTTTAACTAAGGAAATAGCCTTTTGAATACCAATTCCAGCAATTCCCTTTGTGTAGTCACAACCACTAATGGCAGCCATCATTCTTAGCTGTTCGTTACTGAAGGAACCGATAGGACAGCCTCTAAGATTCTTGAAATTGGCTTTATTAACCTCCACACACTCACCTCTATCATTCAACTTCGTAACTAGTACTTTGCAGCCAAAAATAAGTAAATCAGAGTCTTCACTGATAATTCCATCCACCAAACCAAGGGATTCAAGATAGACCATTTGCGAATCAGCTTCATACGGAGCGACAATATACTTAATATTTCTGATCTTGAATTCATCTATAAGTGCCTTTGCCATGTCAGGGGTAACATCGCATGCTTTCTGGAAGTAACCAAATGCAGATTTCTTATCATTCTTAGCCAAGGCATCGATTGCATATCTCTTGTACTCTGATCTTCTTGCATCTCTTTCCTTTTCAGTATTACCTTTTGTTGGCAAATAGTCACCATCAAAAACCATATAGGGGGTTATCTGGAAGTGCGTTAGCATATCAATCCTTTTCAAAACGTAATTGATATATGTTCTCGTTGGCTTCCCCAACACTATCTCCGTTGAACAAGCGAACACTCCTTTGTGAAGCCAGGCATAAGTATCCACAGCCAGCGTCTTGCCTCTGTATCTTTCAAGGGAACAAGGCTCCTGGATGGACTTTAACGCGGGGAGTAATCCTGTGACACCCATTAATCAATTGCACTGTTCAGCAGTCCGGAGTTCAACCTGTTTATGTATATCTAATTGTCTTTTCTTCGTATTGACTTTGTCATGCCTTGTCTTTGTCTTGTCCTGCTCTTGTATACTTGATGTAAACACAGACGCGTTAGTGAGAGAGACTCCTAACCGTCGATAGACCTAAAATGAAAACAGAGACGAAAATCGACCGCAAATCTTTTTCCGTTTAACACAGCGTGCGTCAACTACCACCGTCCATCGATTTAAGGCCAGTGGTATGTTGTAACAGGTACATACATCCTTTGTGAATTGTTATCCATCTCTATTCTTTTATTGGACTTGCAATATTCTCCATTTCCATCTCCATCTGGATCTAGATCTTCCAGTTACTTCCTTGGGTGCTCCACATCTCATCTGATCTTTTGGATTCTGTGAGATATTGAACCAATCTACTCAGAATGTCTTACACTGGCTACGACAATAATCAATTCCAGGATCTTGCCGACGGTCTACAGAACCTGGACATTCAACGACGATCATCAGCTTCAACTCCATCCACCACTGCTACTTCCAGCAATAGAAAGAGAAAAACAAACCATGCTCATCATAATTTGATGCCGGCATATGAGCCCCCTCAAACAACATATCTCTCCCAGGATCCAAACTTTGACCCAAGCGCTGCGATTATGAGTCCAGGCATGCAGGCTCCACATTATAACGGACAATCGTTTGGTCAAGACCATTTAGCTGGCTATCCGGCCACCGGTGCTCAGATCCAACATCCAATAAGTGGATATATACCCCATCAAGGTACTGCCGCCATCCCTCAAACCCCACAACAGCATCAATTACACCTACAACAAATATCTGAGCATTTCAATCAAACACAACAAACACAAATACAAACACAAACACAGACACAGCGATTATCTAGCAGTACATTTGAAGATGGAAATTCAGACGATTTATCTATCCCTGAAATGAGATACCAAATGGACTATGCTTATAGAAACAGGCCGTTCCTGACATTTGAGAACGTTTGTCCACCTCCTGTTGGAACCCAATACACATCCGTTGACCAAGGTAATGCATCTCCAAAGTATGCCAGACCAACAATGTACAGTTTACCAAGTACAGATAAATTGAGGAAAGCATCCAAGATCCCGCTAGGCTTAATTGTTGACCCATTTGCTCCTGCTGACGATAAAAACGACTCTGTCCCTCAAGTTGATTTCAGCCATGGGACTGTTCCAAGATGTAGACGCTGTCGTACCTACATCAACCCAGCAATGCAGCATACTGTTCAGGCCATGATTTGTAATATTTGTTCGTTTGCTACTCCTGTCCCATCTGACTACGTTTGCCCGATCAATGCTGATGGATCAAGGGCTGATAAGTTACAAAGGGCAGAATTACACAGTGGTGTTTATGACATCTTGGTTCCTGATGATTACAACGTGGATGAAAAGAAAAGCTCACAGCCGCTGCATCATGTTTTCCTTATTGACCTAAGTAAGGCCTCCACGAATCTGAAACTTCATGAAGCGGCATGCTCTGCAATCAGATTGTCATTGTACAATAATGGTGAATGTAACTTGCCCCCAGGTTCCAAAATTGCAATCGTTGGATTTGATGATAAACTTCATTTTTGCAATTTGAACCCATCTTTAGATCAAAGTACATTTTCCATTGTTGGGGACTTAGATGACCCATTTTTACCATTCTGTGACGGTTTATTTGCTGACCCAATGGAATCGTACAGTATTATCGACTCAACTTTGAACACAATTGAACAGGCCAACTTTTTCCCTGCTGCGGAGCCAGCGTATGGTTCAGCATTAATTGCTTGTAAGTTATTGCTGGAGTCTGTTGGTGGTGGTCAAGTTATATCTATTTTATCCACTTTACCTTCTTGGGGTGCCGGTGCCTTACAACCTAAATTACCGAAACAAAGCTTGGCTGCTGAGTACGATAAAGAGATACTGACTGCTAATAGTAAGTTCTATAAGGATTTATTGAAAGGGTATGCGGCTTCCAGCATTGGTTTACATTTGTTTGTTGCTTCTAATATTCCAGTCGACTTGGCTAACTCTGGTTTAATTGCAAACAAAACAGGAGGTACCGTTAAGACCTGGTATAACTTTAACATTGATAGGGATGAATCTGACTTTGTTCACAGTATCAAGCAAACGGTTACTGACACGTGCGGTTACCAGGGTCAGCTAAAAGTCCGATGTTCAAGTGGGTTACAAGTCGACAAGTATTATGGTGGTTTTGCCTCTAATGCACAATCTGCTGATCCAGTTTTACCTATTGTCACCAACAATATGTCCATAGCGTGTGACTTTGTTTATGATGGTAATCTGGGTGTTCAGCGGGATGCACACTTCCAGGCTGCTTTATTATTCACTTCGTCTGCAGGTGTGAGAAAAGTCAGAGTTATAAATTGTATTATGTCTGTTACTGAACGTATTAGTGATGTTTTCTCATTTGCTGACCAAGACGCTGTTCTGACTTTGATCTTGAGGGAGACTTTGAGTAGGTCACCACTTTCCAGTTTAGTTGCCGTGAAGAGCTTCTTGAATGTTCAAATTGCTGATATCAATGCCAGTTACAAATCACTAGTTGGAAACTCAAATTCGATGCCTGGTCAATTGACGTTGCCTGTCGGATTAAGAACTTTACCAATGTTTATATTAGCTGCAATGAAGAGTAAAGCTTTAAAAGCAAAGGTTAGCAACCCAGATTTAAGAGTTGAAAGTTGTTTCAACTTGCTGAGCTTCCCTGCAGGCAGACTTGTAGTGTACCTCTACCCAATTCTAATTAGCATCCACAACATGGATGAAACTGAATGTATATGGGACGAAGAAAGTGGTAAGTTCAACCTTCCAAAAGCTTCTCCACTATCTCAAACAAATTTGGAGGTTGGAGGTGCATACATGATCTTCAACTCTAGATGTTTATACCTATGGTTACATTCGGATGTAAATCCACTGCTTTTGCAAGATCTGTTTGGTGAACATGTCTCGTCTCTCGATAAACTGGATTCCAGACTCTCTCAATTACCTGTTTTAGATACTCATATATCCAAACAAGTTAGAAACCTATGCTCCTTCTTTGCAAAACACTATTTACACTCTGACTTCTTTCCTATTCAAATATGCCGTTTCAGAATGGATCAAAATGAATCCGAATTTATTGAAATGCTATACGAAGATAAATCTACTGATTTGGTCTGGTCATACCCTGAATTTATGAAACATTTGCACAAGCAAATCACCAACAAAGCTGAGAATGGTTCGGCTTCAAAAGTTTCCAATTCTGCAGACGCCAAAGACAGCTCAATGTCATTTGCTCAAAGATTTGGTATTTTCAATTAGTTGATCCTGTCACTATTTATTACTACTTTTTCAAAAGTAAAGTCATATATACTTTTTCTTCTTTATCTCCTGCTATACCTATGTATGGTCTGTCTTTTTAATCCTGTTACCTCTTTATATAAACTCTTTTATTTCTCAGCATTCTTCTGTTTAAAGCCCTTCTTATGGAGAATATTTCGTCGTGTTTTCTCCATCACATGTATCTAGATGTATACTGCTTTTGGTTCCAGTTTTCTAATTGTTCTTTTGTTTGCTGTTTTGCATTTCTTTCTAATTGTATAAATTACCTACCAAGCGAAGGACTGTGTTTCCATTTATATATATTATTCTAAAGCTAGTTGGTTCGGACAGACAACCATTATGATTATGACTGAATGTTTATAGATCGAATATAAAAGAGAGAGAACAAAAAATACATTGTAGTTGACGATAAGACAGGACAATAACAAATACAAAACAGCTACGGCAGAAAGCAAAATGATTCAAACATATCAGGGGAAAAAAACAAAAGCTGCATTTCTATATTAGTCTAATAGTAAATAATTAGTTTCACTAAAACGTAAAACAAATCAGCAGATAAACAAACATAGACATATAACGGATAAAAACAGAGAAAAAAAATACTTTTATAACACCTTACCAACAACACCACCTTCAACAATATGCTTCTCGTTGTCATTGACCTTTCTCAACTTTTTACCAGCATTGATATCACCAAGCAAGGCCGAAAGTGCATTTGGTGGTGGAGCGCCAGTAGGTGCAGAAGCTTGAGGTGCCGGAACATTAACAGGCGGAGGTGGTGGTGGTGGTGCAACTGGAACATCAGCACTTGGAATAGGTGGGATACCAAGAGGGACTGGTGGAGCAGCTGGAACATCAGTAGTTGGAATAGGTGGGATACCAATTGGAACCGGTGGAGGAGCTGGAGCATCATTATTTGGAATAGGTGGGATACCGACTGGGACTGGTGGAGCAGCTGGTGGAGGAGAGGGAGGTGGAACATAGGTCGCCTGATCAGTTGGAGCAACGGGAGCAGAATCTGAAAGAGGAGTTAGAGGTGAATTATCGGTAGTTAATGCTGGAGCAGTTGGGATTGGTGGAATGGCTGGAGAACTTTCTTCTTGAGCATCTTCAAATTCTTTATCTTCTTCACTACTTTCACTTTCTTGTTGTGCACGTTCAACAGGTTCTGGAATTTTTGGAGCAGGACCTGGAGTAGAAGGATCTTCAACCGCCGCAGGAATTTCCGGAGCTGTGTCTGAAGATGGAATAATCATCAATGGCTCAGCAGCTGGAATCGGAGGTGGTGCAGCGAATGTTGGCTGTGGCTTTTCAGCAACTGGAGTAGCTGTTTTAGAGTCAATGACATCAGTAGATGAGGTAGTTCTCATACCACCAAATAGCATAGAGGCCAATTCAGCTTGTTTAGATGTAGCTGGCATATCGTCTTCAACTTCGTCTTCCTTTTCAGAGTCAGACCAACCATCATCACTTGGAGCCATGCCACGCTGAGCATTTCTTTGAGCTTGCAATTGATTAGAATCAAATTTTGGAGCTTGCTGCTCTGGGGTTGATTTGAAGAATGGATTGTTGTTTCTGCTTGAAATGGTCGAGGTTGGAGGAATAGAGGTAGAAGTTGATTCCTTTGGAGTTTCAGCAGCAGCTGCCATCTTAGAAAATGGATTATTACTACTTGATTGAACTGGGGCGGGAATAGAACCCGAAGGAGGTTCTTCATCCTTTCTAGCAGAAGGAGCCTCTACAACTGCTTCAGGAATGGCTTTAGGTTTAGATTCACCCCAAGTATCATCTCCGTCAGAAGATTCGTTTTCGTCCTCTTCTTGCTTCTTCAAAGCCTCCATTTCAGCTCTTAGTTTAGCTAATTTAGCTTCCCTATCGGATTTCTTCTTCAGCTTTCTTTCACGCTCTTTGATTTCCAGAGCCTTCTTAGCAGCAATCAATTGTTGCATTTCTTCATCATCCTCATCATCATCATCGGAGGACGACTCATCTGCTTCTTTAACAGTTTCACTAGAAGAAGCAGAAGCTGGTAACGATGGGTCTTTAGAGTGGCGTGGAGTTGGTGGAGGCGGGGCCCTCTTTTCAACAACAGCAGGGGTAGCAACAGGGGAACTAATTTGAGGTGATGGGGTTTCGGTTGAAGATGCTGAAGCTGGAACTTCAGAAGTATTTGATCTTCTTAAGCCTAATTTAGCTAATCTTTCTTGCATTCTCTTTTCAGCTTGTTCTTTGATTCTTCTTGCTCTATCACTTGTTGTGTTAGCAGGAGCTGCAGTTTCCGCAGCTCTAGGACTGGAGACTGGTCTCTGAACTGCAGCCGAAGTGGCAGCAGTAGCAGTAGCAGGAGCAGGTGATTGACTCGGAGGTTGCTCACTTCTCTGGGGCTGAGATGCAGTCAGCGGTTCCTGTGTAACTGGGGCAGGAGCAGGTTTAGAAGCATTCAAGTATTCAATAAGCTGTAGAACCTCCTTATTTTGGACACCTTGACCCAATTCCCATTTATTATAGCCAACTTCTAAAGAGTTGCTCGAGTTTAATGAGGTTGAAATATTTGAAACTAGATCAGTAATTGAAGTAGAAATATCATTAATCATTGCCTGTTGTTGTTGGGTTTCAGCTGTAATTCTTTGAATTTCTTGATTCAATTTTTCTTCATTATCTTCAAATTTATCAAAACTTGGGGCTGGTTTGCCAGTCAACGCAGCCATTTTTGCTTGTAAAGAAGCCTTTTGTTTGGCAATTCTCTTGTCGGAATCTGTAATAGCACCGTTTGGACCACTACCACGAATTTCAATACCGGATGGGTTTTCCTTTTGCAATTTCAGTCTGAACAGTTCAATCTTTGCCTTCATGATTTCTTCATCAATTTGCCGAATGGATTTGATGATCTGTGGAACACTGTCACTTAACTTGTTTAGCTTTGAAGTAACCTGGCGCTTTTCATTCAATAGCGAACCGCTGTCAAGTGGAGTTGAGTTCAAACTTGATTGGGCTGCTCTAATCTTAGTCTTCAACATCTCAATTTCATTCGATGCTTGTCTCTTGGCGTAATCGCTTGAAAGCTCTTCATCGGCAGCATCGATAGCATCTAGTAAAATCTTCTTTTCATGAATGGATTTCTTTAATTGCTCAATTGTAAGCTTGGAGTTAGTTTCACTGAAACCATTAACACTTTCTGAGCTTTCCTTACCTTTAGAGCTCCTATGTCTTGAATTACTGACGTATCCAATATCACTATCATCGTTCTTGAATCTAGAACCATCTCTAGAAAAGGATGAAGGTGTGACAGAATTTTTGGTTGATCTATTCAAACCTGCAGCATCGTTTTTAATTTGACCTTTCAAACTGGTCATACTTTCTTGCAACATCTTAGAAGAAGGAGGAATCAACTCAGGTGGTAAATAAGTTGGCAAATCGAATCCATTTAATCTTCTATAAATCAAATGCATAGCAACTGCAAACTCATCCTTGTTTAATTTCCCTCTGTTACCTAAATCAGCAAGGCTCCAAATTTGCTCCAAGTCACCTCTATTTAAACCAGACTTACCAAAGACAGAAATGGCAACTTCACCTTCAACATAACCTTTTCTAGAAGTGTCCCATTTCTTAAAAATGTTGTCATAAATGAGTTTTTCTTGTTTGGTAATGGCCCATGTAACATTGGAAGCATTGTTACCACCCATAGTAGAAGTTAGATGGTGGGCTTGTGATGATGCATTTGGCATAAAATGAGATTGCATCATATCTAAACCTGGAAGACCACCTGTCGGCATAGAAACAAAACCCCATTCACCTGGTCTGCCAGTTGGCATAGCTGTCAAGCCAGTTGGCTGCGGCATCAAACCAGCTGCCTGTGGCAATAAACCGGTTTGTTGTGGAAATAAGCTACCGGTTCTTTGCTGCTGCATTGGTTGTTGCTGTAACTGGAATCCAGTTTGCTGTGGAACTAAACCACCAGTTCTTTGTTGTTGCATTGGTTGTTGCTGTAACTGGAATCCAGTTTGCTGTGGAACTAAACCACCAGTTCTTTGTTGTTGCATTGGCTGTTGCTGTAACTGGAATCCAGTTTGTTGTGGAACTAAACCACCAGTTCTTTGTTGTTGCATTGGTTGTTGCTGTAATTGGAATCCAGTTTGTTGTGGCAATAAACTACCGGTTCTTTGAGCACCAAGAGGGATCAGACCACTAGTTTGTTGGGCAGTCAAAGGAGTAAAGGTACCTGTTTTTTGAGGTTGTAGTACACCTGTTGCTTGAGCTTGCAAACCTGGGAATCCAGTCACAGGCATTTGTGGAAAACCAGTAGCCTGTGGCTGCATTGGAGTGTAGCCTGTTTGTTGAGGCATTAAACCGTTCAAAATTTGCATGTTGGAAGCTTGGCTTTGTTGCTGTTGTCTTCTAATGTCTTCATTGAACGGAGTGTTTGGCCCATTGTTAGTTGATGAGGGACCATCTTCCACTGCAAAGTTAATGGTGTCAATGAAACTAGTGACTTCGTTCTTGATTTTTGTTGGTAATTCAAGTGGGATAGGTTCACCTTTAATTGCAAGGTTACATAAATGTAAAGCGAGTGCAAATTCAGGGAAAAGCAAATGACCCGACTTTGAGATATCAGCCAATGCCCAGATATCAGCCAATTTAGTGGCAGTTAAACCAGATTGCATCAAAACTTTCTTACATGCTGCACCGTCAATTGAGCTTTCACCTCTAGGAACATTGACTCTGAAAAGGTGTTCGAATTTATCTTGATCTTTAGCAGTGATGAAAGATAATCTAATATTGGGAATCTTGATATCTCTGTTTTCTTGTCCTTGCATTTGCATAGACTGGAAAGCAGACGTAAAGCCAGTTGGTTGAGCCATCAACGGTTGCTGTTGTTGAGGTTGTTGCTGTTGTTGCCAGCCCGTAGCTTGAGCAGCTAATCCCATACCAAATGATGTTTGAGGTTGGAAGCCCGTCTTTTGAGCACCTAACGGCTGCTGCTGGGATTGCTGGATCTGCGTGTTCCATCCCGTTGCCTGATTAGCCAATGGCTGTTGTTGCATTTGAGGTTGGCCCCAACCAGTGGCTTGACTAGTCAACGGTTGTTGTTGCATGGGAGGTTGACCTCCAAAACCAAAGCCAGTTGGCTGTGTTTGGATACCACCAGCATTACCGTAAAAGGAAGGAGGTCCTTGCTGTTGTTGTTGTTGTTGTTGTTGCTGTTGCGGAGGCTGCTGCTGAGTTGACCAGTTATTAACATAGCCGGCCTGTTGAGGATACATTGAAGAACCGTTTGCAGTACCACCATACTGAGGTGGTTGCTGCGGATTACCATAAGGATTGTACATTCTTGAAATTCAATTCCTCTATTTAATCAACAGGGACTGTATAAATGTCAGTTTCTAAGCGATTAATCTACTGAATTTCGAAATAAGATCCATCGACAGTTGAATGGTTAAACATGCCTTTGAAAGAAAATGGTAGAATGATATCGATCTCTTCAAAATGGCGGCGAAATCTGTAAATCTCTTACCCAGAATTGGGCCTTGAACGGGACATCCCGATTAGGAAGGAGGACATTTCATCCGTGCACGGGTGCGGAAGAGGCTTATACAGAAGAGGGTGTTGTTCCCTAATCTCTGACAAGAAACAGTAACGGAAGGTCGATAGAGGAACGAAGTTGAATAAGGAGAGCTATATCTATATACACATATTAGCGAAACTGTATAAGAGAAAGCGTCATAAACGACTATTAATAAACAAGGGGAAGAAGAAGAGAGAAAAACATAGATAAATAAAAAGGCAAAAGCAGGCAGATGTATACGAAAACGGATCAAAAAAACTCAAAATATATAGATTAAATAAAAATAAACTAAACATCCAGTAATAAAATAATATAAAGCATAAGATCGCTTCTCTTTAAGAAATTAAAATAAATTTAAGAATAAAAATAACCCAGCATTAGAAACCATTCAATTTCTCAATGAAAGATAAGAATCCATCGATTAAATAATCCTTCAAATTGAAATCTTCGCCATCCTCAGAGTCACAAACTTCAACGCTGGAGTTAATCTCACCGTTTTTAGCATTGCCAACAAAAATTCTCATATTTGCTAGAATGTTTATTATCTTGAAATTCAATTTTGAAATTGAGGCCTTCGGATTGATTGATTGTTCCAGAACTTCTCTTGCAGATGACGAGGCAGAAGAAACAGAATCAGAAGACAAATCTTCATCGTCATCGTCATCTTCATCTTCATCATCGTCGTCATCTTCAAGGTTATCCATTTCATTATCCTTTTCTGTGCCTTCAACTGATTGTTCAGAAGATGGAGGAACAGATTCATTAGTCTTCGAATCCACCTTTTGTAAAAATTCAAAAGTGATCAAATTGAAAACATTAAACAAGCAAACAAATTCAAATAGGCCTAATTGACCACCAGTTGAGAAGTTGTTGGTGAAATTTGGTAACTTTAACTTATTCAACCAGCTAACAACCTGATTGTAATTGCCATCAAAATTCAACAATTGGAATTTCAAAACGCAGCAAATTAGACCAATTCTTGATTCTTGATCCAGCTCGTCCTCATTTGATGATTTCAAGATCTTGAACGCACGACTCAAATTGTCAGAGTTTGGCTTCAATAAAAATGTCAAAATCAAACAATGCAATTTTTGTTTTGTATTTGAAGAGACAGATGAGAATTCTATTGCATTGTTTAATAGCTCTGTAACTTGGATTCGCAAAGCAGCAATTTCCAGCTTGAATTTTTCGTCGATTAAATCTTCTGAGCTATTGGCACGAGTTGTCGATAATGATTCTCTAGATTCGTTATCGAGATTAGAACTGGTTTTTGTGTTCTTGTCGGCAAGTTTTTTGTTCAAAGCCTCTAATGAAATCATTCTTCTTGACGCTTCGGTGATCAAGTCATCTGTTAAGCTGATGGCTAAAGAATCAACCAAGCCATTGGCAGATTCATCTGTGGGTAACGATTTTAATTCAATATCTTTATAAGAGTAGTTTTCTAATAAGTATATCAATTGCTTATCTTCACTTGATGAAGCGTTATAGGCAGCCGATTTCCAGTACAAAGCACCAAATCTATCAACAATCAGAACATTGAATAATTTGATAGGAATTGATGATATTGATAATCTTGAATCCTTGATCATTGTATTACTTAGCTCAGAACATCTTTTGAAGTACATTGATTTTAAGAAAGAGTGGTATGGGTTTGATTCTAAATTCCAACACTTGAAAAAAGTTGAGTAAAATTTAGAGTCTGGAGCACTTGTCTCTAAAGATTTGTTGATTTGAAATTCGACATTAGCAGTTTGAACATAAGTAACCTTTCTATAGAATCCAACAGGATCACAAATAATTTCAAATAATTTTTCAACAACTTTATTGAACGTTAAAACTTTAACATTGTGTTGAACTTTTTCATCTGATTGTTCTTCATGTGAGAACATTGTAACAAATGGAACTAAGAAATAATAATAAACAGCAGCGAAAAACATCGATAATTTCACACACCCGATGAATGGTCTAATAAGACTTGAATTGAATAGAGCAGCCGTCGAGGAAGATGAAGAGCTGAATGCCATAATAGGAACGCTAAACAATCCTCTGTTTGAAGAGCCACCAGTACTTGATGAACTTGAGAAATCATCAAAGGATGAAGCCCCTAGCATGGCGGTCATACCGCCAAGTAATAGCTTGTTGGTCAGTGAATTACCGTATTGTTGCTGCTGCTGAGGATAAGCTCTTGCTTCGTTTAGTAACTGACTAGATTGTTGCTGCATTGGTTGGCCAACGTTCATGTTAGTTGGGGAGGCATTGCTAGACCCGCTTCCTGACGACGACATACTCGAACCCGAGTTCGAGTAATACGTTGGTTGTTGCTGTAAAACTGGTTGCTGATATAGTTGTTGTGAACATGAAAATTGAGAGTCAGATGATAGGTTTGCGTTACTCAGCATGGCGCTTAGCTTTTCATTCTTCTCCTGTAACACTTCATTTTTCCATTCTAGATGTTTGATGTATTCAGTTGCTTTAGCTAAGATAGTGGCCTTGTTTAACTTTTTAGCTGGCTTTAAACCGTCCAAGCGCTCCTCATCATCAGAATAACCGTTACCTTCATAATCATCGTCAAATTGCTCTTCTTCGTCATTAACGCTTGAAGTTCTATGGTTATGATTTTTAGAAACGACAATACGTAAAGCAGGAACACAGTTTCTTAGCTCAACAATCTTAGAATTGATATTGGTTCTATACTTCTTCTCAATCAGATTATGAGAAGATTTGATTTTCTTCCCTGGTTTAGTAACACCAGCATCTGCTTTGGTTGCCTTTTGAGTGGTCGAGACGTTTGACTTCTTTCTAGCTGAAGTATCAGCATCTGGAATATCTTTTCTCATTGCAATGCTTTCAGCAGAATTAGTGGAAACTGTTCTAGCTGAAGCAGTTAAAGAAGGAAGATCATTCATAGCAGCTTCTTCACTTTGCTCTGAAGAGTTGAAGGTCACAGTCGTATTAGAAGCACACTCTGCCATTGGAATTATTGCATGTTGGACATTAGGTGGTTGAAGTTGCGTGTGGTTATTGAGATTGTTTGTAGTGGCAGCAGTAATGGCAGCATCATTCATGAGATTGTCTCTGTTGTTGCCAGAAGACAAGAAAAAATCATCTGGGGAGGAACCACTTGAATAAGGGGATAAAATACCCGAGTTATAACTACTCATAGCATCATTTAAATCGTTGAAGTTCAGGTCTGAGCTCATCTGAGAATCAGTTTCACTGATGGTACTAAGTCTTTGTTGCATGGATGGCTGGAAACCATTGAGCGGCTGTTGCTGCTGTTGTTGTTGGAGTAAATTTTGCTCGAAATTGAATGGATTGGAGGATTCTGATTTAGAGAACAAGGACTGGTAAGCAGCGCTCATTGTATCGGGGTCTTCTTCCTTCACCTGAGATGGGATTTGTTGCCCGGATGTGTGCAATGAAGATAGGATGCTATCATAGTCGTCGAAATCTAGAGTGGCCATTATGATTGTGGGGTATTTCTGTAGGCTTTTTTTATTCTGAGCTGAAGATAAGAGAAAAAATATCTCTGGGATGTACTTGGTTGCAATCGAATTTTTGCCTCCAGTTAAGGTTATATGAGTTTTATCTATTGTGAATATAAATAATAATTTATATCAATGGAATGATAAGAAAAAGCAGGTGCACGCTTGCGGATATATGTTATTTATATGTGTATTCATATATATGTGGCAACAAGGACAGAAGATGTAAAAGAAGTAAAGTAGAATACAGTAGAAAAGGACAAATACAAGATTATAAGAGTAAGAATTGAAGAGAAAGAAGATGTCTTCGAAAGGTCAGCAAAATTGTTTAGAACTTCCAGATACTCCCATCCTATCCGTGGGGTGGATAATGATCAAGTGGTACTTAGCAGTTAGAGTGCATACAGACTACAAAATTGGGTAAAAACATTTTTTTGTATAAAAATCGTATGATTATTTTTTTTTATTCCCACACAATCAATTCTAAGCGGTCATCAGCCACATGGCGTGGTGTGGCACGAAAACGCAGGTGGCATGTGCTTGTAAAGGAGATATGTACGACAGGTAACCTGTGGTGCTTGGTATCTGCTAGCACAGCCCAAGAATGTAACCAGAAAAGGCTCAAACCCAAGAACTTTGAAAAAGGTACCGATAAGCCGCTGATCGCAGAAGAAACGAGGCTAAAGGTAGTAGTAAACTTAGATGGGGTTGTGACTATATCTCTCCATCTGTCTGTAAATATCTATATAATTATGCTAACACTAATAATACAAATGGTGATAACCCTGATGTCGAATATTATACGGTGGGATTCTGCACAAGCTTAATTCCCACTGCTTTCAATACCGCCCATCTCAACTTCTTCACTGTCCAATAGTCTTTCTCTATCTTCCTTGGCAATAGCGTTTGGCACCTCTTCCTTTTTGCCAGCCATTTCTAATCTATATAGGTTATACCATGTGATATCACTTAAAGTCACAAGGATACCAATTATGTTGACAAAGTTCAATTTATCGCCAAAGATAATCCAACCTAAGAAAATGGTGATAACTTCACGAACAACGCCGGCGATTGATAATGTTAATAACGGAGCATATTGTAAAATAACAAACTGTGATAATGTCATACAGAATGCCAAACAGCCAGGGAACAATAGCATCAGCATTGTTGATAAAGTACCATATTCGGTCCAAATTCTTGAACCTGTGAAATTTGATAAACCTTCAACTTGTGAACCCATAACAAATAATGTAAATGACATCGCTGGAGATAAGTAGAAAATTGTTAAAATTGGATTCTTTGTATATTTGTTACCTCTTAAAACAATTTGAGTTAAAGCCCATCTCAAACCGGACATACATGAAGCCAATAAAACTAAGAAACAACCTAACACCAAAGCTGAAACAGCTCCTTTTTCGATTAAACCACCATTTTCATTGGCTTCACTTATAGCATTTAACGCTTCTTCAGAAAAAATACCAGAATCGTCTTCGGCTGCTTCACCGTTAGGTAAGAGAGTTTCTGCACCTCTCTTGATTAAAAACTTGATAAATTTAAGCTTCATCTCATCAGCTTCTTCCCCAACCCTTTGGTGAGAAGTATCAACAGCTGTTTCATTTTGGCCATACAACAGCATCATAACAGACAAAGTCATAATTAAAGTTATCATACATAATTTTGCAGTGACTTTCTCTAGTCTCAAAATGAAGCCCCAGAATAAGGTGAAAATTAAAACTGCCGAAGATTTCAACATGGTGTATAGAGAGATAGTGATATATTTCAAAGAAGAGTTGCCTAGGCCAATATCACCAGCCGAAGCGAGTGCACAAGGCAGAATTTTTGTTATGTAAATCTTTGGGTTAATCAAATATGAGATTGTTTCGGGAGTTGAACCTGGCTTAGACTTTGAAGGATCGATGTAATTCAATCTAAATTTAGGCCACACGGACAAGGTTGCAACACTTAACCAGAATAAAACAAACTGATGGCAGGCAGTAATTAAAACAGGGAATTTGAAATCCAAAGTCTCATCTGAGAACATCCATTTGTTATATAAAGAGATAAGAAGTGAAAAAATGAACCACGATAGGATTGCAAGAATCACTGTTCCGATATTGGGAACCCTTTCCTTTAGTTCAGAATATGATCTTGGGATTTGAACGGTCATTGAAAAGCGAATGTATGGGGGTATATCAATTGACAAATGGCTATTATATCTTGATAAGATCTGTGGACAAAGAAGATGTTGATCAGACAGAAGAAACTTAATAATACATATATATTTAAGTTCTGAAAAGCAAGGGGTTCCCTCGCACGGAAATAATATTCACGTGTCAAAATTAGTAACATCTTCACTTGGCTGCTTTTGTTGAGATTAGCAGATCAGGTTTTAATTTCCATATGGAGATTTCCCCTACACTCGCGTGGCTGCGCGGGGAAGGCGTTTTTCTCTCTCGCAGGGAGGGAAGGGTCCCGTTCATTGGAACTGGTCATGGGGGATATTGTGGCCTTGAATGCTGTGGAAGGCAGGGAAGATCGGCATCTGAGTAAACTGACTGTCAGTCCCTTTATGGCGGAAGGGAATATCAGAACACCCAGAACCCCTAGTTAAATTAAAGGGGCAACCAAGTAATGAAGAAAGAATGGGACTCCTGACTGGTCGCGTGGGATTGATTTCTGTTCTGTTCTGCTGAGTGGCCAAAAGATACAGAACGAGAGAGAAAAAGCCCCCAGATGGTAAAAAAAACATCTAAGGTCAATTCTCCTAACTACCCATCGCCATCATTAGGTAGCATCTACTTTTTTTACCCTGGAGGTATTGTATGATATATATATATCACAGACTCTCCATCTTCTATTAGCAAAGGGTCCTCCCCAAACGCAGCCTCATCTTCTTATAGCCTTTTCCACCAATAAATACGACCAGAGACGCGTATATATATACGGCACACTATGCGTTGCGGTTCCCACCGCGTCCCAGAATATCAACCCTTTCCTCCAGCAACTCCCCCTCAAACCAGTTCCCAGAGCAGCATCGGATTGAGTGGGTAAAACATTCTGCGGAAAATAAACAATAGTTCTCCCCACTATCCTACCATATCTTGTGTTTCCCTTTTTGTTAGTTTTGGCCACCTTTTCGATAGCTTAGGAGTTCTACTGGTTCTACTGGTTTTGTTATCGGAGATAACTGCTACCGAAGAGAAATTGCTTAAAAATGATAAATATCGATCTATACTGGCAGAGCCAAAACCATGCATCTTTCAAACAATGGAAGGGATCAATCAACCAATCAACGAGCAACAATGTAGCAAGTTAGCTTGGTTGTAATCATAGAGAGCCTCAAATCTGTTTAACTTGTTGCTTACCCCTTCCAACCATCTATCAGCCACCTTTAACAGCAGAGTGGATCAGTAAGCCCATTAATAGGTTAGCACTTGCACTGCTAGTCGTTTCAAGAAGAATCCTAAAGATTGTTATCTGATCATCATCCTATTCTGCCTTTCTAAGCCTTCGTAAGAGTCTAATCTTGGTAGTGCTACTCCTTCACCTTTCAGCTCAACATTTACAGCTCACTTAGAATAGCTTTTGGTCAAAGTCCAAGTCTGACCCTTTGTCTGTTTTTTTCAACTTGTATACGATCTCCTTCATCGCAACTTATAATAACACTCCGTCCAAACCTCGTAACTTTATTCCCTTAACCCGTTTCAGGCTTTCCCAAAACGAACTTAATTCCTAAATTGTTAAGCTGCTTCCAACAGTATCCTTTTTACGTCCAACAACTAATCATCCCGGGAGTCATCACTCTCCATTTATTATGTCGCTCATCCCCTTTTTCAATGACGACAGATATTCATCTTTTTCTTTGATGCAGATATCCATAATCTAGTAGCAGAATTATTAGTCCCGTTCTCTATATTCAACTGTTTTGCATTAACTCCATGGTATGTCCATCGTTTCATTCTTATTATTTCCTCCCCAATTACAGGTATACTTTCAGAAATGTTAGAGATTCGGGCAGTGTATCAAAGTTTTAACTGTTTCACATTTTAGTACCTAGTTTGCTGCGTTAAAGGGTTGGGATTTCGCCGAAAGTTACTAGGGTGTACAGTTCTAAAGATTGATGACTTTTAGTTGCTTTCATAGTGAAAAAAGAAAAGCTTATATCTTCATTGATTTATAAATGTTATTTATTCATTCAATTTCCGTAAGTCATTCATTTCAATGTTTTCTCCAACATTAATCAGTTCACGATCAACTTTCGGTTGAAGACTATCTTCCAATTGCTGATCAATGGATAGATCCCCATATATGTGACCCTGAGCAACGCCTATCTCATACTGATGTTCCGTGGATGGTTGCTCCTTTTGTAACAAAAGCTCTTGTTCAGCAACTAACAAATTTTGAGTAGCTTGATTTCTAGAATTTTGTTCAAATCTGTACATGTTGTACCAAATTATATCCGACAAAGTAATAACCAACCCAATCAAATTGATAAAGGTCAATTTATCACCGAATAATAACCAACTGGTGAAGATTGTCAATAGTTCTTTGAAAATACCTGCAATTGACAAAGTTAACAAAGACGCATATTGCAATAATACAAACTCTGATAAAGTCATGAAAAAAGCAAGTAACCCAGGTATCAAAATCAAAATAGATGTTAAGAAAACTCCTTTTTGTTCCCATATTGGGGAATGCAAGAAATTCCCAAAGCCTTCCACTATTAATCCAATGAAAATTAAAATCAAGCACATTGCTGGAGACAAATACAGTATCGTTAGAATTGGATTTTTCGTTCTTTTATTCTTTTTCAACATGATTTGTGTTAATGCCCATCTTAAACCTGACATACAGGCTGATAGCAAAACTAGAACAGAGCCCAGAAATATCAAATGGGCTGAATTTTTCGAGGCTGCTCTAATTGCCAATCCGATAACTTTAGTCGGAATATCTCTGTTATCATCATCAGGAATAATTGAACCATAAGGAATATCCTCAGAGAGGGAAGCATTATCACCAACTGATCCTCCAACTTCGGTACTAACATCTGTACTAAGGGATTTCGCCGGAACATTAGTGGAAGAACCAGCATTATTTGAATCGTTACTCCCGTCATCGTTTTGACCCCAAACCATCATAACAACGCCAAATGTCATAACTAAAACAATAGAAAGTATACGACATGTCATTCGTTCTAACTTGAAAACCACACCCCAGAGTAAAACGAAGACCAAAGACGAGGTCTTAATCATGGTGTAAAGGGATAAGGTAATAAATCTAAATGCAGTGTTACCTAATCCAATATCACCAGCTGATGCTAATGAGCAAGGTAAGATTTTCGTAACGTACTCACGAGGCGACATCGAATATGAGATGAATTCTTCTTTTGATTCCGATAGCAGCTCATCATCGTTCGATTCATCAGTGTTATCCAATTCTTGTTCATCTGGTAATCTTTTATAGCTTGCTGATTGTTGTTGGTTATTCAATCTAAATCTTGGTATCATAGATAATGTAAGTAAACTCAAACAGAATAAAATGAATTGATGACACGATGTAATTATAATTGGAAAAGAAAAATCAAGGTTCTTATTAGAAAACATCCATCGGTTATACAATGAAATACTCAAAGAAAAAGAATACCAGCTGAGAATGGAAAGTAATGTTATACCAATATTTGGATACGTTTTTTTCAGCTTTGTGTAGAAATTAGAGCTCTTCTGTGAATGGTCAAAAGGTTTCGAACCCAATTCTGGTCTGGGGGACTTTTTAGGATCTGTGTTGTTTGTATTGGTATTGTTGAGTCCAGTCGGAGCTGGATTAAAAGACCCCCTATTTAAAATTGGAGAGTTATATGACTGTGACCTTCTATGGGTGCTTGATAAGGGGGACTTGTGAAGTTGAGAGTCCATGAGACCTTCTGGCGACAGATTTGCTGTCTGAACAGATAATGAATTCTTCCTTCTTGACTTGGTGATAATGGTTGAAGATTTTAAGTTTTTATGTGATGTTGAGGTTGATGATCTTCCAGCATCTTTTGGGATTATGTTGTTAGTACTGTATATTGTAGACAACGGAGGCTTTCCTGAGGAACTTGTGGAGAAGTCTAATACCGGCGATGATAGAGGGGATTTTGGTAATGGATCATTTGAAGACGTTGAAGTGAGAATAGAGGAAGACGATGGAGCCTGTCCCAGGGTTTCAGGCTCTATAGGGGTATTTGCGGTCATATTATGCCTCCTTAATTATCTGTGATGGGAAACCAAATTGGTGGTGGAAGCAGAGGACTTGTCTGTTTTATTAAGAATTGTTTCAAGTTGCTGGAATGTATTTTTCTTACACTTATATATATATCAATCTAACATATATCCGTATGATGTAATTGAGATATGTTCAATTGTATGTGTAGATTATTTTCACTTTGTAGTGCACAATTTATATGGCGGTGGGACTGGATTGTGATATTAAACCAGGAACGAGGAGACTGACTTATTGAAGTTTATGAAAAAGAACGATGCCTTTCTGTGTCAGTATAAAGATTGGTTATAGACGGTAAGAATGTACATAGGGGCGATGAATGGGAGTGCGTGTTTAGACGAAAGGAATAACAATTAAAGCATGACAACCTAATAAAAATGTATACCTTTGAATCGAACATAGGGTGGAGCACAGGGCAATACATAGTAAATCACAACCTGTGAGTAAACTATTTGCAGGTGATAATTTTATTAGAAATTATACATGGTTTGTGGGAGTGGGATAGTCACGTGTAAGGACTACATGTAAGAACCGTGGGCGGTGCTAGGGTGTTCTTATACAACAGTAGCTTATCCGAAAACGGAGAGAGGATTGAATTAAAACATAAAAACAAATAGATATATCAAATAGTCAGGTCATAGTCAATGGCTTCAAGTTGAAAAATCTCAAAATGAAATAAAGTATACTTACCTGAAGTTAGATAGTGGTAAACCAGAAACAGTACTAAGGTATATAAACTATAGATGCGATGCGGTGTAATATCATTTGAGAATAAATAACTAAGTAGCCCTAAATGCCAATTTGGGCAAGAACATTCATTTGAACAGAATATTCACTTTATCAATGTCGTCAAAATGTTAAAATCGAGTCAAATTGGAGCTTTCAAATATTTTGCTTTAATTTTGCAGTCTTCAATAAAGAACAAAGGTTAATGCGTTATATAGTTTTAAGTACCAAACAAAAACAAAAAAAACTAGCTAGAATCTAAGTCGTTAGTAAAAATAATAGGTCAATATGTAAATAAATCAAACATTCTTGTTGATTACAGTAAAAGTTAGTAACAGCTAAAAATAATCATGAGAAAGAAAGAAAAAGAGAGAGAGCTCATAGAATTAAAACTATGGATTACTCTCACAAAGAATGCAGTAATTAACATTGGGGTTGGAAGGGATCTGATATATCGTATCATAGCTCGATGGATTACTTTCAATAATCAATGATTTCTGATTTCGAGATCAAGAATGTAATAGGCAAAACATAAAGTTAGCACTTTGGATAACGACATTATATGGTACAGTTGGCTCTGATCTCTCCCTCTTGTTCCCTCTTTCTCGTTGTCAAATCAATACAACTAGGTGTCAAATAAGGGCGATCTATATGGCGAAGTGATGGCTATTGCTAATGGGAAGATAGTTATGATTAATTTCAAAAAAAATCCAAAAGTTTTATCAGAGGAGTCATTTTATTGATGGAGTCTGTGGTTAAATTATTCCTAGGTGGTGGATATACTATAACATAAAATCGGGTCAGGTGATTAACAGGTCTCGATTATGCGATGATATTATCGCTTATCTATTGGCAGAAGTTGTTGTTTCCAACTGTTAGGCTTCTCATTTTATATTTATATATCGGTCGAATTGTAGTACATTTTTCTAGAATAATAAAGGCAGATGATACCGGTCCAGCTGAAGATATAACATTTTGAGTCCTTCAAAGACAAAAGTGGGGTAAATGTGTTCTGTATAGTCCTTATCTTGAAACTGTTAAATGGGGGGGGGTGAGTGGATTTAAGTGATATAGGTGGTTCTAAATTAAGATTGGAACATCATGGAGAATGAGCTATATTGTATAAGTTGAAAATACATGTTAGTAATGCAAGCCGTAATTTAAAGGAAATGGTTTTCAACTTGATGCTATTGACTATGACAGATGAATGATCGAAGAGCGATAGAAAAGTGACAGAAGAGAATACTCGTAAGAACAAGTAATGATAAAAGCAAGAAATAAGGTAAGAAGGCGTTGTTTTATACCAGGCGCTTGTTTCTACAGGCAAAGTGTTCTGTTTCGTTCTTTTTAGTGACAAGTCATGTGCGGCTCGGAAATTGAGCCTCAAGATACCGTTTTCGGGGAGGGCATTAATAAAGGATTTGCCTGGAGTCCTAGTCTTATCGATTGCCTTCCATATGACTGTTGACAAATAGAGTGATCGTAACAAAAGAAGATAGGGTTTGATGGCGTGTATTTGATGAACTAACTACTAGAAATAACTAATCAATCTATTAGGGATAAGCAATTTTCTTCTATTACACTTTACCAATTAGATGCATTGAATCAGTGAGAATAGCGCAAAGTTATTATATATCCAGTATATACAGTTTATGTATGTTATTATGGTATCTTAGCAAAATAAGGAAATATTATAAATAAATAGTTGAAGAATTGAATTATGCAAGCGAGATTAAGCGAGATATGAAATAATTAGGAAGCAACGGCCCGAATTCGAGTGTGTTTTTTTCGTTGTAAACAAAATGCAATGATTAGATGGATACCCCAAATGAAATGTGGGGATGAAATTATTTTTCTCCGGTTGATAGTTGGATGTTGATAAAATTTGAGCAAAATAGTAATCAAGTAAAACCATTATACCAGTACTTGTTGTAAAGTTATAAAAGAGAAAAAAAAGGATAAAGGAAAACAAAAGAAGAAGATTCATTTTAGTTGAGCAAAGAAAGGGGATGAACAAAATTAGATTCAATTAACAGAGAGAACTACGATAATGTCCCACTGCGTTCAAATTAATGCATTCTTTTGATGTGGATGCTCAAATGATCTGATCTTGTAAATTTTTTGTGGCAATATTCACAGCTAAATCTTTCTAGTTTCAAGTGAACGCAATTGATGTGTCTTGACAATAGAGCTTTGTTGGTAAACGTTTTACCACAACTGCTATTAGTACAAATGAATTGTGATGTAGCAAAAGATGTCGCATATTTTGTAGCTCTTTTTCTGTAAGTTGTCTTCCGAGGTTTGTATTTTTGGTACGATTTCTCGGAAAATTCAACAGATTCAACTCGTGATGTTCTAGAAGCAGCTCTTTTAGGTCTCGTAGAAGGAATAACCAACTTAATTGGTTTTCTTCCTCTTTTATTACTTCCTTTAGCTTTTTTGTCCTTGAATGGAATACTAGAAGGAGGTAATTCTAATTCCAATTGTTTTAAACTCATGGAAACTGGTGAACGAATCTCACCAAGGTCATCATCAGACTGCTCAGCGTCTTCTTCTCCCTCAGATGTTTGATTTTCGGTCATATTTGAAATATTAGCTGAATAGTTCAATTCTTCAGAAAGCTCTGTTAGTGATTCACTGATTCTTTTATTTAAGGCCAAAACTGAGCAAGGAGAACTTCTCAGGTTGTACTCTTGGAAAAATGGACTAAAGCATTGTGGTGTTGGTAATGAGGTTGTAACATCATGTCCTTTATCTTCAAATTCTTTCATAGCAGGATTGAACACAATATGAAATGGTTTATCATCAGCATGAGGAATTTCAGGAACAAAAGACTTCTGAACACTTTTAGGATCCACTGTAGTAAAGTAATCAGGGATGCTTTTACCTTCCCCACTATTCATTGTAATATCATCATCAAATAACAAAGGTGATGTCTTCTGAGACACAACTGGAGAAGTAGTTATAGTATAGTCGTAGTCTTGCTCATAGTCCAAGTCCACATCGGATAATGAGTCGTCCACTAGTATCTCTGTATACGAGTAATCTAATGGGCCGATCTTATAGTGATTCAATGGCAATGAATCCTCAACTTCTTTGAATAGGGAAGGCTCTTCGATCGTATCGAATTCGAGAAGATCAAGTAAACTTGGTAAATTTGAGCTCATTTTCTTGTTGTTAGTGATTTAAATAGTAGTAATGAAATGGACAAGTGGGGATGCAACTGTGCAAGGTGGATGTAAATAAAACAAAGGGCAACAGTGAAAGCTCAGGCAATGAGATTGAGAAAAACCAAACGTGGATTATACACTAGAAAGTAATACAACAGAGCAGATGGTATTTTGAGCAGTGTCCGGTTGGTGGAGAGAGGAGAAAAGAACAAGAACTGACAACAAAAGGATTAATACGACGCTTTGATTGGGTCACTCGTGTACTGATCCCAAATATTAATAACTAACAGTAAAAATACCGCCCATCAAACAAAGTAACCTAAATTAATAATATTTGCACCAGCCTCAAGTGTTCTTATCACTTTGTGGCTGGGGTGTCACATGTTATCTGTAATCTGGGAGCAAATAGTCTGCTTACACCACGAAATCATTTTTTCCCAAAAGAATCTCCAATTTTCCCAATCGGGGATATTCACTAGCCACATAAGCATCTAAGTAATCACCAGCCGCTTGTTTCCGCATCCGGATACCTCGCCACGGCGAAATTTCATTCCTGCCTGCTCAACTTGCAATCTCATCAATCGCCTCGTTTGCTCTGACAGTGCCCCTTTAGCAGCTCGTTCTTTCATTCAGTCATTCATTCATTCCTTTATTATCTGTCTGGAATTCAAGCTTCCGATTGCCCACTTAATAGACTAACACAAGTCTCGTCGTTAACTGATATTCAAGCCTCTTTGTCAACTGTTCCGTCTTTTCATCTTGAAGAGCTATTTTTCTGTAAAAGGACCAATTGATTGAAAGGGTTCAGACTATTATCATCGACCTTCTACAGTTTCGATTCAAGTTACATTTTCTCTGTTTAAAATAATAGACACTGAATATATATACACAATACAATGATGTCCTACCAAGAGATTTCGCCATCAATTACTTCAAAGAGTACTAGACAATCAGTGTACCAGACAAATGGAAGACCATTAAGTGAAGAAGCCATTTACAAAGCTAAGTTAAAGTATGGTATCTACAATAACCCTGCCAAGGTTAATTTAGGTGTCGACCCTTCTGCATCTGATACAGCTGCTTTATTAGCTTCATCTTCGGATTTATCAATCCATCCTTATAAAAGAGAACTTTCAGTTGATGCTGCTACCGCTGCTTTAATTGCTAAAACTGATTCTGCTCCAAGAGCTTGGAAAAGAAACAATTTTGCTCCCGAAGCTGAGTATGCCGCCATTAGCGCTAAATCACAAAAATATCCATTCTACGATACTTCCTCTTCAATCGAAATGGAGGATTCTCAAGATGCTGCTTCTGCAGTTTTAAGAAAGTCTTCTAACAACATTGCCAGAGATGCTTTGCATGATTTATATGAGTTTGATGATATTAGATCTGGTAAAACCACTTTGTCTCAATTTGTTCACACTTCTTCGTCTGCTAGCCCATCCTCAAGATTGACTTACAAACTCGATCGCAGATCAGGCTTAACTACATCTCACAACGCAAATGAAGGTTCTAGAAAGATGAACATTGGCCAAATTAACAAATTAGCGACTTCAAATTCCACCAAGACTATGACTTCAAGAACGTCTCCGACTACAATGGATTCTAGATCTGGTTTGACCACTTCAAACTTACATCTAACCGCTAATGGTGCTGTTGATATCTCTAAAATCAATGCCAGTGCTCAAGAATCTGCTAAGAAGTCAATGACCTCTAGATTGTCCTCAAACCAAACCCCATATGGTATACCTACTGCTTCAGATCTTGCTAACAACTCTTCTTTTGCATCTATTGGGGCTTTAGCTTCTCAGAACTTTGATCCAGACTACGACTACTCCGCAGCTGAAAGAGCCACTTTGACTAAAAATACTTTGGTTGACTCTAAAGTTTTGTTAAAGGCTATCACTAATGCAAATGCCACTTTAACTGGTATAGACGAAAAGAGAAATGTTGAGAATTTATTCGGTAACAGAGAAATGAACATTAAAGCTGTTCAGATTGCTCAAGCAAACCATGCCAAGCGTCAGAGTGAACAAAATTCTGGTAACATCAATTTAGGTGGTGGATTAATCTTATCTCTTGCAGAAATTAACAAGATGGCTGCCTCTATTGTTCAGCCAGTTTTATCTGATTTAGATGCTAAAGCGCAGACACAAAGAGACGTTGTCGATGAAAGAAACAGACAACAGGCTGACTTAAAACAAAAGAGAGCTCAATTCTTTGCTGATAAAAAAGCCGCTAAAATTGCTCTCAAGCAAAGAAGAGAAGCTGAAAAACAAGCTAGAAGAGCTAAATTGCAAAGCGATAAAGATACAGTGAAAGAATCTCAAGTTGCGTTATTCAAAGAAAGAGATGATATTGTTGCCGGCCGTGAACAAGACTTGAGGGATAAGATTGCTGAAGAAGACGCAGCTAAACAGGAAGTTGAAACTGAAAGAAACGACAAGTCCGCTGTTATTGCTAACATCAAAGCTGAAAAGGATGCAGAAAGACAAGCTGAATTAGATGCTATGCAAGCTGAAAGGGATGAAGATGTTGCACCATTGCTGGCTGAATTAGAGACCGAAACTGAGATTTTGAACCAAAAGATTAATACCAGAGCAGCTGCCCAAACTTACTATGTTGAACACAAGGGTAGATTCGAAAATGCCGATGAAGATTATGAAGCCGCTGTTGCTAAGCTAGCTGAAATTGAAGCCAAGATTGAAATTACTGAAAAGAATCTGGCTAAAGCTACTACAGATTCTGAAAGAGAAACCGCTGAAGCTGAAGCCGCTCTTGCTCAATCAGATTTGGATTACGAAAGATTAAACAGAGAGACTAATGAATTCGTTGCTGTCAGAGCTTCCTTAGCAACTGAAAGGGAAGCAAAAGAAGCCGAAAGGCTCAAGCTGTTAGAAGACTTGAAGGAAGCGAAGACTTCTCACCTGGAGCAATCTAGAGAAATTAACCAAATCTACCCTGAGCATCTGCAACAAGAAATTCCTGAAGAAATTTCGGACGAAGAAACTATTGATCATGGCAAATTTGCATTAAATGACGATGAGATTAGTGAGCCTCCTGCAATTAAAGACGATGTTGACTATGATTTTGGTTATGAACAAGAAATAGAACTTGGAGAAGACAAAGAGAAAGCAGAAGCTCATACTGAGACTGTTTCAAAATCTGCCAAGGCATCGGTTCCAAAAAAGACTTGGGAAGAAATCAAGGCTTCGAAGGATTTTGCAGCTGGGGCAGATCCGCTGAAGAACATCCCTACTAGCGAGAAGCCTCCAATGGCTTCCGTTGTCACTGAAGATGAAGTCAGAAAAGCTAATGCTAAAAAATTAGCGGAAACATCTGTCAATGCAGAAACAGGTGCTCCAGCTTTTAAGAAATCTACTTCTGCCGCTGCCACAGGTACTTCTCCTACGACTCCTTCTGCTCAGGAAAAAAAGGAAAAGATGGGTTTCGGTAAGAAGTTTATGAAGTTTATGACTACTGAACCACCAAGGCCATCAAAGAGAGTTCCAGGAACCAAGCGTGTTTCTTCTGGTTCAATCAAGCCGGCTGCCTCCGTCGCTTTAGCAGCTGGTACTACAGCTACCCCAATTACTTCTGCTGTTGAAGCCAAAGAGGCCGAGGTTGCTAAAGTGAAGGAAACTCCTGCCGGTGCTGTTGCTGCCGCTGAAGAAGAAGATGGTGGTGAGCTAAAGACAACATTCTCTGGTTTTTCACAAGGTTCAGATATTGAAGAAGGAAAGGAAGAACCAAAGTAAAAACACCCAGATTAATTTTTGGTTTTTACTTCTCTTCTAAAAGTTAGCGATTAATCAATTGTATGATTTGTGTTCTCAATCTTGATATTTGCTGCTTTTTTGTATTCATTTTTATATTCTGTCTTTTCCTACTTTGTCACTTTTTCTACTATTATTGGGTTGTTTGATTTTCTCTTTTGTTACGTTCTCTTGTTAGTTGTTGCTGTATCTCGGTGCGCGTTTTTCACTCCTCTTTTTTGTCTTATTCTATTCTATTCTATTCTTCTACTTTAGTTTATTTTACTTTTGTTTTAGTTTAAGTTTGTTTTGATTCATTTGTGTCTTTTTCCAAGTTTGTTATTCAGTTTACAAGCACAAAAGTCCCATATTTATATACTATAGTGGACTGTATTGTTTTTAATATATTTACTGGCTTTTTGACTTGATTCTATCGTTTAATCATTCAAAAGCTGAAGAATAGATTCCTAGCTTCACAGCCTGATAATGTCCCAATGAGGCAATTTTCCAAATCGAAACCAGCCATGTTATTTGCATTTCATGCACGCAATTCATTCTCAAAGGGATAATATTACAGACCAGGTAAACCTTGTGCTTAACTAGTTCTTTCTCACACCTATTCAAATCTATACTCTGACATAAGTTTTTTGTGATTCATTGATTTTTTATTGATCGGGCTGATACTTAGAGAACTTTTAGCTGATTTGTAACAAAACAGATACTTATTTTATACCACGGAGTATACCTGAAAGAGAAAAGGCCTTTAAAGTCGAGTCGCGATACGTGCTTTAGATATTACCGATAACAAATAAGAAGTTCACTATAAAGCAAAGAAGCTTACAAGACATCATAAACTCAAAATAGCACAATGGCAAGGCTTAATAAATACAAAACGCCAACGACCCCAAAATCGTCCAAAAAGTCATCATCGGCATTGGTGAAAAGATCTCCTCCTGTAGTCCCACCAGCTTCTTCATCATCAACAGCATCAGCAAGGTCCCCATCAAGGCCAAAAGTTAGAAAACCAACAAAATCGACGCCAACGGCACCGGTAACAGGATTGTTGAGAAATCAACCCGGTGATCCAACCCAATTGAAACCGAAAAGAAGATATAGACAAGGAACTGTTGCATTACGTGAAATTAGAAAATTTCAAAAGTCAACAGATTTATTAATTCGTAAATTGCCATTTTCAAGGCTAGTTAGAGAGATTGTTCAGGATGAATTTGGTGCAGGATCATCGTATAAATGGCAATCAGTGGCAATTTTAGCAATGCAAGAAGCTGTTGAAGCTTATTTAGTTCATTTATTCGAAGATACTAACTTATGTGCACTACATGCTAAAAGAGTGACAATTATGCAAAAAGATATATATTTGGCAAGAAGATTAAGAGGTGATTAAACTTCTTTCTTTAAAAGACTATTTTTTCTTTGTATATTATTGAATTTGTTTGATACTATTCACCATTCCTTCTTTCTTTTATGGCTGTATTATAATGTCTTGTATCTTTGGTAACTGTTAAGGTTTCCTCTTCTACCTTTTTCTTTATTTTTAAGATCATTTATTTCATTTGATGGAAAAGCGCATGGATTTTTTGTAAGCTTGGACAACTACGCAGTAATAAGATGGCAGCCATAGTATAAAGACACTGTAAATGCAAATAAATTAACAAGATAAGATATAAAAATACACAACTTTATCAAAAAAGTAGATATAAAAACAGAAATTAACATTACTAATAACCCTCAGAAAGAAATTACATTTTAACATGCCAGATTCCCATTGGACCTTTTTCCAAATATTCCTCTTTACTTAAGTATAATTCAGAATTATTAGAATTACCATAAACCATTTTGGCTAAAATTTCACCCCCGAGAAATGAGCAATCTTCAAATCCAAACTTCTTCCATTCACTGAAATACTCTGGTTTGGTGGCTAATTTTAAATGCTTTGGGACTTGAGCTAATGCAAGATCTTGACTTATATCACCAGTATTGTTTCTGAATGTAGAGTCCGACTTATTTTGCTTTTTAGTTTGATCAAATCCAACAACATATTCGGAATATAATTTATAAAACAATGCCTCTTTGAAGCCTTTGATTTTGGTTGTTTGTCCAGTAAAAATCAAATTATCATAGCAGTCTTGTGCTTTTTTCAAATCGCCAACTTTTCCGATACTTCTGTAGATACCTTTAGCAACTGCATTGATAAGTTCAGTAGAACCTTGGAATCTTTCTTTACCAACATTGATTGTGTTTCCAGAATTATCTATGAATGAATTAATTTCAACTTCGGAGTTTGATTTGGTGGATTCAACAGCTGATTTTTTGGATTTCAATTCTTTTTCAGCCAATATTTCTCTTGTTGACTTGTCACTTGTCACAATAGCAGCTATATCCAAAACACCATCATCTTCACCACCATCTTGACCCTTCTCACTTAATAAGGCATCAATACCAAAGAACGAATTACTTGCATCCTCAGCGTTTAACACTTCAAAAATATTTGACCTTTTCAAGATTTCAACTTGGATTTCGTTCAATTGAGGTAAAACTCTATGCAGTCTTTCATTAATAGAGTTACCACCATATGGAACAACTAAGTTGCTAGGGATGAACAATTGATAATCTAAAACAACGGAAATTTCAGTTTTCTCAAAACCAACATCAACGATACAAGCATTCGCACCTGGAGAACCATAAGCAAATAACGAACACAAACTTGATGGAACAATTGACAATGCAGGAATAGACAATGATTCAAAAACGTAGTTTGTAATAGATTCTATTGAAGAATGTGACCAATTTGCAGAAGTCTGAATTAAAACTAGTGGGATAGAAGATAATAAAACTAATGGGTTTGCGCTTAGGATTGATTTGACTATTGATTTTAATAGGAAATTCAAGGCCCTTGAGTCTTTGATAAATCCTTTTACTATTGGATAGACTGGATCCAAATTGGGTGCCATTGTGAAAAATAGTGGATTTGATTGATTTTTATAGACCAAAGTCGGTATCGAATAGGTTGGTGGGGATAAAGTATCATCCAAACCAAATTTAACCAACGTCGTTTGGGATCCAGGTTGGATTATTAAATAATTTTCTTCTTTATAAGCAGGAGCCATATTTGAGTGTATGTATTGGTGCGTTAAGGCGGGAGGATTTATAAGTATTGATTTATAGGGAAGATGGTGATTGGGTATGAATGGATGATAGAAAGTAGTTTTAATGAACCGTGTTTGTCTATTCTGCTGGTCTTGTTTGGATTGTTCAGATGCATTGATGCATTAAAGAGATCGAGATAGTATATCCCAATTCACACCTTTACACCACTAAATTCAGATCTTCTAGAAGCGTTACCCGCCCTTAAACTTATTCATCAGTTTTCGCCCACTGAATAGATCGTTGATTCATTCTCAACGAGCCCGTTGGTCTCACTGGCGCTTACCTATAAATACGTCCACTTGTCTTTGCTTTCTCTTCTCAACTAATTACTCTTTTTGATTTTCTTCCCCTTTCTTCATACTTACCTTGAGTCATCACGGGAGATCAAGAAGTCCTTGTGGTCGATTTACTTTTAGTTTGCATTGCACTTACCAGCAACTAGTTGTTTATCGTCAACCTTTGGATACCTTTAAAAGGTCCTTGGTATGAGTCTCAGAATTTTTGATTTTTTCTCCTATTCTCCTATAGCGATTTGAACATTCCACTGGACGATTCAGCCTTCAAACACAGTCAGTTGTCATTATGATTACTTTGTCTCCTTTTGAATGGCCGGTATGTTCTAGTGTTTGTTGAGTCGTGCTGAGTGTGCGATTTTCTCTGTTGTTCCAAGTGATTTTTGGAAGTCAGAAGAATCTTGTTAGACCGTTGAGGGACTGCTTACTGCATTGCCAGAAGGTTCCTTAATGATATAGAAGAAGGACGAGTGTGGGTATGAAGGGAGCACCTTTGTCAATTATTTTGATAGCTGTTTGTGGATTGCTGTCCCTGTTTGTTTTTTTGACGCTGTATTATCTTTATACTGTTGTTCAACTTGTAGTTCATTTCAAAGAAGTTTCTTTGATTTATTACAAACCGCTCAGTATACACAACATAAGTTATATAGCGTTTCAAGGTAATTAGCTTTATAATTTTTTAATAGAGGTCATGATATTACTGTGATTGCTAGGCCGTTTTCCCTTTAGTAATTTACCCTTTCTCATATTCGTAGCCGAGAAGAGCTTTCTCGACGTCTTTTCCGTAACGGGAAGAGCTTTGGTCTCTTTAATTATGTATCTCTTACCCTTTACATACGTTACCTAGCTCCCTTTTGCCTTCTGCAGTAGATGACTCCTCTGGGGAAATATACTTCTCGCTTAAAGATTCTTTAAGCTGTAGAACATTCAAAACTAAAGACAAGCTATACCTATATCAACCGAAAGTATTAGTACTCTTTTATAAATTTATAATAATCATCTAAGCTTTCTGTTTAATGAAATTAATATATAAATACAAAGAAATAATTACATTTGCACGCTCTGAAATCACGTTGGTTTGACGACGGCGGCAAAGACATACTCCATGAAGCTTTGCAAACTAACATCATCAGTCATAATAACAGCACCATCACCAGTTGCACCTGCAGCAAGAGCTAAGTCATTTGTTTTATAAGACGTTGTTGGATTCAATTTCGACATCAAGAATCTTGCCTGTGAACCGCCATCTTCAGTATCGATAAAACGTGGTAATGGGAAACGATCAACTAGTATATCAGCAGCTTCCAACCTTGGAACTTCTAAAAACTCTTTAAAATATTCATAATCTGGCATGTCTTGGTAACCTTGTCTTCTCCAATCGGCTATTTGAGAACCGTGGAAGATCAACAAATGGAAGAAAGTATCCAATAATAGGATACGATCAGGTTTGATAGATATCGAATCAAGTAAAACCGGCTCTGGCTCAGAATCGATTCCAAAAGAAGTCAAAGTTGGCTGAATCATAATCAATGAATTCATACAGTCTTCAGAAAGGAAGCAATGCCTATAAAACGCCGTTTCATCGGGTGAAGAGCCGAACACTTGAATGAAATTAGATCTTCTTAAATGATACATGAATTGAGGGAAAAAATTTAATGGTTGTGGTAGAACCAATGATTTTGGATCATTCTCTCTATAATTTCCAAAATTTGAGCATAAATCAACGAGTAATTTATCACACCATCTAATTGCATCTGTTGAATTATCTTTAAAAACCTTATAAACAGCTTCTCTTGCTACTAACACAGTGGCGGCTTCTTGATCGAAATAGTCAATCAAATTCAAACTTGATGGAATGATTGGCTTTTGACTGGTTGTAACGTGAAGTCTTCTTGTACCATCTGGATGCTGATAAGCCGTAATAAATTGTAGAACGATGAATGGAAGCGAAGAATTTATTGCTGATGGCTCAAAATAAAGTGCATACGTTGAATGTGGCAGAATTGTCCCTAATTTCCAAGAATCAGTACCACCCAGCCCAACTTCGATATCAGAAACACTTAAACCTTTGCGCTGTAAAGAAGTGGCATGGCCGATTAATCCATGAACCTTCATATTATTAGAGACTTTAACTTCTAATGTACCATTCATACCAAAATCAAAAGTATCAGTGTTTGGGTTTTTGTTCAAGCACTTTTGTAAAGATTGCCTAAAGATAGCTGTTGTAAAACCATCACTCTGAACGGCAACACCTCCGGTTTTATTGATCAAAGTCTCCATTTCACTTAAACCGACTTGGTCATATGATCCGATGAAAACATTAACAGTATGTCCATTGTAAGACGCCTTGCTTGCCATATCATCATAAAATTTACAAACGTTCTTATAGGATTTTAAAGCGGACGCATCGCTAAATAAATCATGATGCGATCTAATTGGTTCTTTCAATTGAGTTCCAACAATTGCACCAGGACCATAGGTACACGGTCCGCCACTGAATAACATAATCTGAGACCCTACTTTGGAGAAAGTAGTAGAAAGCAAATTGGTAGCAACATTCAAAGCACAACCTGTTGATCTTTTGCATCTGCTATACTTTGGAACTGGAAAAGAATCAGGTCTTAACGATTCAATAAGTAATGTCAATTGGAACTCACACATCTGCAATTGTTGAATGAATCTGTAACCAGGAGTTGTTGGCATTTCAAGGTGAGAATTTCGGCTTTGACTGCTATTGTTATTTATTGGTCTTAAATCTTTTGACAGTAAGCCTAAATGTTTATCAATTTGATCTGCTGTATAAGTTTTTGCGCCATTAAAACAATAGCTATTAGAGCAATCATAATGACCGATTTCATGCACATTTACATTCTGTCCATAAGTTATGAAACCAACTAAGGCTGTTGGCGGCAACAAGTTAATTGCGACTATTAAACTTTCCTTCAATGCAGCCAGACTTTCTTCTTCGACACAAATATCAACAACAAATAAAAAAACTAACGGCTGAGGATTGTTTGAAATTGGAGGGAGTATGTATTCAAAGTTCAAAGCTTGTGGGTTTGTTTCATACGGTAGATTATCCATTAACGGATTAAATTGATTTCTGCACGTACATATTGGGCAAGTCCATGTTCTGGATTGTACATCAGGTTGGCAAAACGGATTAATGATTGCCTTACAACCTTTACAAACTGTTGGAAGGTCATTCAAAAGAACCGAATTTTCACTTGGTCTTAAAGGTTGGTATAAGCATGAAAATGGAACCAACGATTTTTTAAAGCTTTGCTTTGAGTGCGGGAATGCATTCCAAGCAAACCTCAAGCCTGTTAGGTCTTCATAGTCTTCGAATACTTGTTGCATGGCTTTGCCTTAATCGTTTTTGTTTCTTAATTTCAAGAACTGAATGTCAAAGTTGTTCGTGTATAAATTATGAAATAGTAGTAATGCTGATATAAACAAATACCTGCAGATGTTGACGAATGCTAATGAATAAGGATTAAAACAGTCTATAAATTGGAAGTTTTGCTTTGTCTTGAACAAATTGTAGTTGGCAAAGGGAATTAAATGGGAGGATTAAAGAAAAATGACGAGAATATAGGCCAAATGAATGATGATATCAAGGCAATTGGATTAAAGGAATGAGTGAGACCTAGCTGCCAAATACTCAGGTTAGTGGGGTTTATGATACAATGAATTAATGAAAAGATTGTTCCGAAAGAAATGTTAGGAATCTGCTGTCCTTTGAGATGGGAGTAGAGCTTAATCGCTTTGTGTCCAGACGGATCTATGAATACTCTAATATATCAACTGACAGGGGATGGCTTGTGTTCGGCAGTCTGAATAAAAGAAAACAGAGTATCTTATGCATACAACGGGACGGTTGTATATTCCTATATACAGCTATTGGGCGTATGAGTAAGTCGTACCTGGACTAAACAAAGAAAGGGTAGACAAGAAATGGACGCTGTTTTTAATCTTGAGCCATTTGAGTTGATTTGGAAGGCTCGATCGATTGACGAGGCCTAGAGAGGGAGGCTAATAGGCTGTGTAGGTGTTATTATTAGCAGAGAGTATAGATGTTTGGCACGGGGAAACAAATGGCAGCTGTTCACTGAACAAGAGGTTGGGCATATATACCTGTAAATGTTCAAGTGGGTTACATCTTAGTATATACTAAATGAAAATCAGAATGATCATTTCTTGTTGTGTATCCTTGATGATTCATTCGGTATTAAATGAATTGACAGATGTAATGTAATAAATTTCAGAATTGAGTGAGTTCAATTCCTTCGATCATAGGAAATCTGAGATTCTTGCTTTGTTTGAAATCTCTGTGTGTCTTTCTTCGGTCCAGAACAGGAAAAAGCCTCGATCCAAGTTATGGGCTGGCTGTAGTTGACTGTAAGCCGGCAACACACAGTAACATCAGTGTATGATAAAAGCACTTTTCTTTGGCTTGATTGAAAGTACGTATGATTAAAGAGGGTGACGATCGCCTTAACCATATAGCAAGCAGCTCAGATATCGTAAGAATACACTACTGTCGCTGAAGATTAGATTAGATTAGCTGGTTTGTTCAGGGGGAAAACAGAGAGATCGCATTTAAGGCAGTGTAACTGTTCTTACCAATGAAATGAATCTACAAAACCTACTTATTTAGGCAGAATTAATTTGATTGCAGTACCTTTTAGAACGGTGATCTAACATTGTTATTCAAGACGCTTGGACTTGGTTGATCCTGCACTTCCAAAAAGAAGAACTAAGGGGATTGAAGATTGCGTTCCCTGAAATAAGGACAACGTAGACTGGACTATTTTAAATGATGACATTGTCAGAAAGTAAGAGTATCCTTGTACGAATGATCGTATTATCCCACCAATGAAGGCCTACTAAACGTAAAACCGAAGTTAGTTATGCAAGAAGACCGTTTGCCGGGTCAGAGTGAAATATATAACCTGTCTATGAATTTATTCACTTTGGCGACGCTTACGTTTTTGTTTTATTTTCGCCGCGTAGAATCAAATCACTTACTTGAACTGACAGGGAAACAGAGTCTTGCTCTTCTTTAACTTTGTTTTGTTCTTCAAAAGATGATTGAAGACACAAAAGATGCCATTAAAATTCATTCTCAGTTTAAATGATACATCAATGGTCATATGGCTCCTTAAAGGACCTTAGTACAAAATTGGTCAAAGATCAAACCGCTACTGTATCATCCAACACAAAAATCTTTATTATCGACTTATTGCACTTAGCTCAAGACGGCAGCAGCAACAACAAAAATAGTAATGATTCACAAACTTCGCTGAGATTGAATGAACCATTAACGATAAAGGAGGCTTCACTTTTGAAAGAAGCTCGGTATGTCAGATTGGAAACTGATCTACCAGTTGAGAATAGCATGATTACTACGGACTTAAAGAATCCAACTCAGTATTCAATAATTCATAAATTGTTCAATTATTTGACGTTTTTAGAAGCCCAGATGTTATCTGATGAACTAGATCGTTCCCCAGAGAAGCCAACAAACATAGTAATAATAAATGGTTTGTTGGAGACGATATCTATAACTTTCTCTGATATTATATCAATGAATATAGGTTCGATAGCAGCAGTAAACAATAGCCCTGCTAGTGTATCTAATAATGATATCAACATGTTTGAGTCAAAGATTCGAAAAGGTCCCATTAATTATGAATTCTCAAAAATTAGATTGCTGTTATATAGATTGAAAAAGTTAAATATGGGAGATATGAGTAATGTTATTTTAAATGACCAAGCTGATGTTATTGAGAGATTAGATAACGTATATTTCTCAAAGAGAGATAATGTTGATGACTTGATAAACATGAATCATGAGCATTTGGTTAGTTTAAATACACTGTTGAATGACTTACAGTCATCGTAATAGATAAGCTTTGTAATGAATTATAATTATTTATTTTGCGTGTAACTAATAATACAAAGAAAAGCTAATTGAAACGAAATGGAGATTGTAAAGAATTGAAATCAAAAGCGGAAGACAAATTATAAATCAGTAAAAATGGAAGAAGGAATAAATTCACTATGTATTTTAAGTTACAACTTATATAACTTAAAATTGAGAATAAATAACAGTGAAACTAGAAAGAAAAATGTAGAAGGAACGAAAACGGCTCACTGGACACTAAAAATACTGGATAGTGACATCATTAATCTTACCTATTCTTGCGATCACTTACTCATAATAGAAAACAGTCTCTGCTTCACTATCATGTAAGAGAAACGAATCAACACAATGATAAAGGAAATCATGCCGTAAAATTGAAAGGACTCAATAACTTTGAGGTTGGTTAGGGTATTGATAATCACCCTTTTGTTGGGGAGCAAATGCTTGATTTCCAGTTATTTGATTCTGCTGCGTGTATGGATTCATAGAGCCCGTTGGACTGGGTTGAATCGTCCCCGTCAATGATGTATACGGGTTGTTAATGTTATTTCCTGTGGCTGTTGGATTTATATTCAAGCTGTTCATTTGCTGGTTCAAATCAGTTGGATACTGTCCCGGTGCTTGTTGTTGTGGGTATTGTTGTGAAGGCTTTCTAGATTCGTTACATAACTTTTGATACAAACGAACACTTGAATCAATGTTCTTCTCCATACTTTCTAATTCCATTATTTTTAATTTGCACATATCCAACATTTTTTTCAAATCGTTTCTGGTTTTCTCTAATCCGTCTAACTTGGAAGGAATCTCGTCTCTGATTAAAATTTGTTCAAATTCGTTATTGGCAACTGGATTAGTGGAAAGTTTGGATTTTAAGTCCATTAATTTAGATAATAAAACTTCCACATTAAAAGATTGATTTAAAGTAGCAGCTAATTCTTTAATGTCTTTTGCTGTTGTCTTTGGTATTTTCTCGACATAATTGTTCGGAATAATGCCTAATTTGCCATTAAGACAACCTCTTAACCAATCTTCATTTACATTCTCAACAACGGTAATGATGTCATCCTTTTTGAATGAAAGGGTATCGTCATCATTTGTAGTTAAGTCGTATAATGCCTTTACTTTATCAGGGCCCTTCTGTTCCATTAAATCTTCTTGTTGTATCGGTTGTTGGGTGGCCATTGGTTGCTGTTGTTGTTGCTGAGCTGTTGACTGAGAAATTGCTGGAGCTTGTTGTTCTGGTGCTGATTGAACCAGTGGTCGTGATTGAGGATATCCTCTTTGGGAATCTTTTAAGGACATTTCAATTGCTCTTCTTAACTCTTCATCTTCCTCTTCGGTTGAGTTCGTGTTGTTCAAGCTTTGATGGGTAGATCTGGAGCCACCGTCAACTTCGCTGATTGCTTGTTGGCATAGATATAAATAGCTGTTTTTCAAGTCTTTGAAAGTATCGTCCATAACTTTCAAGCTTTCATCCCCTCTGAAAGTTTTACTCAATTTATAAATTTCTTTGATAACAGCAAATTTAATAGAATTGTGCATTCGGGAGTCATTAATTAGTTTGACCATATAATTGTTGACAAAAGATTTTTTTGCAATCTCACCTCTCATCATGGCACCACAGTTTTCAGCAAGGAAGTCGACTAAAGTAATAGTTCTTAAAATTACGTTTGCATTATTAGATTCTAATTTAGTTTTGATGATTGAAATCGATTCTTGTATGTTAGTGTCGGGGTTCGATTTAACGGTATCAACAACATCGAGCAATAAACTATAGTCATCCTCTGTCAATTCTGATGAGGTGGCTTTGTCAATTGATTCTTTTAAAGACATATTATATGCACTTTTTTCTTTTGATGGGTTAAATGGTGTATAGAAGAAAAAGTCAAATGTAGTGTACCGTAGGTATTTAAGTTATATGGTGGAGGGAAACCGTTCAATTGAAGGTGGCAAACTACCCAACTTCCATCTTCAAGTCTGAGAAGAACTTAGAAGCTAAATATTGGTGACGCCTTAATTTTATTCCGTTGTCTGTTATTGAATGATTTCGTGGCTGTGTAATCTATCTGCCCGATGGCACAATACAGAAAGCCTTATTTTACGACAGAATTTGGTGTTGTGATTTTGGGACAGAAAACAGTTCTCCGCAGTTTCCAAAGTGAGTAAAGATCAAGCTAATCGTTATTAACTCAAAATATTCTATTTTGGGTTGGATCAATTTCCATTTAATTCTGTCATCGTTTGCCAATAAGCTAGTTTCGAGTTGGAAGTTTTTGCAGGGGCAAAATATTCTTAACAGCATAAAACAGGAAGATATGAAATTCAACTTGAGCTTAGAAATTGAGTTAACACTCTTGATCCTGTTTCGCTGCATGCTTATAAAATACAAACAGCACTTGAAAAACAAACAAAAACTACTCCTAATATCTGAATTTGAAATCTCTATAATTTAAGCCTGAAAATTAGGGAGTTTGGAATAACTCAAGTTGGCTTAGAATCAAAGTGATCGCTCCCTAGCCACCATCTTAATTACGTACTACATACAAAAAATTTATCTTGCCTTTCCATTCATTAAATTTCTCAAAAGGGGTACGACTACGATTTTGCTAGTGTATGAAATTATCTGATAAGTGAAATAAATCACTGAGAGGTACATGCAGATACACATGTATCCAAAAAAGTGCACAATTTTTGGGTAAAATCAAGAATAAGATCGATCAATTTCCTTTATTTACTCTTCCTCTATTAACACGCAATCTTTTGGTGTAGGTATCAGTAAAATGCATACTTCCAGCTTGATATTGAAGATCAGTTTACCAAAAAGTTTTTGCCATAACTTCTAAGCTTATTTCGCTGCCTATAGATATAGAAATTGATCTGTGATGCCTGACTTGTGGCGTTGGTTCCCCACATTCAAGCTTCTGCTCTCGCCAATCTCCCTTATCGCTGTGCATAGTTTATTGGACCGTTATCTTTTCATATAAAATATCACTGCCTCCCCCATAAGCAGGTATTACTATAAGGTCTTCCTTATCTGTAATTGAGACAGGCGTTAGTAATCAAAAAAAAAAATCAAGATACACAACTCTCTACAGGTTGCATTTCTAAGTCCTCTGAAAGTCTTTGATTATAGAGAAATCTAAACGAATTTCAAGTTAAGCTCACTTTTTACGTATATCATCATCTACGACGAAGTCTTAAAAACGGAGGCATTCACACTAACACCTGAATATGTATACACTCATGCATCCCAGTCATGTATCATTTTGTGTACAATTTCGATTAGCTGCAAGCAGTAAACTTTCTGTCATAATACCTAATTGACAAGTTATTGTGAGTAGTTTAGGGCTGTTGACAACGTTCTGTCCTGCTATATATATAAGTTCAAAATGTTTTTAAAGATAAGTTTTCCAATTTCTTTGAAGTCAAGTAATCAGTACTGTAAAGGCTTTTTGATAGATTTATGAGTGGCAATATTAACTTAACACGATACTTACCTATGTACCACTCCAATCCTACTTCAATCACTGGGCCATACGTCTCTACCTTTGATGGAGATCTCCGTGACCAGTTCAAAGACTTTTATTCTTTATAGCTTCAGAATTTGCAAACACGTATTTTTATTATAGGAATAACCTAAAGGTCTCAAAAAGCTCAAGCCAGTGTGATACACATGGAAACTAAGCGTAGAATTAGATGGAGAAGTGCATGAACTTTACGCTATTATTTACCGAATGTATATATCAAAAGGCTTCCCAATATGGCAGCTATATTACCAACATAGTCAGTAAAATCGGATTCTCCCACTCACAAGTCCAACACTTACAGCCCTCTTTTCCGCGGAGAGGAAAGAGTACGTATCCCTGACACATAATGTAGAGGCGAACCTGAGTATTTTACAGAGGTCTGTTTTACCCTGCTTCACCGACTTGACTCTATAAACCAATAATGATTGGTTGAGATTAGCCACAGGACCAAGGGCTTCAAGAGCCGTTTGAAAGAAAAAGTTTGACTCGGTTTAGGTTTATAAGCCGCTTACGGTTGATGGAATTAACGTTTCAGCTTATAAACCTTCATATTCTTTCCGCGGAAGGGTTACTGATAAGAGTTTTTGGTTGACTGCTGGTTACGGGCTGCCGCGACCCCAGGGAGTCTCGCAGCTTTCCGTAATTCCAACGGACGAATGCGCCGTGCTTCCATCTTTTGCTTCCATCTTTCTGGGGACCTAGCTTGATAGACCTGGAGGAACCAAATTGATTACTTCGGCTAAGTGGCGCTATGCAATTAAGATCAATATTTGCCGATGAGCCACTAAATTCCCACTCTGCATACATATTGCATACTGATTAGTAGACTTTGACGCCCCATTCATATTGAACAGTTCCAGGTAATTCGGGTTACCAGTTTGTGAAGGACTGTATAGCTTGTCCTAATAAATTCTTGTAATAGGTGGACTCATAGCTGTTGGAAAAGTAGCCTCCCAGAATCTGTTCACAAGTAATGCCCATACCAGCATCTACGTATATCACTGAACTTTGGGTTCAACTTCAATGCTACCAGCTGAAACCGTTGCTTGTTTAGTAAAACTTAAACATGTTCCCATGGAATCGTAAATACCTGTCATATAATTGCCCCTTTACAGATGCTATGCTATATTAGTATTTAGAGCATGTTAGTGGATATACCAACAAAAGTGATTTCGATTCTGACAAAACAAAATAACTGAAACACAATGATCTCTTTGATCTAGAAGTTCTACAAGAGCGCTCAATTGCTTTTCAAACTATCAATTTACAGCAATGCAAAATTGATTTCAGTTCAAGTAAACACTATTACATCTTACTCTGATATAAATGAAACCACCACCGTTTTTTTCTACACGGTAAATTCAGTGATCACCAGTGCGGAATCCATCATACGTTGAAGTAACTCCTCATTATAGAGCTTTTGCTCCAAAAAATTTGCAAACTTTTGTTGCTGTAAAGTGCCTCGTTTTTAGGTAGGGCTCTACCTGTAACTGGAGGTCAAAGTGTATATAATTATCTGTAAACTAACACTCATAGAAACAAACTACAATAACATTCTACCCAGCAATACCTCCCTCTTTAGAAGGAATATCTTGTAAAGGCTTCTAGAACCAGAATTTAGATCTCGCCGTGGAGAACGGAGGTTCCAGTGGCCACTGAACAAATAGGCCACAATGCTGCGAGCGCTGCAACTTATCTTCTTATCTATATTATGAACGGAGATATTATTAGAATAAACCTTGCCTGAACTTCCTATGATGTACAACGGCCTTGGACAAAGAACAGATCAACTGCATTCTTTACCCACCCACTGACGACATAAAGAACCAGCAATTTATTCCGTGGCGTTTTGCTCGGTTGTTGAAAAGTTTAACTAGAGGATTTATTTAGACATATCTAGGGTCTCTTACTAGAGGAATAGGCGATATAATTGGTTTCTATTTGATCCCAGAGAGAAGTAAGTTTACATGATGCACATACATATACATGATCTGATCGATTCTGTAGCTAATGAAAAGTACTTAATTGATTTGACATTTAGAAGGTTGATAGATGCGGTGCTGGATTTTATTATTGCCCGATGTATGGAAATACAGATACATTATATTATTTAGTAGCCCCAAGCTGTCAATCTCTCATATAAAGAGATACAGTTTACACTGATGAACACCTAGGATGTTGAAATCTGTTGGCGTAGTCAATACAGAGATGTCAGTAGAATTTCCTTGAACGACTCGCTATGAATTCTGATCCTCTGTATAATAAATACACTTATCTGATGTAGTCAACTGATGATGCCAATTGAATCGACCAAAAACTTGAGTCAATCATTGTAACCTTGATTAGGAAGCCTTCAAACTCTTATCTGGCCTTGTCCGAAAAAAGAAACAGATGGCACACCGGGGCTATGTCACGGAGCGAGGTGCAAGGATATCTCCAGGATGCGCAGAAGACGTGCTTGGCCAAATTCTTCTATTATTCGATAAGAGTCACACTGCACGGACACTTTTTAAGAATATGCAGGAAGCAGCCACTAACAATAGCCAATTAAACACTGTTTTGCTCTGTTTTAATTAAAGAAGGACCCTGGAAAACTCTTGGAATTCCCCCCTAAAAGTAAGTTTTTTTAACAAATTTCTTGTCCTTTTACATTCAAGATATGTTTATGCTTAAAAAGAAAAGGAAGGGAAAAATCTTATATAAAGATGCCTTTTCGTTTTCTTTTCATTCCAATCGAGTTTCAGTTTAAAAACATGGTTTTCAGATCTTCACTAGTCATTACTGTTTGTTAATTAGATTATCAAGTCTTTACCCAATTTTCTATAAACAATTGATTTAGCAGTATAATAATGTCTTCCGCCGACGACTACCCAGAGAAAAAGCCAATTGACGGTTCCTTTTCTGATGAACCATTCATTCAAGAAACTACCGAAGTTTCTGAAACCAAATTAGGTGGATTCTTCTCTAATATCATGGAAATGTTCCATGGTGAAACCAGAGGTATAGAAAGGGTCCCTGAAGAAGAAAAGACTCAAACTTCTATGTTTGGTTGTGCGTCTATGTGGTTATCTGCCAATTTGGTTATTGCTACTTTCTCTTTAGGAGCCCTATCATACTCTGTTTTTGGTTTAGATTTTGGTACTTCTGTTTTAACAATTATTTTTTTCAACTTACTTGGTGGTGCCCCCGTTGCTTTCTTCTCTGTTCACGGTGCTAAAACAGGTTTAAGACAGATGATTCTTTCTAGATATTTGGTTGGTGATTTGGCAATGAGAATTTTCTCTGCTATTAACGTTATTTGTTGTGTTGGCTGGGGCTCAGTCAATATTATGTCTTCAGCCCAATTATTACACATGGTTAACAACTTTGCTTTACCACCATGGGCAGGCTGTTTGATTTTAGTCTTATTGACTATCTTGGTTACTTTCTTTGGTTACCATGTTATTCACGCTTATGAAAAATGGTCATGGATTCCAAATGCTGCTTGCTTCATTGCTATTATTTGCAGATTAGCAATGGATGACGTTTTTGAAGCCGGTTTACCAAACGATGATGGTACTTTCACCACTTGGGGGTCTGGCAAGACCTTTGCTGGTGGTGTTTTATCTTTCGGTGGTACTTGTTTCGGTTTCGCCGCTGGCTGGACTACTTTTGCAGCTGATTACTCTACTTATATGAGAACCGATTCTAACCCATATAAAATCTTCTTCTCTGTTTGGGCTGGCTTATGTTTGCCCTTATGCTTCACCATGATTTTAGGTGCAGCTGCTGTTTGTGGTACCAAGACCAATGAAAAGTATGCTACTTTATACGACGAATACTCTATTGGTGGATTAGTTTACGCTATCTTAGTTCAAGACTCATTACACAAATTCGGTGAGTTCTTATCTGTTGTCTTAGCATTATCCACTGTCTGTAACAACATTCCAAACATGTACTCAATTGGTTTGGGTGCTCAAGCATTATGGTCTCAATTTGCCAGGGTTCCTAGAGTTATCTGGACCATTGCCGGAAACTGTTTAACTTTAGCTATTTGTATCCCTGCTTATTATGAGTTTGAATCTGTCATGCACAACTTCATGAATTTGATTGGTTACTACTTAGCCATTTACGATGCCATTTCATTTTCTGAGCACTTCTTCTTCTTAAAGGGTTTCTCTGGTTACAACTTAGAAGTTTACAACGATAAGACGAAATTGAATCCAGGTTACGCTGGTACTCTTGCCTTCTGTTTCGGTGTTATGGGTGTTGTTTTTGGTATGAACCAATCTTGGTACACAGGTATTATTGCTGAAAAGATTGGGATGTTTGGTGGTGATGTTGGTTTTGAATTAGCCTTTAGTTTCGCCTTTGTTGTTTACAACGCTACCAGACCATTTGAAAAGAAATACTTTGGCCGTTAAGCACCTAATTCCCTATCTGTGCTTTTTTCTCCAGTTCTTCTTTCGTTCTTATTTCTATCATACATTTATAATCTTTTTATTACCATATTCTTTTACTCTTTTGAAAGGCCTACCTTTTACTTATCAGAATAACATATGATAATCACTTTTTGAGCTTGATTTTCATTCATATTTACATATCCTTTCGTTTAACTGCTTTTCACTTTTAATTAATATTTTACCCTTGTTTTCTTATAAGACTACTCCTTAAAGCCAAAAAAAAAAACGCATGAGCATGTAATTTTAATCTTGGATATATTTACCGCTGAGTCATATTGACAAAATAAGGATCCGATCTGTAAACAGAAACTCCGGAAATGCAACACTTGTATATTTAATTAGTATATAAGGTTTCAGAATGCCGGGTTTGGCTTGGCCCCAGAGAACAGCTCTTGGCGACAAGTAATTTTCTTTAAAGGACTTAATGAATCATGGAAAAGTTAGACAACATTCTCTAAATTGGCAACTAAGCTGTTCTCCAGACAATATATTGATCCCTAAAATATGCTGAATGTATTAATGAAAATTGCCCATTTTCCTACATGAGCTTACAGTGCTTTGAGAGTGATGATAATAGCACGAATCGGAGCTTCTCTGCAGGTTAGTTAACTTAAACAATCAGACGTAAATAGGATAGTTGAAGTGCTAAAGCATAATTTGTAAAATACAAAGAGTGTCCATGCAAGTTGGGCAGCTTACTGATCAATCAGGAATAATGCAGATATGCAGTAGATATTTTGAGATTAATCAACGATAGCCAGTTGGGAAGTCCAACCAAAGATTAATTATCAGCCAGTGAGTCGCAGTGTACTCCTTTCGTTCGCTCCGCGGAAAAGCCAAGCAAGGGAGCTTCATTTTTCCTGTGCTTGCTGGGCATTACCGTTTCCTTTCAAGTTCACTCTTGAAAAGCTTCAACATAATAAATTATATACTTATAAAGAAATATATATCCAATATTAATAGGATACGTATACTTAATACGGACCCTATTTGGTGTTTTGCAGCTATCTATATCACGTACAATAGCTTGTAAGCGACAAGTTGCAATTGGGAAGCTCACCTTGTCCATCCATTGCTCTAATCGCCGCCGAGACAAAGTTCCAGCAAGTAAACCGCAAGTCCCCGTCTCCATGTAAAATGTTTCTTTTTTTTCCGGTCACATTTCACGAAGCGGTACAACAATAGATTATCGACAGATCCTCACCAAATGCCCAATCCTACAGGGTACGGCCATTTGCGTCGTTCATTATCTCTCTATCGCCAGGTTCTGCTCATTTTTTTTCTTTTGCTTCATCTCTGAAAAAAAAACTTATATATAAAGATTCGATATTCCATCAATTTTCCAAATCTCCATTCATAATACCGTCTTAATTCTTTCAATTTTTCAATCGTTATTCACTATCACAACTCACAATGTCTTCCACTGAATACTACGATACTGAAAAGAAGGCAGCCGATGCCTCTCTTTCGGATGAACCATTCATTCAAGAAACAACTGAAGTTTCAAGCGGCAAGTATGCAAGTATTTATGCCAACATTATGGAAATGTTCCACGGTGAGACCAGAGGTATTGAAAGAGTTCCAGAAGAAGAAAAAACAGAAACCTCTGTCTGGGGTTGTGCTTCTATGTGGCTATCTGCTAACATGGTCATCGCCACTTTTGCTTTAGGTGCTCTCTCATACGGTGTCTTTGAATTGGATTTTGGTACTTCTGTTTTAACAATTATTTTCTTCAATTTACTTGGTGCTGCCCCTGTTGCTTTCTACTCTATTCACGGTGCAAGATTCGGTTTGAGACAGATGGTCTTATCCAGATACTTGGTTGGTGATCTAGCAATGAGAATTTTCTCTGCTATTAATGTTGTTTGTTGTGTTGGTTGGGGTGCCGTCAATATTATGTCTTCAGCCCAATTATTACACATGGTTAACAACTTTGCTTTACCACCATGGGCAGGCTGTTTGATTTTAGTCTTATTGACTATCTTGGTTACTTTCTTCGGTTATCATGCCATTCATTTGTACGAAAAATGGTCATGGATTCCAAACCTTGCTTGTTTCATTGCCATTATTTGCAGATTAGCAATGGATGACGTTTTTGAAGCTGGTTTACCAAACGATGATGGTACTTTCACCACTTGGGGTTCTGGTAAGACCTTTGCTGGTAGCGTTTTGTCTTTCGGTGGTACCATTTTCGGTTTCGCCGCTGGCTGGACTACTTATGCCGCTGATTACACTACCTATATGAGAAGTGATTCTAACCCATACAAGCTTTTCTTCTGTGTCTGGGCTGGTTTATGCTTCCCATTAATTTTCACTATGATTTTAGGTGCAGCTGCTGTTTGTGGTACCAAGACCAATGAAAAGTATGCTAACTTGTACCAGGAATACTCTATTGGTGGTCTAGTTTACGCTATCTTAGTTCAAGACTCATTACACAGATTCGGTGAATTCTTATCTGTTATCTTAGCTTTATCCACTGTTTGTAACAACATTCCAAACATGTACTCAATTGCTTTAGGTGCTCAAGCATTTTGGTCTCAGTTTGCCAGGGTTCCAAGAGTTGTCTGGACCGTTGTGGGTAACTGTTTAACTTTAGCAATTTGTATCCCAGCTTACTACAGTTTCGAATCTGTTATGGATAACTTCATGAACTTGATCGGTTACTACTTAGCTATCTACGATGCCATTTCATTATCTGAGCATTTTATTTACTTAAAAGGATTCTCTGGTTACAATTTAGAGATTTACAACGATAAGTCCAAATTGAACCCGGGTTATGCTGGTACTCTTGCCTTCTGTTTCGGTGTTATGGGTGTTGTTTTTGGTATGGATCAAACTTGGTACACAGGTATTATTTCTAGAAAGATTGGGATGTTTGGTGGTGATATTGGTTTCGAATTAGCCTTCAGTTTTGCATTCATTGTTTACAACATCTGCAGACCACTTGAAAAGAAGTACCTTGGACGTTAATTTGGTTCCACTGTTTAAATTCCTTTCTAATATTGCTTTCTATTTGTCTTTCCCTTAATATATGCTTTTCGTTCTCTTTTTTTTTTCTTTCTAACTCTGTTTATACAACAAAGTGACTTCAGTTTAGCGATTTCTGTATAGTCTTTATTTATTGTCTCCGTTTCTTTTTTTCCTTTTCAGACTTTTCACTTATCTATTATTGGTTCAATTCATCAATCTATCATCAATTATAGAGGCAGATAATTGATGCTTTAATTTCGTCAATTCCTTATGCGCTTTCGGATATTTGAGTTAGTAACATTTACCTTGTACTCATAGTTTGGAAGAGGTTCGTTCACATGCTTATCATATTTATTCCAATCTCTCTCGTTACATAGTTCAAACCTTAAACTTGAGGCGTGTACTAACCAATCAGCTTTGTGCAAAATTGAGTTTAAGTTTGACTTTTCTTCTTTTGTTTGACCTTGTCAGTGAGAGTTGGATTTGGCGTTTGATAGGTAGTGCCCGGTTGCATATAACTACATCTGTTAGTTTGTAACTTCTATATTATAAGAATAAACTACTATAGGAAAAGGACTACATAAATTCTAGACCCAGTACCAACTTAAGCTTGAAATTAGACAGGTTCTAATTTCGATAATGTGGTCACACGATATGTCTCGACCACCCACGTTTTTATGAGCTTAACGTACGGCTTTGTAATTAATTATATAATCACGAAAACTGACCAAGTTTTCATTTTCGCCTTGACTCTGACCCGGATGCGACCAATGTCTCTTTTCCTGTTAAGCAAGAGCCGGGGAGCTTCTTCTTGTAGTATGGAGCCATTTATAGGATGATAACTTAAAGTGCGATATTCTCAATTGAAGGTCGGTTAACGACTCATTCAACATTCCTTAAAGATCAAGTCGATCGACTCAAATTTGTGGATATGATGACATAATCAACATTTGTGTTGCACACGCAGATGTTTGCTACTTAAATTTCGAGTATTTTACACCTTTTGGGTGTGATACGAAGCACATCGACAAGAGATATAGAGATGTACAAAGAGGATTGATACATTTTAATGGGGCTCAACGAGAATAAATACTTAGTATCAAACTTATTCACACATTGAATACTCTACAAAGATTACGAAATGAACCAAAATAATAATAATATTAATAATAACACTGCATACAGACAGAGGCAACAGCAACAGCCTTACCAGAACCGTTCCCAAACTGTACATCGCCAATACCAACAACAGAACCAAGACCAAGGAACAGGAGGAGATGATATAGATAAGAGTAAATCCCAGCATAGAAGAACCATTGACTATTTTACACCAATGGGTAAATACATGATTGAAAAGAATGTTCTGAACAGAAGAAAGAGACAACCAACAGGTAAAATCAGACCCGATATGTCTTACCTAACCCATTTACTACCGCCTAACAATGAACAACCCGTCATATACGACTTAGCCACAAAATTTGTTCATGTTTCGACGAACAAGTCAAAGCATGCTATTCATGCTATCAAGTGGACCCCAGATGCACGCAGAGTGTTAGTCTCTTCACACTCCGGTGAGTTTACTCTTTGGAATGGGTTGACTTTCAATTTTGAAACCATCATGCAGGCCCATGATGCCCCTATTTTTACATTAGAATACAGTCATAACGGTGAATGGTTGATCAGTGGTGACAAAAATGGATGCATTAAATTTTGGCAACCTAATTTCAATAACGTCAATATCTTGGATCGTGCCCACGAAAATGCCATCCAAAATTTAGTCTTTTCTCCTAACGACTCCAAATTCGTCAGTTGCTCCGACGATCAAACTTTGAAAATCTGGAATTTTGTCACTGCCAAAGAGGAAAGAACTTTGAAAGGTCACCATTGGGATGTCAAATGCTCAGATTGGCATTCCTCATTAGGGTTGATCGTTAGTGGATCGAAAGATAGTTTAGTCAAATTTTGGGATCCTAGAGATGCTAGATGTATAACAACAATACACGATTTCAAACAAACAATTACCACTGCAAAATTTCAGAAAGCCGGTAATGAGAGGCTATTAGCAGCGACATCAAGGGATAAATCAACAAGAATATTTGACATCAGAACAATGAAAACGTTAAACATAATTAAATCAGCAGGAGATTACGACATCTCATCAAACTGGCACCCAATACATTCTTCTGTGTTGACCCTCGGTGGCTATGATGGCAATTTATCTACATACGATTTATCAAAGGATATTCAAAGGGATATTGTGCTCAACAAAGAAAAACAACCAAATCCAATTAACAACCCCTTACACAAAATCCCGTACGCTCACGATAAAGCTATTCATACTATTGAATACCACCCATTAGGTCATATATTATGTACTGCTGGTGCTGATAAGTCAATGAGATTTTGGTGCAGAGCCAGACCGAACGACACCTTTGGATTCAAAGATAGTGCCTACACTGGAGAATCATGGAGTGAAAAGCAGCAAAGTATAGCAGTCAAGGACATGGTTTATGTTTCTACTGTGGCTGGAGCTGGTATATTGCCTGGTACAGCCGGAAATATGGGTGGAGATACTAAAGCTTCTGCTAAGAAGGATGCTCCGATCTTGCCTGGATTTGGCACTTTACCTGGGTTTAGAATCCCTGGATCGATTAATTGATTTACTATATTTATAGCTAATAGTTTTTCTTCAACGAGGTATAATGGTTTTAATTAATAGAAACTTTTTAGTGATCGATAAGAAAAGGCTCTTTAAAAGCTTTGTAAATTTTTGACTATCTGTGTATGAAGTATATAGAGTGTATAACGAGGGCCGTTTATAAAAAGTATGAGTACAATAGAGAAACAAAGAGAAAAGAACTGAAAAAAGTGTATAGAGAAGCCGACAATAACTTTTCCAATTAAAGTAAAAAAAAACAAATAAATATGTACAAATAAAATTAATTAAAATGCGTCACCCCTTATGGATGCGTTTTTGAAGCCCAAGGTAGAAAAGATAATCCCAATAATAGACAAAAGTAGAAAAGATTAATAAAACAAAATAAAAACAGACCATAAAGATGAGTCAGAAACCGTTCTTAACAGGATATACGGTATCAGAACTGGTAGACATTGAAATCGTAGACTCATCACTAGGAGCAACAGAAATTGAAGGGATTTTGTCCCCAGATGTGGTAGACGAAGCCAGAGCAGAAGTTCCTGTAGGATTGCTAGTTGTATAATTCGCAAATGCATTACAATCATTTTCGTCAGTAATCTCGACAGTTGGAAGGTGTTGTTTTTGAGAAGTGATTGGAGAAATTAGAGAGCCAAGTGAGGCTAAGGAAGAAGAAGACGACAACCGGCTAGCGTTGACTGGCTTATAAATACCAGTTTTATAAAAAGTTTCCACTTCAACACAATATTTGTGACCTTGATTGGATCTATAAGTGGCCAGAAACTCGTATATCAAACTCAAAGCTAAGCTTTTGAAGTTTGTGCAGTGTCTATGATGCTTCTTAGTGGTACCTGTATGAACATTTCCGCAATCGTATAAAAACACTTCACCAACGTTTGTCATACTAAAGAACCTTGCACCCAATCTTTGAATTTCTTCAAAAGTAACATGCACATAAGCCCTTTCGTATCTTTCTACTCTTTTGAGAAAATCAACAGTAGCAAAATCTTTTGGGTAATTGCGATAGTCTTTGTTGCTGGCTTTTTTATCAATGTTGAATCTTCTCATTGACATATTTTTACACTTGACTTCCAGGATGAGTGGATTTATCTTGATTCCATTAGCAGTTGAAACTTCCTTGACCTTTTTGAAAACACCTGCTCTTCTTTCAGCTGTTGAGTTAGTAGCATCTAAAATACCAATGTCAATCGTATCATCAACTAAAGAATCAGTCAAATTTTTCAAAGCTTCAAAGCAATATTTCTCTCTTAACAATCTGCTATCCTGATTGGTGAAGTCAAAGTCTAATCTTTGAATGTTTTGTTCAAGTTCATGCTTTCTTCTAACATCACCAGCATTAAAAGATTTCGCTCTTAGCGTGGAATGCTCAGTAATGAATTCAATCAGATGTCTCACCACTGTAGATTTACCAGATGCTGGTAAACCAATCAAGCAAATGAAATATTTTTCCTGGCTAGTTTGGTTAAATGATAGCTCTTGTTCTAATCTTTCATTGACTTCACAAAGCTCAGTGGTATTGGAGTATGCATCATCGTTATCATCATCATCGTCATCATCATAATCGTCGATTATGTTACTATCATCCAGTTCGAAATCGTTAACATGTAATAGATCTCCAAGTTCATTTTGAATCATCGTTGGTGAGAATTCAGGTGTAGTGGCTATTGAAGAGAAAGAAGCCATAGAGGTCGTTGAATGTGTTCTGGTAGTCACCGAACTTGTTGTGTGTGTTGTTTCAAAACTCATGGCCCTCGAAGGGGCAGAGGAAGAAACATTTGATAAACTATGGCGATGAATGGTCATACTGTGTAATGCTGTTGTGTTGGATAAAGGGATTTGAAATAGGTTTCGAACCAACTATATATGGATATGAGTTTTATTGTAGACAGATGGATGAAAATATGGGAACTTAATTTGAAAACATTTATACAATCCTTGTGGATGTGATTCTTTTATGCGAAAATATAAAAAGTATTTGGTGCTGCTACTTGAAATGTACACTTCGAAGGTATATATAAAGAAATTCTAAGGAATAACAAGTAGAAGGAAGGAGATGACTGGGGGTAGCAGAGAGCAGAATATTTTTAATAATAGTGACCACGTTCAGAGGATGTGGCAAACGTGCAAGTGGTTTTAACAATTTGACACTATAAATGGAGGCTGTATTTTTTGTCTCCAGAAACCCATACTTGTTTATATATATATATACGTCAGGCCAACCATCCCAACCCCTCTTCTATATCGTAGAGGGGAAGAAGCTGCGTGGTCGACTAATTAACAGATCGGGGTTCAACAGTTTCTGATTGTTGATGGAGAGATTTCTGCTGACAATGCGGAAGAAGAAAAGATATCTCAAAAGTCCGAAGCCGTGCGAGTACAGCCGTTGGTGTTCGGGATATTTGGGCGATAGCCCCCCGGTGTCCGTAGTCCGAGCTCCCTGTGGGCACGGGTCTTGCAGAGATGGCCCCACCCCACTCACTCTATACACTACCATCGATAGCGTGACCGCGCTATACGAACATACAGTTCCTAATGAATCGATCATTTGCAGAGGTTTATACGCCAAGCTCGAGAAGAAGAATCAGCCAGTCAATGAATGGTATATTAGGCAACAGTTATAGCGAACTATACTTGAATAATGATTCATCACAACCATTAAATTATTCAACCACTTATAACACTAATGGTGCCCAAAGTGCACACTATTCCAACAATAGTGGCTCCTGTTTTTCGCTGAGGAAAACCCAATCTCCTTCAAGGCAGCCTATAAGAGCAATGGAAACTTCTCAACCACAACAGCAGCCAATTCAACATTCCCAACCACAATTATTCATGAGTGAGCCGTTTGTTAGAACAGCATTAGTGGAAAGGCTCCCATAAGACTATTGTTCAGCTACCCAAATATGTTGATTACGACGAATGCCTTGCCTTAAATACATTTGAATAGATTGTACAGTGTCATCTTTGAATATTTGTCACCTAACAAGCACCCAACCATGACTGCTGATCCAAAAGATTGAACACGGTTGGGTGGTTCAGAATTCACGTACAGTTTCTCTGCCTGCATACCTATACATGGATTATGCGTTACCTGGGATGAATAACAAGTTTGACGATCAAGATATTTTTCCTACGAATACTGGTATGACATTCCCAACATCATTCTTAAGTTAATGGGATTTGTGGGCGGATGTTTAGAAGTATTGCCCACATTTATCGCAATCACTTTGATAAGATTGTGAAGTTATCCTTAGAAGCGCATTGGAATCCCTACTTTGAACGCTTCAGTTCCTTTGCTAGAGAGCTCGATTTAATTGAAAGAAAGGAACTAGAACAATTGGCTCCATTGATGGAAAGAGTAGAAATGCAAGGCAATATTGCTCCTGTTGTGAAAATTTTACTTCTTCACAGCTTCTTCAACGCCCATCTACAGAGTAATTTCTAGTCATGGGTCTTACTTTAAGACTGTCATATATGTCATCTAGTGTAGGTGTTTTGGACGGTTTTTCAACCTCTCTATCTATAACACTGAAAAGCTTGCTTCTCTTTTATATCACTTTCCCTTTTAGTTGTGGCTTGAGAGCAGGACAGCCTGGTATGATGTTTACTTTTTTAGTTGAAGCGGATGATCATAACATGGTATGATACTCATTGAGCTGATCTACACAGAAGTGTGAATAAATATCTCTAGTTATCTTATCTTATTAGGTCACAAGCCATGTAGATATCTCAATGAATGTGATCTACTTAAAGCTTTTTGTGTAAAGGGAAAAAAAATCGCCAAAATTTCTGGATCTCTCAAAAAAAAACAAAAGATAATATTTGATATCTCAGTCCAAAATTGATTCTCAGTACACGGCATTTTCCAATATATAAAAAGGCCCCAAAATTCCCACTTTTTCTTTTATTTCTGCTTACAACATTATACTTGACTTTTGAGACCCATCTAAATATTCTTGGAACTTATTGAATTTAAAAGATTTTACTACAGAAAAGCATTTTTATATTATGGACGAATTTCCCCTACATACACAAATAACCATCAAACATCTCGATAAGCTCATTTGGACGCTGGTATTTGCAATAATTGTTTATATACCGATGAACTTAAAGAACTTCAATAATGTGCACAATACCTCTTTATCGCAAGCCATCAAGTCGCTCAATGCATCTGCGATTGCTGTTAATCGTACAGTTGTGGTGGAACAAACTTGGCCCGCTCTAGGTTCTATAGGAATGGGGATGACCGATCTAGGTTTAGCGAGTTTCGGCGGATTAATCGCCTATCCAAATAAATGTGCTGTGCTGGCTTTCATACCAGGATTTGAGTCTCTCTCCTCCCCAGCATGCGTTGTTGCAGCAGGGTCTTCCGTGTTAGTCACAGCTGGTTTGACCCATACTTTACAGTATTGGTGGATATCAGGTGCAACTCCTTATACAATCCGTATTGAAAACATGCCGGAAGGGACTAAAAGGACAGACCTACTTGAAGAGAGGTTTCCCGGACTCAACCTCGAAGCCAACCAACTTGAGAACGGTGCTATATGACTGTGTCTGAGCGTGGCCTAGATGCAACACTCAATGACTTAGAGGGGGATGCAAACAATCTGTACAACGACAACGTGGCACAAAGACGGTTCTAGCCATCCTGCTGATCCTGTGATATTTTAAATTTAAATGACACTGCATCATTTTTTTTTATTAATATAGATATTTTATTGTTCCGTCACAATGTAATAATCTCACCAATCGTATTCAAAATTAATCAATGTAAATAATTCGGAAGGCTTTTTGGATTCTACAATGACTGGTCAACAATCATTAATCGTCTAGTTAGCCATGCGACCGGGAGAGATAAGACTGGCAACTGCGATCGAAGAAACCTACCTGTCGGAGGGAGCAAAAGTGCATGCTTCAATGGGTGAGCAGTGACGCTAACGAAATGAAGTTATTTAGCGAACGTGAACTTAACTCCACGACTCAGAATAAACGGAATAAGTATGCGGATGCGGGGTTTTATGAAATGTAGACGTCACAATCAAAATACAATTGTTACAGCAACTAGCAGTTCTATATAACTATAAATGTTGGGACTCTATCAGCACATGTTTCAACTCATTCCATAGTCTTTAAAGTAGAATAAAATTATACTAAAGTAAAATGAAGATAACGATCCTGACCGTTGCCAAGTTTTACTTGTACGCCGCCGTCCAGAGCACCATCTATCTACCCTTTGCGATGGACGCGGCGCGGCGTCGTGCATCAATCGTTAGGTGGTGGAAGCATGGAAAACAGTAAATTGCAACTTCTCCTCACCCCCTTCCCCCACTAGTCAGTCACGTCTTGATCAAACACCCCGCGAACATCCCCGAATTGAGAATCTTCTCCTCTCCGGCCCGCTCCTCTGCGGATTAATTAAAAGACCCTGCAAATCAGTTAATGACAAATTCGGAAAATCGGTTGTACACTACCCTTCAATTGCTTGCCCCTTGAATACTATGAAAACATGCCACAATGAACTTGTTTACTTGTTTTTGTTTTGTATTTTTGATTAGATATTATCATTCCATTTCTCGTTTCTTCATAAATATCATACCATGTTGTACTTCCCGGATTATCTTGTCCAGTTCTTTATCCGGATATGCACCCTGTTCTTCCAGACACTCCCGCTGCTCAATCAATGTTCCAAGAAAAGATTTCATTCTCTTCAGATCTTTCAGGTTGATATCCAAAAAACCTAACTGGCTTATTTTATCTAAAAGGTATGTTCCTCCATATATTAAACGTGCACAAGATGGTTTATGACAATACCTTTCAATGACCCCTTGTTCATTTATTTGAATACTTCTTTTATGTGCAAAGTCTCCATCTCTTATATCTTTTGTTTTGATGATTCGCTTATATTTATAATCTCTGAAAATCATGGATCCGTAAACATCGCTGTCAACAAAGGCTGTAACTGGAACTTCTCTGAAATGCTCCGTTAAATGGAACAAGAAAGTTTTGGTTAATCTGTCGGCAAATCCTTTGCCTGTAATAATAATTTTATCACCACTTGTTTCATTCGAGCAAAAATTCTTAAAGACGGATTCTTTTTCCACGACGATAATTTCACTGGGTTTATTGGTGCAGTCGTTGAACTTGAAATCTCCTTGAACCGACTGTAATGAGATAGCAGGTATTAATATCGCTCCATTCAGCTTATTGAATTTAAATTCCATGTTCCTGTATGAAAACTCTAAGTTGCCAAAAATTAATCCTTTTTGAGATGAAACCACACCTAGTTGCTCGATTGAACAACCAAATGCACTAGCTAGGTTATCAATGCATTGATCAACAGTCGACTGTTTGGTAAATAATGTAACATCTTGATAGTATATTTGTCTTTTAGTAATCAGGCATTTCGTTTGGTTATCCATTATTTGGTCATATAATAACCTTAAAACCTTCAAATAGATAACAAACTTGATGTTGGACTTTGAATCCAAAGTTGGAAACTGTAGTTCTAAGTTTGATGAGACCTTTTCTTGGCCATCGATATTCTGGAAAGTTCTCTTTTTTGCATCAGTTTGCCTTTTTAGAACAAGTTTAATTGTTTCTCCATTTTTGAACCCATTTTCAATTAGTGACAATATATTGAACACCTTTTCTCTTGTTGTTGATCTAAAAATAGGATACGCGAGGCTGGAAATGTTAGTGCTTCGAAACTACACCCAAACAAAAGCAAGAACCATGTGGAAACTTACGAATAGTTTGAAATCTCGGGAGAAATTACCACGGTTCTGAGTGTTTCTTCTCGTACCATTTTGAGCTTATTATGAATTTCTAACTTTAGACTATGAGATCAGAGTATGTATTCAATATTGGCATACTTCGAATAGCCCAAAACCAAACAATTTATCATAAAAAGGGAACAAGGATTCAGTAAGAGGGAAACGAGATTTCCAAGAGCGCGAGTTTTGCTTCTGTGGCCTTGATACAATCAAATTTCACCTGGCATTGGGATTAGGGAGTCCACACGACTATTTATAGAATAATGAATATGATCTAGCCCTTGAATCAGAGTATGGTATATTTAGATTTACTGGTAACAAATACCATAAGAGATGTAATAGCAAGGTTACTTTGTATGGCGTTATGAGCAACAGAGCCTAGTGATATATAAACCTTAATTGCCCCTTTTTCGATTAAGAAAGGAAATAATGTTCCCAAAAGCTACTTTACAAAGACCGAAACTATTCCTCTCCACTTCCAATGCAAATAGGTGCCTACTGTAGCTTTTATTTAACCCTGATATCAACTATCTTTGGAATAGTATTATCCCTGGCTATTGTCAGAGGAAGAAGATGGAAAACAACATCACCACCTCCAACACAAACATCTCACAAAGCTCGAAGATGCCGTAAGGTTCAAAGGGCTTCTCAAAAAACGCGAACTACTCCGTCAAGCCATACGCCCATCGAGCAAGTTGAAAGCGAGAGAAGTAGACGTCTAAACGACACTATCCAGTGCTCAAGCACCGCACCTTCCATCACAAGTCAAAACGCCGGTGCTACAAGTGACAGATCTCTAGACCCACCATTAGCAGCTAAAGTTTATTCAACGAAGGGAAGGTTAGTAAGATCAAGAAATTTCAATCCTTTCAAGTCCATTCACCAGAAGGTTAAAGAAAGGAGACTCTCTAGGACTTTGAAAAAAGACCTTGATTCCGAACCAAGCAACCAAGAGAGTAACACGATATATATCGATTGAGGACAGAACAAGAACAATAGTACTGTACTTACATTATGCCGAGATCGAGCCATCATATTCTGTTCAAATTGATTGGTTGACTAGGAGTTTTCTGAGTATGGGGCTTCTGCAATATTGGAGCGAGACATTCTCGGAGTATATAAGTATTAGTATTAAGCTATCCCTCAAACGATGCAAAGCTTGAATACCAAGGAGAGAATAATTTACATCAATACCGTCTGACCTTCGTGTAGTTTTGTCTTCTTTTCATTGCATAGAAAACGTCAAACAAACTTTATTTAGAATCTTCATTCTTATAGCACATTTTTTAAGGAAAAAAGCACTCATTTTTTTTGAATCAAATTTACATGTTCTGATGGGCATTTAAGTGCCAATATATATCGTTTTGTAATTCATCGTGCTTTTATTTCTGAGTATTTAACAAGATACTTTTTCGGCATTTGAACTATTTGAAAAATGATCACTCCAAGCTATCTTCATTACAAAGCAATTTCATGTGTTGGATACCAATGTCTTTCACTTATGCGGTTTGAAAAAGACAAGGAAACCAGGCTTAAAATCGAAAAAGATGAATTGCAACCCCCATCCTATTTAGAATCAGTAGCTTTAGGAAGATCTGATGAATCTTATAACAAGAAAACCAACTATTCTATTCCAGAGGTAATTGACCACGGTGGTTATTATGATTACAAAGGTAAATTCAGGCGAACAAAGGTAAAGGATATTTCAAATGGAAAAACCATTGACAAAAAGGAGAAAAAAAGCATACTTGACGATTGGGCCACCGTGCTGCATAATCAATACCAGAATCCCGAGACAGAATATAGTCCTGAGGCTAGAGAGCTTCATCGTTTCATGGTGGAAGAATGTCAGGCATGGATTAAACCAGACTGTGCGTTCAACAATACTTACATTTGCCTTCATCTGAGTGGCAAGGATCGCAAGATGAAGTTTTACAGCCGAGCAAACGGAACATTATTCTGCAAAGAACTCCAAGGCCTCCCCACAAGTTGGCTTTACCCTGATCGACAGAGTCCTCCATTATATGAAGAAGTGGAAAGATAGCAAGACAAAGCTTCATAGGTTCACAGCTACATGGCCACATTTTTGCTGACTCAGCCACTCTAATCAAAGAAGTAAGAGAGGAAAGCGGCGCAGCAGATCGTTTCCTCCATTAGAGGATTCTATCCCAGTCCACCTATCTCCTCCCGAAAATAAGCCTGATTTTTGAACTGCCTGATTTCGAGAAACTTTACTTGTGGTCTTAAGATATGTATAAAATCACACAGATAATCCTCTCCACAATTTGTTATTGCTCGTAGACGTACTTCCAAGTTTTACGTTTGTGTTACTTATATACACTTCATAGTGACTATTCAGCATACTCCAGTTAAGTTCTGATAAACCATCCCCGGTTTTCGCTCAAATAGTTAGGCACCATTACTCGGAATACGATCGCAAATAATACTTGCTATGCCTGTCATCCCTCCTCAGACTCTTGAACTAACCAAACGTTACTGGAACGATTACGGTTCAAACAGTGCCAAATATGGATTCTTTGCCTTCCTAATTGTTGTATTTGTACTGTTCATTGGTGGTACATGTCTGCTCAATAGAAGACGAATCCAAACTGGCGGAGCACCTATCATTTCACGCTACTTGGCTCCGCCTACCTACTACCAAGCTCAAAGAGATCAAAATGTGGATACCCAATTGCCAACATATACAGCTGAAGTTAACCCTAATCAAGATATAGGTTACTATGATCAAACTGGTACTTTCGTTCCATATACCAAACAGGAGTTGAACACCCCAGGTAGTAGTATGCCTGGTCAATACCCAAACAACGGGGCTCCATCTCCACCAGCTCCTAACCCATTTGATATAAATGCAACTGGTTCAACCGCTGTTACCCCAACTGCTGATGCAAACGTTCAACAACCTATAAATGCTTATCACAGAGACGATTTTGATGCCGATTATCCAAATTTTATGACCAATAGTGGAACAACATATACTCCACCAGGCCCACCACCCACTCAAACACAGACAGAAACTCAAAATACGGACTCTTCTGAATTACCTACATACACGGCACCTTCGGGTCCTCCACCCTCTCACAACAGATCTTGATATCCAAAAGATTCAAATTAGATGAACTTTTTTGCCCTTCTTTTCAAGAAATATTCTTTACACATTCTAACGCTAATCTTTTTTTTCTTCCTTTGATCGATATTGCGATATACTTGCGTAGGCTTTGTTAATTGAACCCTTTTACTTGTTTTATTCGTTCTTAATTACTATACTATCCTCTGTTTTGATGTACGCCTTTCTGCTACTCCTTTGTGGCTTCTACTTTCCTTTACTCTTTTGTTTTCATGAATTTATACACATCTATTTATGTAATTTTTGTTTAACTTATCAATATGTATGATTATCTGTTTTAACTGGGACATTATTTCTTCTCCATTTGATATAGCTTTATTTATCTGTAAGATTACTTTATTTTTGGCGCCGCATACATTACCAGTATAATTTACTTATAACCTATTTTTTTCTTGACAAAAAAATTATTATGAGTATTCGTATACATATTGATTCGGATTGGATCATATGGTCAGTACAGCAATGATTTTTGAAAATAGTATCATAGAGTCAACGATCCAGTATCATACCCAATTTGTTAACTGATAGGGATTCTTCAATTTTGACCATGAATAAGCAACATAAATTCCTACCAAAACCGAACAAGTCAAGTTTCAAATCAAACATCAACCCCAAGAAGCCGGCTGGGACAAAATCGAAGCCTGTTTCGCAACCCAAACCTAAACCCAAACCAACCGCTAGCGTGCCATCATTGAAGCAACTAGAGCAGAAAAAGAAGCAAATCTTCAAACCGATTCTCTCTAATCCATACACTAAACGTAATACATGGCCGATGATAAAGCCAGAAGTTGCTCAAGACATTATAGATCTACAATGCTCTTCGATTCTACAACAAGTTGGTAAATACAACCAAATAACAACACAAGAAAGAACAAACCTACAGATCAAAGAACCAGAAGTGTTGAAATATGTGACGTACGGGTTCAACTCCGTCATGTCGAAATTGGAGTTACAGGTGCAGAGATTAAGAGTCAAGGCTAAGAAGCCAAAGACACCGTTCGATCCAAAAGATGAAATTGAATGCGTCTTTGTTTGTAAGCTGGATCTATCAACACCGTTACTATATCAACACTTCCCAGTTTTATCACAATTAGCTAAAGTGAAGTTAGTCCAACTCCCGAGATCATCGAACATTCGTCTTCAAAAAGCTTTGGGTTCAAAAACAACTGTTGAGATACTGTGCTTGAGTAAAGGTGCCTTTGAAGTGGATGGTAGTGGGAAAGCATTGAGGGAGATTATTAATAGTAGTGTTGACGATGTTAACATTGGCTTTTTGAATAGCTTTGAAAAGTTTGAAACTGATGTCAAGTTCTTACTGACTGATCAACCTGCCAAACAGGCCAAAAGGTGAGTGTAGTTATATATAAGATAATGTGTATATGAATTGATGAACAAATAAGAAAATTGATTGATTGATGGAAAATGTAATAAGAAATGGTATATAGCTGTATAAATGTAAAAATGCAATGTGTTTTCTCGATTAATGATGTGAAACTTTTCTTGCGAAGTTACCCATCATCTTCAAATGCTCAATGTGTTTTGTGTTTGCCAGTAGACTACTGCTGTCTCTACCCATATCATCTAGCAACCTGATCAATGTCGGGAATCTGAACATGTTAGGCGGTTCTGGATTGAATACACCACCAGATCCTTTTGTAGATAAATCAGAAGAATCAGAGTTTGAGCGAGGGGTGTTCAAGGTAAACGTTGGACTAACTGGAGGGGATGGATCTAGTTGTTTATGAATATCAGTATCCAAATGACTAACAAATTGAGTATCCAATTTATTGAAGTACAACAAGCTAGACGCCCTAGTCATCCCTACATACATAACTTTTTTCCTCTCGTATGACTGTGCCAAGTTGAAGTTATTCGCAGCTAGGATGAAAACAACCGGGAATTCTAAACCTTTTGAAGTGTGAATAGTGGAAAAGTTGATCTCTTTGTCATCATAAAGCTTGGTTATATTAGTGTTTGGATTTAGAAGCAGATCGGAGTTATAGTTGTTCAAATAGTACTTCAAAAGTGTTTGATCATCAGGTTTGAATCGCAGAGTTTTAACTAAGGATTTATGGATCGATCTTAGATAATTTTCATATTCGTCACTTTGTAAAGCCGATAGCTTGATAGAATGAATTCTTTTCTTCAACCCAAACTTGGATCCCATGTTGAGTAACGTCAGCATTATACTATTTGGATCATTCGCATTTAGTGTTGATCTTGCATTTCCTAAATAGCTTAAGAATTCCTTCGTATCTTTCTCAATCTTTTTAGGTTTAGGTATATTAGGATCTGTTAAATAGTCCCATATTGATAGATCTTTTTTGATGGCGTTTAAATAGATTAAATTCAAGGAAGTCAAACCAACGCCATGCAGTAGACTTAACGATGAAAGTAAAGGAAAATTCTGTCTTGGATCAATTAATATTTTGATGTATTGGACAATAAACGATAGTTGAGTCTTTAACCATCTTGGAGTGGAATTCAATCTATTCAACTTAAATCCTCCCCTTTCTTTAAAGTAGTTATACACCGAATCGATCTCTTTGTTCGAATACGATAACACCGCAATATCAGACGGTTTAATTTGTCCACATGATATCTCTGTCAGGTTTTTTACTTCATTGTATATGAAATCGTACTCCTCTTGTTGTGAATTGAACGAGACTCTTACCGGCTGTAAAAGCTTGGAAGATTTAACACTGTTATGTAAGTTTGTTAATGACTTACCCAAAACTTTCGACGATAAGGCAAGCAGTTCGGGGGTCGATCTAAATGAATGACTCAATACAATTGTTTTCTTATTTTCTTGTTTATAGATAGGATAAACTTTGCCCCAATTCTTGGAGACTGTGGCTCCTAAGAATCCATAAATTGATTGGTTTGGATCCCCAGCAATTGTAAGATGTTTGTCTTTAGCAATCTTTATAATGATGTCTGCCAATATTGGGTAAACATCTTGAAATTCATCTACAATTATGGCTTTGTAACTGGATATGAAATCTGGCGGATTTTCACTCAAAATCTCATTACACTCTACCAATATATCTTCGTATGTGAACATTGAATGTGATCCCATCAACTCTTGTAATCTAATTAGAGACTCTTTTTCAAACCTATAACCTTTGAAAAGTTCACTATTCTCATAGTTATCTAAATCAGTAACAGACTTTGATTTTTTGATTATTTCTTTGAAAGTTTTAACGGTATAAGTACTTTTTTGGCCGTTTGGAATCAATTCGTTCAATCTTTTGATTTCCTCATCTTCCAGAATCTGCCAGTTATTATATTTTTGGTTTATTATATTGCCTGCAAAAGAATGAAAAGTCAACACTTGCAACTGGCTAATTAAACCTTCATCGCCTAACACTTTCTTCAATCTTGCTCTTAGATCATTGACCGAACGATTTGTCATACTTAAAACCAATATTTCCTCGGGCTTAATGTCAACAAGAGAGCAATTGGAAAGCATATAAGCTATTCTGTTACATAGCGTTCTTGTCTTCCCTGAGCCAGGACCGGCTATGATATTGAGGATCGAGTTTGGTTTTGTATGAAGGTCTGATGTTATAGCTTCGTATTGAAGATCAGTACAGCTGACATCAACTTCTTTCACCTCTTTTTCCGTCATTTTTAAGCCCTTTCGGATAAGTTTAGCTAAGAAGCTGAGAGCAGCCACTAGATTTCCCGAATAGAAACGAACAGAACGATGCAGTACTCTTGCAATCAAAGTAGTCTTGAATAGTTAGGGAAAATGGGAGGCACTGAAGTTTTAAAAGCCAGAACGTATATAGAGTACAACCTGGAACACCCTTGAGGATATCGCGTTTGGAGCCGCACAAGCCGATCGACGAGTCTGCGGCTGACCTTTTGGTCGATTATCGTGGCTAACCAGTATACATTAACAACTACTAACAGCTGATTAAAGCTCAAAGGCATACTGTAGATCTTCTATTATAAACCCATATATATACATTAACTGTATAGCTCCAGTAAATAAATAAAGAACCAACAACCTTACGACGCTATATTATAAGGATGTCTTAGTATTTGGATGAAATCCTTGTCTTGCAACTTTTTCAGCTTCCACTTTAGCCTTTTCAGGATCCAAGTATTCAAATTCTTTGGTTATTGGCCTTAAACCATCAGTCATCTGTATCTTTAAAGGAATGCCATTAGGTATATTTATACCCGATATCGATTCATCGTCTATTTCGTACAGGTATTTGATTAGCGCTCTCACTATCGACCCATGGGAAACGATTAAAACTGTCTTGTTCTTCTGCAGTTCAGGGACAATGCTATTATGATAAAATGGTAATAGTCTATGTAACACCATCTTCAATGATTCCCCTCTTGGTAATTCACATTCCGGGGTATCGTAATATCTGTGTCTATCGTTAATGCAATAGTATTGATCATCGGGATTTACCAACGGAGGACAACCTTCGTAAGCTCTTCTCCAAAACATGTATTTTTCTTCACCATAACGTTTCAAAATTGCATTTTTAGATTCACCTTGCAATTTGCCGTAGTGTCTTTCGTTTAATCTCCAAGTTTTCAGCACGTCAATGTATTGGATGCCTAAATCTTCTAGAATTAAATTGGATGTCTGTATCGCTCTTGTTAATCTTGATGTGAAACAAACGTCTGGTTTCTTGAGCCCCGAATCACTTATTAGATCTGCTGAATGATGTGCTTGGATTTTACCCTTGTCACTAAGAGGTATATCTACCCAACCACAGAACAAGTCGTCTTTGTTCCATAGAGATTGACCATGCCTGACTAGTATTATTGTGCCTGCCATTGATCCAAATATTATACAAGCTTTCAATTGAATAGGATTGTTGGCTTATTTTTTCTTTGCCGGGTTTAAAAAATATGTTATTCCAAGTATATAGGGGAGTATATTAATGCCCTATATCAATTTTCAGATTATTGAACGATTAAGTATACTCCCGTTTTTATGAATCTGGTGATGCATGACAGGCTAACACGCAGATACAACCATTATCTGGTGATAATAAAACTTGTAACGGTAAACACAGTAAAGACATGCCATTTTGGCTTATGTAATACAACAGGGTGAAAACTGTACCTTGTCGATAATGCAGGCCTGGCAGTGGATCTGGCAGCATCTTTGAGCCTCTTGCGGCCGTCCTTGCACTAATGTCGTAGCCAACTTCTATTCTGGGCGTTATATTGACTACGGCAATATTCAGGTAGTTCTAATCCAAATTGGATCCGAATGATAACTGTCTATCTAGATATATATCCTCTTTTTTTCACTGAGTTAAATAGTTATACTGAGACCAGTCATGGACGAGAAAAAGAGAACCTTAGCACAACTGCTTGATGCTAACGATGAAGAGTTCGACACTATTGTGACTGAAAATATCACCGAGGAAGTGAAATCTGAATCACCTACAGTTATAAATCAAGAAGATGACGACGCATTTGATGCAAATTTCTGTATTGATTGTCGCCATATGCCTACTGAGATCAACTGCTTGACATGTAAGGAACCATTCTGTCGTGTTTGTTTTCAGTTTGTTCACAAGAGTGGATCAAGAAAGAGTCATAAGGTCGAACAAGTCATGAAAAAAGAAGCCGAAAAAAAGGCTGCCGATGAAGACGAAGAAGAAGAAGAAGAAGAAGACTCTATTATCAAAGATGATACTACTACTACTGCCACTGAAGGCGTTGGAATCGAAACTACCATTATGAGAGGCATCAAAAAGAACTCCAAGTTTATTCCAATGAGATTGACGTACGAAGAAAGACAATTATTCAAATTATTAGAAGCCGCGTTGAGTGTTTCGGAATATACTGATAGAGTTGATATACTGTCTTATAAATCTAAGACAAAGAGAATTGTCGAGCAACTAAGAGAGATATGTTCAATTTTAGCAGGCTTAGTTGTTTCATCGAACATGAAAGTTGGTCAAAAATTAATCCAAGAAAAGAATTTCCAAGACAATGCTGAGTGGTATCAAACTGTCTTTGAAATTGGTAGACGCTATAAGATTATGAATCCTGAAAGAATGAGAGATACATTCGGTAAACTTTGTTACATTATTATGGATTCACGATTACCACAAGTGAGAGAGCATATGGAGTTTGACTTATATGCTCCAATTAAAACCGTTGACAGTTTCATCAGAGCCCAAGGCGGTAAAATGGCTTTAAAGTTGTTGGAAGACCCTTTAGTTATGGACGCGACTGCTGAAATCAGGCCAGAAGGTAAAAGCAGGGCCTTGATCAACAGACTAATCAAGCAAAAGGAAGCAGCTATTGAAAAGCTATCATCAAGGTACAGCGTTGGTAATTTGAAAAAAGAAGATGTTAGACAGATATTATACTCCATCGGCGATTTTAATACCTATACTAATAAGAACAGATTACCTGTTATTAGAACCATCAATAGATTGAATGATTTCTTTGAGCATTCGGGATCATCTAGTAGGTATTCTTTAGGTATCAGGTATGGACAAGCAGGTGCGAGATTGACACATAACCATGAGAAACAATTCTTGTACGTTAAGCAAGCTTTAGAATTGTGGTCACATGTGATGAGGGATATGATTGAACTATGGTCTGCTGCAGATGATGATTTGTTCAATGGACAAAGTTATCAGTTAAGTAACACTGGACAAGGCTTGAATAGAGTTAAATCCTGTCCTGTACTATACAAAAAGATGTACAATATATTGTACGAAGTTCAAAGAAAATTCGAATATTGGGTTGGTACCCCGGTTATCCATCTTGGCGATGATGCTGTCCCCAATGCATTATTTTTCTTGGATAAGTACATTCAAATCCCAAGTATTTTGATTCCAATTGATCATTGTATCGAAGATATTGATAAGTTGGCTCAAGATCCACATTTGGAAAAATATATGGTTGATCAATTTGGGTCTACTGAAGACTTGAAGAAAACCATTTTATGCGATTATTTCAAACATGGGTTTGATGGTTCTGGTGCTGACAACTTTTATTTCGCAGGTTCTTGTGTCGATGCAGCTTCAACCTCCAGCTGTGAATTCTGTAACAACATATCAAAGAAGGATTATTTCAAGGTGTTTTTGTTAAGTGGATTCACTAACTTTAACGGTGAAGGTTATTAGATAGTTATTAGATAGTATTTATGAAAGCATAGTTATATTATCCTTATTCAACATAGTTGTTCCAGTTTAAATAACTCGGTTCAACACTTTCTATATGCCTCCCCCACGCCCACAATTCCGCTGCCCCACCAAAGTATCATGCCTGCCCTGGTAAATTTGCTTCTGCCGCGCCGCTCCCGACACCGGCTGAAACGATCACTGTCTTTCTATAGCCTTCACCTCCTATTTCTCGGTATTCTGTACACTGATTGGCATATGAATGTATACGTCTACCCCCCACATTGGTTGTGTATATAAGTACATCAATATCTCCATCTTCTACAACTACTACAAGAATACTAAAAGGAACCTACAATAGTGGATAACTTATGCAGAATTAGATAGTGAAAAAGAATGATGATTGGACTGAAAATTACAGTTGCGAGCAGTACTACAAGATTACAACTGTACAGAAGTCTACCAACGATAAATAACCACAGATTATTTTCAACAACAGCAACGCAATTAGTCAAGGTACTAAAAAATGGGTTGCCTGATAGCTACTCGTATTCTGAATCGTTCAAAATATGGATGAGTTCGATAACTAACAGAAGAAATCAAGATCAAGTATCGCAGGATGATCTTTTGAGATTTACATTGCCTTACTACAACAAAAAAATCGATAATATAATAGCAACTAATTTGAAAACGAAGATTCCAAGATTAGAAAAAGTTGTTAATGAATCTTATGGAGATGAGGATATATTTTTAAACGAAATTAGAATTGAGAATTTCAATGAGCCTATTAATGGGAACAAAGATACAAATCATCTAGTCATGCTACATGGGTATGCAGCTTCAGGCGGATGGTGGTTTAAAAACCTGGATGGGTTAATTAAAGCATCACCAAACACCAAAATTTACAATTTGGATATGCTGGGGTTCGGTATATCCAGTAAGCCATCAATTAGCTATAAAAACGACAGAAAGAATGAATTCGAGATTAAATTCGATAAAGATAATTTAAAATCCTTTAAACATATCCATAAATCATTAAAGTTGCCGAATACTTTCAGCGTTAACATTGACGCGTTGAAAAAATATTTACCTAAACAGAAGGAATTGATTACAGAAGTTGAAAACATCTACATTGATTCCTTAGAGCAGTGGAGAATAGCCACAGGCTTGCAGAAGTTCGATCTGATGGGGCACTCTTTTGGTGGATATATGGCATTGTCTTATGCTCTAAAATACCCTAATAGTGTCAACAGATTGGTGCTAGTGTCACCAGGCGGTATTGAACGTACACCTTTAGCGGTTTCCAATCCTAAATACAAAGAGTTAGTGAGTTCATCAACAGATGGCAAGGAAATTGAGTTTAAATCGAGTCATTGGCCAGGTGATTATGGGTTTCTCGGTAGATACCCAGCAATAAAGGATTCTTTCAAACTATTTTGGAATCATTATTATAGCGCATTTACATTGTTAAGATTGATTGGCCCACTTGGACCGAAAGTTCTATCACAGAGAAATATCAGCAAGCTAACAAGATCCGGGTCCATCTCAAATTGGTCAGAGATTGATTTGTTCGTGAAGTATATGTATCATACCACAACCAAGAGATCATTTTCAGAAACTTCTATAATGAGAATTTTCGATGCTAGTGTTGTTGCGAGATGGCCAATGTTGGATAGATTAAACAATTTGAAAGTTGATAAATCTTTATGGATCTATGGTGAGCATGATTTCATGTTCAATGATTGCGGGAGAGCAGCTACTGAGATCTTGAATGGTGGTAAAGATAGGGAACAAGTTGGAGGTCATGAGTTTGAAGTTGTTAGTAATGCAGGCCATAACTTATATTTGGATAACTATAAAGAATTCAACAAAAAAGTGTTGAAATTTTTGAAATACTAATTAAGCCCCCTTATAGCACACATGTATAAATAAATACTATTCTTTTCACTATAAAATTTTTATAGATAAAACGCCAGTGATGGCAAAAAATCTGGCTCAGATACGAGATTTGAATCCCCACATGGGACTAATTCTAAAGCTATTGGACATTAAATACCCCACTACGAGAGGGCACATGTCAAGTCTATATATTCATAGCTATATATTTATAAAAAGGTACAACAGATCTGCTATGATGTGTATCAATGCCAGATCTGCATGCAAAAGCACCGGGAATTGCTCAACACGTGAAAACAGGCGCCAAAGAAAAGACGCGTTTGTTTGTTTGTATCTTCTGGAATGAATTGAACGGATAAACAACTTTGCACGCCACGATCCATTTGGGGGTTCGGTGGGTTATATGTTAAAGTTCAAGAAACAGGGAGCTTAATGCCTATTTAACTGCAACATTCGAAAGCAAGTTGATTTTGGATAGATAACAGATGGGACACAGAAGGATATAGGACTATGCTTGACTGATCGAGGCCATTACATATGTTCTGCTTTACGAGCATGTACTAAAGACTTTCTGCGCGACTATTGAGAGCCTTACAACCACATAAACAATCTGACCTTGGCTCTACTCTGTCAACAGGCAAACCATATCACTGTATGAGATGGTTGATCATCAAACATCGTGGCTGTACAGATTCTAGGGACCAAAGCTGAGATCTCACATCTCACCGAGAAACCAAAAAAAAAAACTGCCGAATTTGACCAGCTAATTTTTTCGCTGTAGAGAAGAAGAAACAATCATAAGATGGACCTTCCGACATTGTCTTGTTGTATGAAAATGTGTGCATTCCACCTCAGTTCAAAGAAATCGATTGATTGACCGGCTGATTATCTGTCAAATGAATTATATGGCAATAGATGGTTTACTTCTATTCAAGCTTCCCCATTCGTTGAGGACTGGTAAGTTACAATGAAAAACTTGAACAGAACAAGATGTTTAGTAGTTAACAATTGAATCTATGTATAGCCTTGATTTCTTAAAGTTCAATTATTTTCCGGATTAGCTTTGACGGGTCTCTCGTATCAGAGATCGGAATTTCTTTCTGAATACAAGCGTTCCTGTTTCGAAGTACTAGTAAAGTATAGGTAGGCCCCATATGTCTACCATTCTATTTAGTATTAATAAAGGAAGGAGATGTAGGACGAGACAAGACATCAGCTTGTATTGCTGTAAAGCAAGCATCTTCTATCTTTCTATTTCGAACATCAATTTATGTGTGGGGCTGTCTGAATGAATGTTAGTTCTTTATTTCAGGTACACTTTCTAAGCAGGATGCTTGAACTTATAAGAAATTTGGATTACAGCTGTTGGCAAAAAATATATGGTAGTTGGTTATGAAATGATGGATAGTTTGTATGTATCATTAGGGATGGATTTTCTGTGGTGTCGAACAATCAGTCAAGGTGAGAGGAAGTGAGTGCGTCTTATATTATGCCTGATTCACATTTGGCGGCTGGATAATTTATATCCCTATCAGTTCATTGTAAAATACACAAGACTAAATAAGGCTTGTTATATTTATCATTTATCCAGAGAGCTTTTAGTGAATATAGCATTCCACGACATGGTATAGCGTGCGTTATATGTAGGCGCATAAGTATGTATGTATGAATACACGGAATCTCACAAACAATTCCTTGACGCTAATTAGCCTGAAATTTTGTTGGGAGTGGCAGGAAATGTAAACCACCCTTGAATAATTCTATTATTACAGAACTTGTAGTTTTCTTTTTCTGTTTATTGAAGTGAACCAGTAAATAAGTTGCTATACCACATGGTGTATGAAATGTGTAAATGTGTTTATATATGTGGATATAATAATTGTATTGAAGTAGTAGAGTGGATCGACTATGCCCATATCCCGTTATTTGACTCTACTGTAGTGTACAGTGCTGTTGATGCTTCGCTGATCTCTTTGTATTGTATGGCTGGTCTGTCTCCCTTCACCACGGCCAACCTGCCCGCCTCACAGCCTGCGAGTGTTTCGCTCATTTCTTGTTCTCTCTCTCTCTCTCTCTTGCTCTTTTTCTCCTGGTTAAAAGCGCGCCGCCCCGCGCGCTCTCGCGTTAAATCGTCCTATTCAATTCTTCTCTTTGTTTGTTTACGTGTTTTTCCTGCTCAAAAATTCATCCATTCCATCTCGATTTCAACGTGGCCTGAATTTTCTTTTCTTTGCGCTGTTTGGTGGTTTTCTATAAATACAGTTGTTCATTCCCACCATTTCTTTTTTACGTCCGCTTCAAAGACCCTCCCGTGTTCCCTTTTCCTTTCCTTTTATTTTCCTTCCCCTTTCTTTGACTATATCTGTTCAAAATAATCATTACTCTCGTTCAATTACATATACCCCCTTCTCCCCTTAAAGAAATTCATATAAATATAAATACACAATGAAAGGTTTAATTCTTGTTGGTGGTTACGGTACTCGTTTGAGACCCTTAACTTTATCTGTTCCAAAACCATTGGTTGAATTCGGTAACAAACCAATGATTTTACATCAAATCGAAGCATTAGCAAATGCTGGCTGTACCGATATCGTTTTAGCTGTTAACTACAAGCCAGAAGTTATGGTTGGTGCTTTAAAGCAATACGAAGAAATTTATGGTATTACAATTACCTTCTCTGTTGAAGAAGAACCATTAGGTACTGCTGGTCCATTAAAGTTAGCTGAAAAAGTTTTAAAGAAGGATGATACTCCAATCTTTGTTTTGAACTCTGATGTTATCTGTGAATACCCATTAACTGATTTATTAAACTTCCACATTGGCCACAAGGCTGAAGCCACCATTGTTGCTACTAAGGTTGATGAACCATCTAAGTACGGTGTCATTGTTCATGATAGAGATGTTCCAAACTTAATTGAAAGATTCGTTGAAAAGCCAGTTGAATTCGTTGGTAACAGAATTAACGCTGGTATTTACGTTTTAAACCCTTCTGTCATTGATTTAATTGAAATGAGACCAACTTCAATTGAACATGAAACTTTCCCAATCCTGGTTGAAAAGAGACAATTATATTCATTCGATTTACCAGGTTACTGGATGGATGTCGGTCAACCAAAGGATTTCTTATCCGGTATGTGCTTATACTTATCTGCTTTAACCAAGAAGAACTCTCCATTGTTAACATCATCCACTGAAGATTACATTAACGGTGGTAACGTTTTAATTGATCCTTCTGCTAAGATTGGTAAAGGGTGTAAGATTGGTCCAAACGTTGTCATTGGTCCAAACTGTATCATTGGTGACGGTGTTAGAATTCAAAGATCAACCATCTTAAAGAACTCTGAAATCAAGGATCACGCCTGGGTTAAGTCAACCATTGTTGGTTGGGCTTCTACCGTTGGTAAATGGGCTAGATTAGAAGGTGTTACCGTTTTGGGTGAAGATGTCACTGTTAAGGATGAAGTTTACGTTAATGGTGGTAAAGTCTTACCACACAAGTCCATTAAGGATAACGTTGAAACTCCTCAAATTATTATGTAATTTATATGGTCTACAATTTTTATACTTTGATTGATTTCATTATGTTTTAACAAATTTCTGCTGTTTTTTCTTTATTTTTTTGAACTCTTGGGCATTCACTATTTTTAATTACCATTTTTCTTAACGAAAAATTTTGTTTCTTTTATTTCAGAATGAAAAATAAATAAAGGACTAGCTCTTCCTTTTGTTTTATTTTTACTTCTGTATCTTGTGCAACATCTTACTATAATTCTTCTTTTTATATAAAGTTTGATAATAAATTAATGCAAAACCAAATCGCAAGTGAAACGAAAATTAGCAATTATCTTATTTTGAACCATAAACATAGATGAGGTCACCTAGCAGCGAAAAGTACTCACTCTTGCATCTGAATGTATGGATACATTATTGAAAAAAAGGAATTAAGATTGTGGAACTATATTGTACATGAGATAAATCAAAAAAGGCAGATCGAAAGACTGAATAAAAAATATCGAAAAAGAGATGCATAAAAAACGCAATTCAAAGCTTATGTTTAAGCAATATTGCAAACGAGAAAACAGAATAAATAATTTGGACAAAACCTAATATCGTTCCTTTAGTCTGGAAGCAACAGTTCTCAAGTTACCATAAACTTTACCAGGAGGGCTACCCAAGATCAAACTCATAACGGCAACTCTGGCCATTCTAATATGAGTGTATCCACCTAAAATGTGAACCTTTGAATCAGCCAACACGATTCTCGTTCTAGTTGCATTTTCAATAGCAAACTTGGTCTTACCATCTTTACCAGCAATACGACCAATGGCTCTTGACATATGGTCACCATGCAAGGTTTTAACGTCCTTAACTTCAAATGACTCGATATACAAATCGTCTAATCTCAACAAGGCAATAGCGTCATCAATGTCAAATCCTAAAGAAAAGGCCTTGATAAAATCAGCACCTTTTTGTAAAGCCCCTGGATCGGTTGTTTTGGTATTTGTTTTCAACTCAACGTTTTTTGTCTTCAAATTCATACGAACTTGTAATTTTAGATGATCCACTAATGGTGGATAAATCTTAGCCCAGGCGTTTTTCAGTGGTGACATTCTGTGTGGTGGGATCGAGACTTTACGGGATTCTAATTTGACTGACATCCCAGAGGTGGATTGTGAGGTGAATTTCGGCTTTCCCGATTCGTCAAGCACTAAGCCCGATGTTGGTTTAACAGTTTTCTTCTTCTCAGAAGAGGAAGGGGAGTCTTCGTCCATGGCGTCATCAATAGGGGCAGAGGCATCAATTAGCACCTCGTCATCTTCAACAATTGGTCTCAGCTGTTGTGCTGGTTGTTCTTCTTGTTGCTTCTTTATAGATGTTGGAGCAACCATTCTATTATCTTGTTATTTGTATGTTTATATGTATGTATGTTTGTATGTATGTATGTGAGCGGGTCCTGGAGAGTATCTTTTGTTTCTAGATTATAGAGGTGAACTATGCAAAAAGCGAGAAAGAAGGAAGCAGAACACAAACTAGCAGGGATATGCGTGACTATGCGATTGAAAAGTTGTAAGTTGCGGTCTGTAAATACTATGGAGTAACAATATAAAAGCAACAATAGTGATCCATCTAACCACTTTCTTAAGCCAGTAATTTCTTCTAAGATATAACAACAAAAAAAAATTTTATAGAAAAAAAATTCCTCTGTTTGTGTTCTTGGGCGTGGGTTTACTAATTCTGATTATCTTTTCGGCTAAAAAAGAAATGACGTAATAAATGACGTAATATAAACAAGGGGCATCTAACATCCTTACACTCCAAAAAAGGGCATGGGGGTGGGGTAAACTAATCTGCACTAAAGATCAATTGACCTGTTTTGTATGAGAACTGTGCTAATCTCGTTTGGGATTCTTAATTGAAATAAGCTAAGAGGTAGCCGAACGAGCCACCGAAGGAACATTTCTAGTTGAGTTATACGATTAGAAACGATGATGAATCGCTTTAAATTGTTCCCAAGGAGTCAACTTGTAATCCCACAGACAAAGACAATAAATCCTATTTTGTTCTTCAGACAGTTTCAATCAGCTAATTCTTCGCCCACCTCGGATGATTTATTAAAGCAAAGATTTAAAAGTTTGGAATCATTAATTACAAAGGATATTCTGAACCAAGAGTCGGAAAGTATACCAACTGAAAAAACGCTAGAAACTTTAAAAATATGTAAGATTTACCAAGATTCAGTGGGCGATTCTTTCAAGCTGGGCATTGAAAACAATGAATTGATCAAACAGTCAAATACACTAATTTCTAAGATTTTACTATCCTCAAAGACCCTATTATCGCAAGAATTGTTGGAATCTTTTTTCAAATTACAACCGAATTTCGAATCGGTTAAGATCTCAATCAAATCATTCTACATCAAAAACCCGAAATTGATAATATCAACGGAAACAATAATGATTCCCTTCAGAAGATTAATTTATGATGGACAGTTTCAGCCGGCATTGGACTTAATTCAATTAACAACTGGCTCTGAGAGATTCTTGAAGCATGAAAATGATAAGTTGAAGCTATATGGAACGTATTTCATATCTGGTGTTGTTGGACTTTTAACCACCATTCACGCATCTATAGCCTTTTTTACTCCAGAGTTACTTCATATTGGTAATTATGGTATTTATGGAATATACGGTATGATCTCTACATTTTTGCTGAATTGTGGGTTTATGGCCGGTTTAGCATTTTCTTCAAAAGGTTTAGAGAACGGTTCTTTAAGATTCGAACGAGGAACCTTGCCTCATCACTGGTATAGAAAAGTCCCGCAGTTGAAGATGTGCTCCACAGTGCTGTTGGCAGATGCGGCAATAAATGGATTAGAAGGATTTGCTACCAAAGAAGTTGTCAGTAGGGTTCAGAAAATGGGATTTCAAGTTAATGAACCTGAACAAGAAGTTATGTTAAGACAGTATTGGGTTGGTGGTGGGAAAGATTTTGTTTGGTGTGAGCCAGATTTAGATCCCGCTGAGATTATTTGGTGGAATCATTTAAAAGATATTGGGGTTAAGAAGATTTGGGATAATGATTATGAAGCTCTTGGTGGTAGCGAGACTGCTGTAACTGAAAATACTGGTAACGCCGGGAGTAATTTGAAGAAAGCTGATGGTGATGATGATGTTGATGATGTTGAATTAAAGTTGGCTTAAAGAGTCTATAGAATCAATTGAATATGTTTATATAATATTTTCTTATACTTTCTACAGTAGATCTAGTACTATTTGACTAAATGAGGTATAAAAAAAAAGAAAAACGTTGCCGTCAGTATGGTTGTTCAAATGCATGTAGTAGTATAGAAATAAATATTCAAAGCTGTCATTACGACTCAAATATATGTACCAAATAAATAATGTAAGACTAAAATGATAAGAAAAAAGTATGGAAGTGACTCATAATAAAGACGATAACAATCAATAATAATAGAAAAGCAAAACAGATTATTCCACCCACTGGTAGATGAAAGCACCAGTAGTATACAAACAATATAACCAATTGAATATATACACAGAAAAAACAAATATGAATAACAAATTCTCTTATCAGAAGGACACCAGTTATTCAGGACAAAAGCTGCAAAAAAAGAAATAGAAATAATAAAGTTGATTTAATAGAACTTATATGATCACTCCATTACTAACTATTGGCTCCCCATTTTCTTGAGCTTTTTTAGCCTTCAGCTTATTGAAATTCTTACCACTTAGCCAAAACTCCAAAACATAATTAAAGAAATAATCATCCTCTTTATCAAATGCACTTAGAACCAAATCAATATTCTTCTTCAATTCGATATCGTTTTTAGCTAAGCTAGATAATAGCTTCAAATATTTGTCAACCGGCGAATTCAAAGACAAACTAAATGAACTCTCGCTGTTGAACATGTGCAGTCCCGGTATTTGCGTGTTTGAGGAGAAATTAAATGAAACGTTATTGAACTCAGGCGATATCGTTGGGGTATTTGTTCTAGATGAGGGTGGCGAGCTTAAAGAAGGGGGTGGTAATAGGGGTAGGTTAGAGTATTGGTTTGTTACTAACTTATCTAAATTATTAAAATTGTATAAGTTAGAATAGTTATCGTTTATCCTTGAGTTGTTAGACATAAATCCTAGGTTATTTGAATGTAAATTGAAGAATCCTTTTCTTTGTGAGATTAAGTATAAATCATCAAGTTTTTGGAAGATATTGGAACTTGAATTGAATTTTTCTAATCGGGTTAGCAGATTGATTAATTTTGGATCGTTTGGCGATGAAATTAAAGAAGCGTTTCTCTTTTGTTGTTTCAATAAAGGTAATGCTTGTTTCAGTTTCAAGACTGATGATGGCGATGGTGTTGATCTGAACATGGTTGAGATGGACGCAGTTGTTTTTACTAAAATTGTGAAGCAAAACGAATTAAACAGGCATATATATGAGTATATATATATGACAATGGAACCTGTAATTAAGGTGAAAACGTAGTCAAGAGGAATCAATCAACTTGGTAGGCAAATGGTTAATGGTGCAAAACGTTATCGATATTGAGTGTTGATGTTTTGTGCCAGTTCAATTTAGCACTTGCATTTTGTAATAATGACCAGAAAAGGTAATATATGGCTGTGTACGTTATATAATATTTGTGGCTGAGCTTGATGGCTGAGGATTTGCTGGGTCTTGTCTTTTGTTCCCTCTACTATAAATACATAAAGAGGTTGGAATAGTGTTGGCTATTAACAGTCTACAATCAATTATAATAGTGACCAAAAGGAAAGCTTTATTGATTCATCGTCTGATTATAAACGTATAATAGAACAGCTCCATATTAAAAGAAGGGGAGTGACTTTCGGGAACAGACTCATGACAATTTATTCGTTGCGCATTTATGATTACGTAAATATTGGGTTTTTATAAACAGAAGCAAGTACCCAAAGATGACTTGATCTCTTGGTATACAATTATGCATAGAGATCTTATCTTATGATTCATCGTCTTCTGTTTGGAACGCTTATCGTTCCTTCAAACTATTCAAATTAATAATTCTTACAATGGGTTTATCTCAAATTAACGAGGATGAAGAAACTATCACTGCTTTGGATTACCTAGAGAAACAATCTCAACTGTAAGTATGATACCTTTTCTCTATCTTTCTGTGCTATTGAAAGTTTATCCCCCCATGAACTGCATACTAACTCCGGTATAACTACGAATCATTTTTATTAGCGAGCGAGAGGCTAGAGAATTGATGCCATATGACCCTGATACTTGTTCGTATACACTGGGCGCATTACGTCAACAAGTTTTTGCGTGTTTAACTTGCTACAACAATACGGGCACATTGAATGGAATTTGCTACGCTTGTTCAATTCAATGCCACACGAAACACGAATTGGTTGAACTATTCACCAAAAGATCGTTCACTTGTGACTGTGGAACGACAAGAATGAAAACCAATGGTTGTTGCAAATTAAGATCCAAAGTTCCAAGAGCTCCAAATCAGCTATTGAAGCGTTCATCACTTGACGCATCAGATGGGATATCATCTTCTTCTTCGTCATCCTCTCAGGCTTCCACCGACGCAATTGAAGGTGATGATATTCCATCTTCTTCTAATACATACAACGATAATTTCAAAGGTCTATTTTGCGATTGTAGACAGGTTTATAATCCAATGGATGATTCAAACATGTTCCAATGCATTTTTGGTGATGTTTGTGGCGAAGATTGGTACCATGAGGAATGTATCATGGGATTAAGACCAGGAGTGATTAATCGTAAACCAAGTAATCATACCACCGGTAAAGAATTTGAGAGTGATGACGGTAATAAATTGGAATCATTGACTGAACCAGGTTTAGACGCTGAAACTGAAAATCAATTTAAGAAAGAAGACGAAGAGGACGGTAGTGATGATGAAGAGATTTTGCCTTTGCCTGGATTCCCTGATTTGGATGATTTTGAGACAATAATTTGTTGGAAATGTGTCGAAAAGCATAAGCCTGAGATGATGAACTTGCTAGAAGAATTAAAGTGCGAAACTGTTAAGTACCTTAGATCAGATACTATTGAAGCAAGAGCTTTGAAACTGAATCCTATCAAAGATGAAGAAAATGGCCAACCCGCAAAGAAACAAAAAGTTGATTATCCAATAACTATTTTCCTCAAGGAAGATTTCAAAGATCAATTAACTAAAATAGTTGAGGACAACAAACCGTCAAACGCTAAACTTACAACGCTACTAAGGAAACATCCATACATATATCAAGAAGACCCGGTTTACAAGCCGTCCGAGGACTCCGATGATGAGAACTCTTCCATTTTTGAAATGGGTTTGAAGAATCTGAGTAAATTACCGGTTGATGATGCGATTAATGGTGTCAAAGCTTACGAGCAAATTAAAAGCAAGTTGACCGAGTTTTTGAAACCGTTTGCGGAGAAGAACAGGATAGTCACCGAAGATGAAATCAGAGGGTTTTTCAAGAAGCAAATGGAGTGAATGATGTAACTGTATTACAGAATGCACCTTCGTATGCATTGTATATCCCATGTATCCTAGTATGTCTCTGTATAATCATTATGAGTAATTGGCCATTTTCTGTGTTCTGTCCAGAAAAACTCTCTGAGCGACTAGCACTCACTGCTCCCATAAATACTGATCCCTTTCTTTTGTTTCCAGAAACTCACGGTATTCTTAAGCTCTAACATCTGTAAGAAGTTATCTCTTCTTCAAAAGTAAATATTAATCTAAACAGTATGCTTGCTTTAATTGTGGTGCTCTTCAAAGCAATCGAGGAAACAGAACGTAGATCAAATAAAAGGAGCCACAGGCGTCACAAAAAGATACTTAACTCCGCTCCCAATTTACATCACAAAGTAACTCCCTATGATCCTCCGATGAGATACATTGTGCCTTCTCCAGCATATCTACAGCAAACTTCATACTATACAAACACAACAAATGAAGAGGGAGCATATTTTAGTTGTAAGGCACCACCAGAATTGATGTATATTGAAATTAATTACAATTAGCATATTGAATCGATTGCTTTTGTTTCCAAAACTGGTCACCGCTCAGTTTTTGGAGCTGCAGAATCAACAGCGGAGCATCGTGAACTTGTTGATGTTGGTCCAGGTAAAAAGGTCAGTGGTATTGGTTTGAGAATGGGGAAATTCTTGAATCAAATTTTCTTTGAAGTTAGTTGCTCAGATCAGCCTGGGTTCGATCGCAGCTTTGGGTATTCCGTTATCTCAAAGAGGGGTGTGAAAGGATGGGGAAATTCACTAAATTCTCTGAGTTCCACATACTCAATTTCTGATGCCGGCTATATTAAAAGGGCTACTAAGATTCCTAAGAGGATTGTTCAAGATACAAATCGCCCAAAGCAACATGAGCGGAACTATATAGGGAATGTGGGTTCAGTAAACACCAATGAATATTATGTAGAAATTGGGGAAGATAGGGAACTATATAGTGTTGAGGGAAGGTTTTGTGACCATATCAGCGCTATTCAATTTGGAATCTCTTTGTAAGGTAACCATGCTTTGTTTGTAACTTTTTGTTCTGTTTATGTCTCTGTATTTTATCACTTAACTTAGGATTTATTTCTATTACATTCATCAAAAAGTTTCTCTATTTTTCTTGACGCGACCGACATAAGAGTATATATTTATGCTATATGATCAAATCGTAAACTACCAATCTATTGGTAAGGAGTGGCACTCCGACTAACTCTACTCCCTCTACCACTGCCCCCCGTACTGTTTGTAGTTACCCCACTACTGGCCATTTTGCCTTTCATTAAAACCTCAAGGCTAGCTATATAACCTTCCAAGAATTTATTTTCACCAGTAAATCTATCAATTGTACTATGGTACTTTGCAATTTGCGTATCAGTTACTAATTTCTGCAAGTCTTTGAAATTTCCATCTGATTCAAGTTTCAAGTTATCATGCTTGCTGCTAATCTCAGTCAATTTGAACGATAGTTCTGCGGCCTTTGACGATTCAGTTTGGTATTGCTGACGAATCAGCTCGTTGGAAGACGAGGTGGCTGATATTTGTGATTCAAGTTTTGCAATATTAGATTCCAATTCCGCAATCTCAGCTTCTTGTGAGTCTAATTCTGTTTGCGTTATTGATTCTTCAGTTCTGTCTGTGTATTGCCCTAATCTTTCACTTAGTTCAGCTTCAATAGTTTTGAATTTTTCAAGGTCAAATTTAACTTTATCAACTTGTTTACTTAGATTTGCTTCCGAAGTCTTGGCAGTTTGTAATTCTTTGAATAATTCTCCAATTTTATTGACAGTATCTTCCATTTGGCTTTGTCTCTTTGAGTCGTCAAGATTTAGATTTTGAAAAGTTGCTTCCGATTTGAGGATCAATGATTTTAGTTCATTGAATCTTGTGTAGATAAGATTAGCCAATTTTGATTGATATGAACTAAACGTTACTGGACCGTTCAATTCAAATTCTGGAGAGAGCCTAATCCTCTTTGATGAGATTTCAGGCATTAATGTTGGGTCAAAGTATTCATAATTGCTTAACTCATAAGATTTTTCAAAAGTTAAATTCATCAGCGAATCGGTCACTTTATCAGACAAGTTACTTGGAACTTCTAAAGTCGGTAAGTGAATGTCATATGGAAATGAAACAGTTTCAGAGTCAATAATCCATTGAACAAGGTCATCATCTTTACCACTTTCATCTACCAGGCTCACGTCGTTACGATTCAAAACTGTCAAATAACTCAATAAAGTGTCATGATCTAGCTCACTACTCAACCCTTGCTTTTTAATCATAAGATCAACCCACTCAATACCACCGACGGTGATAGGCTTTAAAATTGGAATCATATTAGTGCTGTCCTTATTAATATTCGTGATTTGTTTCAATTCTGAATCTAAAGAGATGATCAAATCACCTTTCAGTTCTTCAAACTGTATCAATGATTTCAACTGATTTGATAAAATCAAATAAACGTTAACGTTAACCTGGTTCTTTTGCTCCTGAATGAATTTGTAAAATGGACTATTTTTCGAAAATTTAGAAATGTATTCATCTCCATTCTTCGTATGATTATGCGAATGTCCTGATTTTGCAGTGCCATTTGAACCAAATGATGGTGTTCCATTATTTGAATTTCCACTTGAGTTAGTATCATTGTGGGCGTTGATGTTTGTTTGTTGATGACAGCTTTCCTTTTTGGCTGGGATTCTTTTTGTTTTCTTTGTTGTTTTCTCAGCTTTTGTTGTCTTTTCAGCCGTTGATTCATTCTTCTTCTTTTTCTTCTTCTTATGATCCTCTTCTTCAACAGAAACATACTTATTAAAGTTAAAGGAACCATGGTTTTCATAGTATAAAGACGAGCCACTGAATCTATAATATTGTAAACTCTTCTTTCCTAATAGCAATGACTCAATTAAATCCAATTCTCTGGCATGTGCAGCGTTTATAATGATTGTTTTGTGTTGTTTTAATTCCATCAATTTGTTTAAAATAAAATCAATCTTAACATATTTACTTGAACAGTCTTTGATGCTTTCTTTTGTATTCATTAACAACATATTTTTAGGTATGTAGTGGTTCACCAATAATGTAACATGATTTGTGATTTGTTTAACGTTTGAAATGAAAAGATCCAATAGGGATGCATCACCAAGGTGTTCAATAGAGTCGTTCTTGAGTAACTCTGCGTGTCCAAGTAATCTATCAAAATTTGCACGGTGTAAGTCCACCATTAGTTCTATCAATTCCCTTTGAATCAATGTTTGTGAGATCGGAAGATGATAGATGAGATCGGACGGTTTAGCTGGCTTTGGGGGTAGAGGAATCTGTTCTGGCACAGGAGGCTGACTGCTATCATCACCTAATAATGATTTTAAATCCATGTTATTAATATATAATGCAAATTTATAATGCTTGATGATTAACACTTGGAATGGAAGGATGCATATGTTTTCATCTGAAATATAGAAATATACAAAAGCACCAATCAAGCGTGCATGATAAACAGGAACTATAAAAACGAAAGTGCCCAAATTTGATAGTGAAAAGGTGCGAGGTGTGTTCACTCTTACTATGAACAAAGAGTTAATCTGGGGTATTAAGAATCAAGGAGTAAGTTTGTCTAGGTATATATATACTCATCAAACTAAAGAAGTTATATATCTTCACCTAAAACTGTCTGAACTTGAACATATCAATAGCATCCTGGCTCAAGGTACAGTTACCAAGTTCTCGTAGTTTATCAGCTTGGCTCATCCAATGCAACATATTCTGATTTCTTCTCTCCGACTTTGGATGTGTCTGTAAAAATTCAGGGAGACGAGCAACACCCGTAGACTGGTCCAGCTTCACCATTCGTCTCCAGAATAATGGAGCTTCATGTGGATTGTAGCACGCTAACGACATGGTCATCAAACCGATATAATCTGCTTCAGTTTCCATTTCTCTGGAAGCCGGCATCTGTAAAAGTATGCTAGAGAAGAATCGGCCAACTCCATTTGAACCGAAAGCCAAGTCCCCAATAATTCCTATGGTAATATAGAATGGTGAACGTGATAAACCTTCACCAATATGGTGCGCTATTAAATGCCCTAGCTCATGCGCTAAAACAGTAGCTAAGCCATCGTCGTTCTCAGTAATTTGAAGAATAGATTTAAACACGAAGACTTTACCATCTCCAAGAACAAAAGCATTCGGAGTCGGTCTGATGCCATTACGGCCATTAGTATCATCAATAACATGAATTTTCCAGTCTATTGGTCTATCTGGAACACGGCCTGTTTTCAAATCGGCAAAAAGATTGACTCTTTCACCGGTAACTGGATCAATATAGTTTTCAGCAGCCTTAACCAAGTTTCCCACGATTTTCTTCACCTTTCTAACTGTCACATCGTTATCATGCAGTAAATTGCCTCTAAATTGGAATAATAGTTGCTTATAAGTTGATTGCGCTACTCTATTTTCACACCAGGCTGGGACAATCATGAGCCTTTTACGTTTGGTAACTGGCGCTTCTTCAATGTTTAGAGCTAGGAAAGCCAATATAGCAGATGTACCAATGGCAAAGTTTCTCTTCATTCTTGGAGTCCATTCTAAACCACCCCATGAACCACTTGATCTTGTCTGGTCATCAAAGTATTTATAAGTAGCATACTGTCTAAATCTAATGGGCTTGGAGCATTGACGAGTAGAGAGTGTTCTGATATTTTTGAAGCCTGTCCGAAGTGTCTTGAAAAACATGGCTATTGGTATGTGTGTCTGTAAGTGTATGTATATATATATATATATGCTTGGATTCCTACACCGAGGGGTCCACTTGCGTCTGGTACACAGACACAGCACCGCTAACACTAATTTGAGTTGTTGCAATGCCTCAAGACAGAGGACTGAGTCGGTGCTAACAGAACTGTCATGGCTGTGAAGAGCATTGAAATCGTCGTCGTCTTTACTCTCTTGTAGTCGCGTCGATTTGAAGGCTGTTAAGTGAAACCAAACGTAAACATCGGATCACTAACGCTTGCACAAGGGTGTTTCTCTTTTTCACTTTCTCTTTCACTCTGGCTGGATATCCGAACTGGGAGAGTGTATGTAAGATATAGCATCGAGTAGTTAGTACAGGTACCGCTGTCTCTCCGCCAAGTTGTTGCCTAGGTTCCAAGCAATCAGACTCTGAAATCGAGTCTTAAAACTTTCAGGTGAAACTGGTTCGAAATAAGGTTCAGAACTCTATCACACTACCTTTATAAAACAAAAACCATGCCTCCCATAAACAACACCCAAGAGGTATCCCTAACACATCCACTGGTTTTACTCTACGGATTTGGTACAGCTGCTGCATTATTGGGCTCATACAGATTCTACCATTCACATCTGCGTAGGCTCCCCACGGCTACATCCATCCCAAACCACTTCTATCGTCGAAAGTACCTTCGTGGCAAAGTTACATCGGTTGGTGATGGTGACAACTTCCATCTGTTTCATACACCTGGTGGTGTGTTTACAGGGTGGGGGTGGTTACGGCCACATCCTGAAGTGAATCAGTTTAGGAAATTGAAAGGGAGGACTATCCACGTAAGGTTATGTGGGGTTGATGCCCCTGAATGCTCACATTTCGGCAAGCCAGCTCAACCATATTCGACTGAGTCGTTAGAATGGTTGAGGAATTTTTTGTTAAGCAAGAAAGTTTATGTCAAACCATTGCATCTGGACCAATATAATCGAATAGTGAGCAAAGTCTTGGTGTTGAAGTGGAACGGGTTGAAAGATGTCAGCGAAGAAATGATCAAACATGGTATAGGTACTGTTTATGAGGCCAAAAATGGCGCTGAGTTTGATGGCAAGGAGAGCCGTTATAGGGCGCTTGAAAAGAGAGCTAAAGGAAGGAAATTAGGCTTATGGGGAGTTAAAACTCCTCGAAGTGGTTTTGTTAGTCCAAGAGAATACAAAAACATCTATAAATGATAAAGCATTGGACCATTTGCATCGTATTACAATATTTTTTGTGTATTACTTAAATATAATATTACTACAACCTGTAACTTTATAACAAAACATAAGACAAAATTTAATTTTGTAGTCGTAATTAAAAATAAACAAAGGCAATGTACTGGTTCAAAAACAGCTAACACTTAACATCGACACCTCTTCTCTTTTCAGATTCTCTCAGTTCAAACATAACCTGAGCAGCAACAAACAAGCAGAATGAACTCACAACAAAGAATTCAAATCCAGCTAAAGTGGTAAACATATCCGTTAGCAACATCACTAAACCATCTTTACCTAGACAGAATCCAAACAAGTTCGCGAGCATCATCATCCAGATATTGATAACTGCTCCAACAGCACAAATATGTCTAAACCACCATTCTTCTTTATATGGCAGAGCTAATTTAGTGACAATCATTTCAGGAAGCAAAAATAAAACAATCAACCAACCCCAAAGAAGTAGCTTTAATTCAATATCGTGCCATATAGCCACAAACGAAAAGACAGCCAAGGACGACAAAACACGATAATGAGACCCACCTAATGGGATATAAATGTATCTGATGACCCACTTATTATAGGATCTGTGCCATGCTCTCCAAAACATCATAGTGGAGTAGTTGTTGTCCATGCAACGGATCATGTTCTCCGGTGGATCAATACCATCCAGTAATGACCAGAATCTGAATAGTCTCCAAGGAATCAATAGTTTCAACCAAATGATATTCAAATTGAATAAACCAATCATAGAGATTTGGAAAGGAGAATCACCTTGCCATGCCTTGGCTTTAGAAACCGCGACAACATAGATATAATGCAAGAGGAATTCCATAACCAAAACGCAGAACAGTAAGCGTAATGCATAAATAGCTGTACGCTTGAACGTAATTGTCGGTAATCTGTTAGTCGATTGATAAATGTAGTCGTTGAAAGTAAGGATTGGGCCAGCGATAAATAATGGGGTATAAAAGATGTATGATAAATAATTTGATAATGAGTAGGCTGAAATGTCTAATGGAGCATCTAATCTTTCACGATCGGTCAGAATTTCAATTTGAGACTCAGTTTCAGTTATAGTCTTCTCCGGTTGGGATAAGTCTGTCAATGGGGCAGCCTCACTGGAGTTCTTCTTGTCTTGATGTGTCAGATCCTCCAGGATCTTATCCTTTCTCATAATGTAATCTAAATTGAAGCTTAGCATTCTTAATAATGTAAAATTAAAAAACACATCCCATCTTTCAATGATTCCATGGAAGCCATCCATAAGCGATAATGGTCCCCAAAGTTGTCCATAATTCACTAATCTATATTTATCATTGAGGAACAGTGTGGAAATTCCGTATACCCAGAGTGAAAAAATGCTGAATACTCTACTTTTGCCACTTAATCTGCCTAGTCCGAACATGACAAGAACGTGAAATAGCATCTTGAGGCAGTTGAAACCATGAGCACCGAACAAGAAAACGAATCCAAAGCCGAAATCAAATCCCAATCTTGTTATTTGTAATTTATAACTGATCTGTCTTAAGCACCAATGCCCAAAAATCAATCCTAGTAGCATTGGGAAGTTGTCTCTGAAGAATCTATATTGTTGATCACTATTATCCACTTTACGACCAAACATCCAGCCATCTGATAAAATTCCTTCATATCTGTAGTAATTTGGATTGGTTTCATTACTTGCATCCATGGCAGCTTTGTACATCAATGGAACGACAATGGCAAAAACAAGTAAATAAAATTTGAATTCTAAAGTTGACCATCTTGATTCACGTGCTGATTGAACAACAGACTGCTTTTTCTTTGGGTTAGTTGGCGGGGATAGTCTTGAGTCCAACGTCTCTAAAGAAAAGAACTTGAGTCCTTGTTGAAGTTTTTCTAGTGCACTCATTCTGATGAAAATTTGAATTTTAGTATTGATGGGTTTAATTGGCCTTTGAAACTGGTCATTTGAAGTGGCACTTCAGGATAGATAAGGGTAGAGCAGAGAAATGCAGATCAGACGTGCTTAGGAAACACACCTTTTGAAGAAAAACAAACATAGAAAAGAGAGTCGATGGACTCAATTTGACTGAAATCGACCTCCTCCTGGTGGAGCATTTTGAGGTGGGGTAGGGGTAGACTCCTCCCTATCGCTATTTCTACACAGATCAATGTAGTACACCTCTTAGCAAGGCTAGAATGAACAATTCTGTATATAATATATATTATGTACAATCAATAACTATATAAAATGACTGAAGACTACAACTCACTAGAAAGAAGGCCAAATCCTCCAAGCTGGGTCCCACCAAAAGCACCATATAACCCTTATGATGCCTCCGAAACAAGACCATCAAAGGGTTATCCATCTGAATTTAATCCACCATCAGTCAAGAAAAACAGTGGTAAATTGGCACAGGACGTGTCTGATTATTCGAAAATACGTATTGACATGAAAAAATTGCAATACTTCCCAAGACCACCTAGCGAGCTGTACCCTGGGAGATATAAGGTGTTAAGAAGGGTGAATGAGTTGAGTCGATTTGATAAAGGAGCCAACATCGTTGGAAAAGGCGCCATCTGGTCGATCTGTATATTTGGAATATTTTTCTACAAGTGGAATGATTATGATAACGTACTTGCTCCATTCCGCAGATTTCAATTAAGGTTGAAAGAGCTTGTATTAGGTGGCTTGAACACTGAGGATTACACCGATTTATACCATTATGATAAGAATAAGATCATACCTCAAAAGCCACTTCCTTCAATCATGTACGAAAAGGCTACTGAAGATAATGTAATTGGAGCACCAGAAACAAACAATGAGTTTATCAAAGATAGATTTGGTATTAAACATGTTGTTTTTGCCGAGCATGTGAGACAAAAAGAAGAAGAAAGTTTAATGAAGGCTATTGATCTGGCTAATAGACAACGAGAATTAAATTCATTGAAACAAGATGTTAAGATCAGTGCCGTGGTAGATGAAAACAGAAAGCCGTTTTGGAAAGTTTGGTGATGACAGTACAGTTTACAGTTATAAATTAGATGAAATGACCAATTATATACAGGTATATTGGTTGCTTCTACATAATAAAATAAAATATCAGTAAAATACATAGCCGAAATAGCGCCAAACTATTTACACTTAACGAACCTATTTCTTGATACCTCTCTTTTCTAGGAAATCTTTAGCTTCGTTAATCTTAGTAGCGAGGAATGGGGAACCACCTTTATCAGGGTGGTTTAGTAACATGATTCTTCTGTGGTTTTCTTTTAATTTAGCCTTGGACAGGGTAGCTTCCTTCAATTCTAAAATTCTCAATGCCTCCCTAGCGTTCATTTTTGGATCAAAGCCACCTTTGAAAAACTTGGCACTACCAGCACCTGGCTTTAATTTTTGATAGATACCAGCAGCAACGTACAAACCAACAAAAGTACCAACAGCAGTCATTCCTGGATGTTCAGACACGTAATCGGAGGCCTGGTTGAAGTACTTTTCCATCGTACTCACTTGTGGAGCTTGAGGCTGTGATTGATATTGTTGTTGTTGCGGTTGTATGTAGAGGGATTCGGATTGGTTCGAAGAGTTTTCTTCACCCGGCACTGGTAAAGTTGGGATGTTAATGTTCTGTATGTTGGACATTTTGGTAGTTGATGTAAATGTCTATTTATATATATGAAGCTTAATAATGCCTTATTGAGAGTGTTCAAGTTGACAAGGCAACTACTGATCTTAAGGGTGCTTGATATAGGTGCACTTTGACCCATGTACTGCTGATTCAGTAACAAGCGCCGTCATCAAGTTACACAAAAGATTGAAAAAATTCTTTTGTTTAGCGAAAAGTTTACCGGTTGTGTGCAAAACAAAAACAAATAAGTTTTGAAAGTCGATTTTGGAACAACAAGTCACGTGATATGTAATCACATGCTAGAAATTACAATTATCCCATTTTGTAAGGGGCTATCCCGTCGTGTGTTGACGAATAGGAAGAATAATTTTTATAGAAAAATTCAGGAAAATTTTTTGTAGTAGAGATTAAATCAGATACAATCTTATATAGTTGAGTAGGATATTAACAGCATGCTTTAATCTTTACAATCTTTAAGTTATTCTGTATATCCCACCTTTTTTGTATATTACAACCCCATTATCAAACAACCACAAAGTTATTACTTGCTTTTTAGATTCCCGGAAGTTAGGACCACCACACCAATAGTTATATCTCTTCAAACCACACTAGAACTATCCCTACAGTTATAAAAATATATCGCAATGAGAGTTTACGCCTGCCATTTCTGTTCCTCTCCAGTGTATCCTGGTCACGGTATGATGTTTGTTAGAAATGATGCTAAAGAATTTAGATTCTGCCGTTCAAAGTGTCACAAAGCGTTCAAGCAAAAACGTAACCCAAGAAAATTAAGATGGACAAAAGCTTTCAGAAAAGCAGCTGGTAAGGAATTGGCTGTCGATTCTACTTTAACTTTCGCACAAAGAAGAAACGTTCCTGTCAGATATAACAGAGATCTAGTTGCCACTACACTGAAGGCAATGAGCAGAATCGAAGAAATTAGACAGAAGAGAGAAAGAGCCTTCTACAAGAATAGAATGAGGGGCAACAAAGAAAGACAATTAGCATTGGATAAGAAGCTTGTTGAATCTAACCCTGAATTATTGAGAATGAGGGACGTCGAATTGAAGGTTGCTGCTGAAAAGGCGGCTGCTAAGGCTGCTAAGGCTGCTGAAGAAGATGAAGAAATGGATGTTTCTGGTGAAGAAGACGTTGAAGATATGGATCTATCTGAAGAAGAATCTGAAGAAGAAGAACAACAAAAGCAAAAGATTATGTTGAGAACAAAGGCAAGAAAGAGCAAGGTGAAGTTTTAAATACAATAATAATGAAAAAAAAACACAAAAACGAAACACTAACTTGTTAATATAACTACTGCATTGCATCGATCCTCAGCCCCCTTTCACGTCTGATCCTTAAGTGATCTTCTTTCTTTATCCTGTTCGTCACTATTTATAATTTACTCCCCTTTTAACTTATCTTGATTTTTATTATTATATTTCTGTATTAATCTTATCGTTTCAGTTTGCGTTTCTAATTTTCTAATTTTCTGTTTTCTTTTTGTTTGTTTTGTACTAGTTTCGATTTGTATAGCTTTTTCTGCTACTGATATTTCTCTTTTTGTTGTTATTTTTGCGAGTTCCCTTGAAAGACAGAATGGATTAAGATTTACCGATATTTACATAGAAAAGACTCATTTAATACACCAAAAATTAAGCTTAGAATTTATATATACAGTTAATCATACATCTCAAAATAAATTACAAGTATTCACCAAAATTTCCACCATATTTTAGTTTCCTTGGCCGCCTTGATAGAAGCTCTCTTTTCCTTCTTTGCCTGTGCTTCACCTTCAACATACTCTTTACTGATAACTTCAGTCATCTTAGTGGGCCCTTTTCTAAAGATAGTCACAAACCCTCCACCACAAACTCTAATGCCAACTTTAGGTCTACAGACCCAACCTGACTCTCCAGTAGCTCTAATAGTGGCCTTTCTAGTATCCCATTCTTTCAGACCCCCACCGGCACCGTCTAATAATTGAACTGTTTTAACGAATTGTAAATTCATAGATGGATCCTCATCAACGGATTTTAAAGCTTCCATGACTTGGGTCACACTAGGACAAAAGACAACTAGAGGAGAACCCAATTTCAACTTCTTAGCACATCCACTTAGTTGACTTTCAAACCCGCCCATGTCCAAGAAAGCACCGCTCAAAAACGCTTTTTCATCCTCAAATCCAAGATTTTCAGCAGGAGGTTTGCTTAGTTCGATCCAGTCATCAGCCTGCTCGGTTAACCATTTAGTAGGAGAGTCGGATAGGTGGAATTCGACATTATTAGCGTACATACCGTTACCGAACTCCTTCACTGTCTTCGAGCCTGTCTTTGAATGCTTTGGGTTACAATCAATTGAATGTAGAACAGCTCCTCTCATACTCAAATCACCATACCTGGCATAACAATTAGCAGGATGTAAAGCTTTGGCAATTTGTAAAGACAAAGAGCCATGCCCAGTACCGGCTTCTAAAAACTGCAATGGTCTCGACTTCAATTTTGCTTTATCATCTGTCAACATAGGATAATCTATATGTAAATCAGCTAAATTGACAATAGCTGCAGCATCCATCGGATAAATTGGTTGCGCATCTCTTTTGATAAGGTTCACGTATTCTTCTGTGGTTGGCTTGCTGACAATGTATCGAACGTCTTTGCTGGCTGTCTTATGTGTATAGATCACAGATCTTGAATGCGTGTCGATTATATCGTTATGTTTGAAAGCTCCTGTGTTAACACTAAAGCTGTGGTTTGGGGTCAATTTTGTTAGATAAACTTTAGAGGATGAATTTTGGTTTAACGGTTGAATGGCAACTAAATCGCCAACTTGAAACTTTGTAGAGAACTTCCTTATCAATGCACGGCTTGCCATTTTAAACCCTAAATTCCCCTGGCATCCTAATACCCTCATTCCGTTGTTCAATATAACCAACAAACACTTCATATAGCGGTCAATTCTTGATGCTAGCGATAAACTGAAAAATTTTGGGCGCATTAAAAAATATTCGAAGGCTGTGCTCAACAATTCTTTTGTTTTGTTTGTTTTGTTTTGAGTGTCTGTGATTTTCTAAACCTTAGTGCTGGTATATATGTATGGCCTTTAATCGTTGAAAGATTGGGTTCCTGCGAAGGTGGACGGGACTGCATCATCATAAAAGTAGGCAAGAGGTATAAATATAGAGTTATGGGGAAATTAATAATTGATCTGTCAACGATTCAAACGATAAGTGCAACGCAATCAGACCCAGTGGAACTGAGAATCATTTCTCAAATAGATGACTACGATCAAACAACAGGGCATTTGACACTAATGAACTTGGTTCCACAACCAACAGTATCAAAACTTAAACGAAAAAGATCTACAAAGAAGTCGTCGTTATCACATTCATCCAAACCCAGGAACGACCTAAAATCAAAATCCAAAGACGTTGCGGGACCTACTGGTACAGGCGCCGAAGCCAAGAACCGCTCGTCAACAAGTTCTACTGTTTCAGGAAATCTTGTATCTCAAGAACCGATAAGCACGACACCTCCGTTGGTATATACGAAAACGATATCCGTAAATATAAATGGGATACTACCCACTATGAATATCTCAACGACTTTACTCCATCAAGGTACTGTTGTGAATGTGGAGGTTCTTTATTACGGATCTGGAACAGATGAAAGCTTAACCGCTATTGATTTGTACGAAGTTAAGGAACCAGGTACGGTTATTAGCAGGCTGGATGAATTATTGGCGTATGAGAAAGTATGATATATAAATTCGTTGTATATGTAAGTGTAAGTATGTTAGTGAGTAACGTATTGAGGTTATTTATAATTTAACACTTTAAAAGGAGGATAGACAGGTAGAAAGAAGAGGGTAGATAAGAAATTATAATACTCCTTTGGATGTTCCCTATGTATCAGAAAGCCAAATAGGTGTCATTCAAAATTAGTGTTCATCTTTCTATACAAAATTTAAATCTGCGTGGGCGCTTAAGCGGAGGCATTAAACAAAAGGAAATACGCGATAAGAGAGAAAGGGTATCGTAAACTTAAAAATCAAGCTTTTTTATATTAATATCACGAATAAGAAAGAGTAACACTAAATATCATTAGCCCCAACATGCGTCGCAAAGAACTGATCCCATATACTTTCTGAGGGAACTTGATAAATCATCTTGTAAATCTTTTGTCCCTCTTTAGACATCTTCCTATCCGCCGAATTGGATCTCAAATTACCATTACTGGCATTCATACCTTGAGACATACTACCATATGCATATTGGTTGTATGATTGCACCGGCGGCTGTTGTTGAAATTGGGGAGTCGGCACTATATGTGAAGGTATCGAGCTGTGGAATTGCGGTTGCTGAAGTGGATGATGGTAAACGGCCCCTGTTGTAGCATTTGCAATTTGGTTTGGTGGCGGTAATGTATACTGTTGGTTGATAGAGCGGTATCCATTGCTATTACTGTTATTTGTATATTCTTCACCACCATAGTTTGAGTTGATTGTCGTTAGACCACCTTGAATCATTCCCGTTGGTTGCTGGTACTTTAATTCTGGAGATATGTTTGGTTGTTGTAATTGGACTGGTGAGTATCCATCAGATGACGACTTCACAGAAGAAACTGGAGAATCTGAGCGGTTCAACTCTTGGAAGAATCTTGTCAAGTCTGATTCGTTCGTAGACCATTCGAATGGGAACATATCTGCATCAGTATCTTCTGAGTCAGCCATCAAAGAGCTAGACGCAGGAGATTCGTGCTTTATTTGGGCAGGTTGTGAAATCATCAAAGAAGTCCCTACAGAGATTGGAGAAGCAGATACAGGTAATGTAGGAGTGATGAATTTGTGTTCCTGTAATTGTTGTGGCGGTTGCTGTTGTTTTGCCTTTTCGTGTTTTTGTAGTGAATCAGGTAAGCTACTAACCAAGTGTTTCAAAGATTCTGGTAAATGTTTACCTGGTTGGCTCTTTGCAATTGAATCAGGAGTTGGGATAATGTTAGTCTTGCTGAAGTCTATGGAATTGACAATATTATCAGTGTATTTGATTTTAATAACAGCAGCAACCAATATTTCAAAAATGTCCCTACATAAGTGGGCAGCCTCACATTTATCAACTAAAGATGTTAAAATTGCATTACAATACAAGGCAACGGTTTGAACTTCTTTTAACGTGGTCTTCTGCCTCACTTCATTAGAATTGAAAATGGAATACAAGTATGAAGAGCCAGCCATAAACAAGTTATGCGTGGCAGCCCAAGTATAGTTCAAAAATTTGTGCTGGTACAATTCATAATAGGAATATATGATGCCCTTTGAAGCAGCGGCAACGTTTCTATAATTTTCCAACGACAAAGTTAGATTATTTGGGCTCAAGCCATTTAAGATTATTTTTGTATGATTGTAATTCAAATTGAAGAATTCAAAATTAAAATCACAATTCATCTTTCTTTGTGTTTTGGGGGCGCTTGCCTTCCAGATTTCTAACCGTTCACTAATGTTTATGTACCATTCATTCAAATTGTTAAATTTTCTAGGGACTTCTTTTTTATCGTAAAGTATACTTTGAACTTCCGCTTGTAGCTTTCTAATCTTAAACATTGACAGTGAGACAACCTTATAGGTGGGCATTCCACTGGTTCTAGTTGAATAATCAGCCATCGAAAGCTCCTCTCTAGTGATTAATGCATCATCCAAATCGCTTGGAAAGGGAACATGGCAGCTTTCTTCAGGTATACCAAATGGTCTACCAAGGTACACACAAACTTGACGATCTAATGAATAGCAACACCAGAACAATCTTCTTCTCAAGTCTACCGTAAAAGCATCGTAAGCAGATGTTGACGTCTCTGAATGTAAACCTAGATCAACACAAAGTCTTAATGATGATCCCAATATGTACCAAACACCTGGAACCGCAGGTCTCATCAAAGAGTACAATGTTAACACTAGCATACTTTGCAAAGATTCTAGCCTGTCCGGTGAACTGTAAACGGTATCGATATACATCATAGCAGCATTTTTGAAATTATCCGATATGTGTCCAGAATACTGTAAATGGGTCACTGTTGAAGAAATAGAAAATATCATGTTCATAAAGTATAATGGTATTTGATATTCAATGGGAACATCAATTGATGAAGAAACTTTGATTGCGTCGAAATCACTGTTCTTTTCAAGTGCCTCGTCGAGAATCTTAGTGTATTGATAGTACCACGTATCTTCTTCCTTGGTTTTGCCTAAACCATTGCGATTAATGCTCGTATAAGTGGATGCGAATGAACAATCTGGTGGCACATCACCGTAGATCGGTTCAAAATACCTTCTCAAAAATTCTTCTCTATGGAATATTGGTAATTGGGAATTTGACTGGGCAAAATATACACTCAGTAAGTTCAAGGCCTGTTGCTTGGGTGGTAACAAGGCGCTTGATGAGTTTTCGGCTGTTTTCTTTAGAACAGAAGCATCAACTATGGATCGTCTATGCTGCGCTGGAGTTGCTGCTGTTGAATTTGGTATCGGGGTTGTTGTATGTGAATTAGCTTCCGAGCCCTTGAAGTTAACAGCTGTGAACATCAACTTAGCAAATGATATACCTGAGGAAGCACCAAAAAACGAAGAAGGCGCTTTTGTTCCCGAATCTGCTGTTGATGAGCTGACTCTTGTCATTAGACTAGGTGTTGGAGCATCATCTGGTGGCACTATTGCAGGTAATCTAGAAGAAGCTTGATTTGAAGTTGAAGAGGGAGATCCGGGCATTACCGTAATTGGTGTTATGACAGGAGCATCATAGCTTATTCCATGATTTACAGATGATGAGCTTGAGTTCATTTGCATTGAATCATTCATGGTTGTAGTATTATAATCATCAATATCTTCTTCTTCTTCCTGGACAAAATTGTTTGGATCGGAACGAAAGCCCTTTAGTTTTCGTTCCAGCTGTTCAACTTTGCTTTCCAAATGGACAATGTATGATCTTGATATTTCTCTACCCGTTGCTGGGTCAACAGAGACACACTCAACGTTCGCCTTGACACACCCAACACACTTTGGGAAATCATGTGTACATTTAATCTTCTTTTGCCGACAACGCTTACATGCAGATATGGATCTCGATATTCCTATAATTGAAGATGAAGCTCCTTTACCCTTTTTTGATCCCGGAGTTGAAGTTGCAGTCGTAGTTGGAGTGTTTGTTGTTGTTGAAGATGAGGGTTGAGAGTCATCTTCAGGCGATGTATCGGAGCTTGTCAACTCCATGAAAGGTCTCTTTTTGGTGCCCGTCATAACAGAATGGTGTATATATGATATCAGAAAGCGTGCAAATTTAAGTGTATAATCTTTTAGTTAAAAGTAATTTCAATTTCTTTCACCATGAAGATAGATTGGATGAAATCTTTCGGCACAGATAAAGATGAGCAGAATTAAACTGCAGCTGGCGCTCTCTGTAATTTTCCCGGATTAGAATAATCGAATTGGAGCTTTAAAATCAGTTAAAAAACTTTCCTTTGAAATGGACTGCGTTGAGGTGCCGAAATCGTGGCTGGGTTGCTAACCTACTAGAACTCAATCTGATGTTGGTGGTATACAGTGAAGTTGCTGGAGCATATAAGTAATACAGTAACACTCTTATAAATAAGTTGAAGCTAAGAAAAGTTCTTTATAGAGATTCGTTTTGAACGCCAGAGCCCGAACGAACGTGGTGGTCCAATCGGTCCACCACGCACTTGAAAGATAAGAAGGAAGATAAGAAAAAGAGATGACATAATCAGGCATCAGCCTCGAAAGGGCCGTGGTTTATACCCATACGGATATTCGCCAATACCACTGAATTTCGGTCAGTGCTACTGTTATTTGTGTTTTCTTGTTGATGTTCAATGCATCTTCTATGTTTCATGATAGCAACAGTATACACCATCCGACAACGCACAAGTACGCAACAGAATGCAAAGAGTAGGATAATGTGGCTGGTAAATCCTTTCCCTGTTACCGAAGTGTGCCACTGACTGCGCCACGAACGCTCGCCTTGTGTGAGTAAATCTGAATCTCGATTTGGCAATTCAACTGGGTTGTTTACCCAAGCTACTTTCTTTGTTTCAATGTATAAACTATTAGTTAGTCTATCAGCAAGCATAGACAAGAATAAACAGAATGAGTAACCTAGAACCAATGGAAAACCCTGATGAGAAAATCCAGGATGCCTTATTTGAAAGAATCATCAAAAACTTGGTATGTAAAACAGCCTGTTTCAAAGGTTTCACTTTCCTTTCTGTAAGAAGGACTTATAAATACTGACAGCAAAATTATCCTATTCAGACGCAGTTAAACGGTAACATTTCCAAAGTTAACGAACAACTTGCTGAAATTGAGAAATCCAACGAGAAAACGGTTTTGGTTGGTGAATTGTGGGATACGTACACCAAGAATGCAGAGTTTCATTTGATCAAAACGAATAAGTTAGATGATCCTATAAAAGAATAGACTCATGGCCTATTGAAGAAATGTGACTTCTTAGCTGGATTTCTCCTAGCTTGGTTCATTCTTTGTGGTGTCCGATTAGTACTGGAAATGAGACTAATTTGTCTTCGCTACATTATTGTATAATAGTATTTTGTTGTGTATTTTTTAATGAGAATTCATACCGGTTTTACGTAGTTTAGATAAGTAACGCAACAGCGATGTGTTAAAACTATTTTTTAATATTGGGAGGTTGTGGATGCTGTTTCATTTACAAAAGGCTTGAAGATTGCGATACGCAAAGGCTTTCCAATTAAAGCCCACATTTACATTCACAACGTGAAAACAAGGTGGTACACCATAGCTTTTCCAAAATAAACTAATAAAAACATATTGATATTATACATCAGTGATTAAAATGAGGGAAATAACCAGCAATAATCACATGAGCCCAGCTAAGCTTCTCAAAAAGAAAGTTCTTAAGATGATCATCCACAAGCTCTCAGATTCTTATAGAAATCCCGTATAAATAAAAAGCCAACAAAATAAAAAAAGACACAAGCTATTTTAAAATATCCAAATTGTTCTTCAATGATTGAAATGTCCTTCAAAATTGATAAACAGTTCTGCATATCAGACATAGAAATGGTTTTGTGATTGGTGACAACCTATGATAATGCGCTCACGGCGTGGTATTATTTTCCCAATATCAACTTCCCCTCTCGATAGCGATAGCAAATTAAAGCTCTATAATATAGCATTGAATGACTTAGTTTTGGGTTGGTAATAAACCGTATCTCTTCTTTAAAGTGACTCTTTGTCTTGAGTACTTGTCATCTGGAGAAAATCTAGCAGGGTGTGCAGACTTAGTGATTTCGCCCGTTTCAGTGGTTTTTTGTAAAGTGTAGATTCTCTTTCCGTCTGGACCTAATGTGTACATTAAATGCATAGCGATATGTTTGATGTAATTTTATTGTATTTACCTGGGTCGTTCATAAGAAACAGAAAAAGCAGACCTTCTTTCATCCTGTTAACATCTTCAGCTTTAAAGTCCCGTGCACCTAAAAAATTTTCAGATTTCCTGAAAACTTTTTTCTTTCGCTTCTGAAATGCACAGCCACGGATAAAATATCACGCGCCACATGTTCAAAGTACTGTGCCACTATATCTGCCACATTCTGTAACCAATAGCAATTAAGCACAGAATAGTGCCCGTAAGTCGATATTATTTCATTTGAGCACTACTGGATACGTCTTCATTTACTCCATTCACCATACATGCATCAATATCACTTCTAGGATAACATAAGGGCCCTTATAGGTATCCAGAGTGTTTCATTGATCAAGCACGTAGTCTGATTTTATTACAAAATGTCAAAGGACCTGTTTGCAGACCTCCTAAGTGCAGAATCTGGAACACTAAAAAAGAAGACAGATTCTCATTTAACTCTGTCTGAAAGATTGAATCATTCCTCTCAGTCATTAAATAATGGAACCAATAACTCAGCATGGTCTTCAAATCTGGACATTTTAGATAAAATATCCAGCTCTAAACAAAGCAATACTTCCAATGGTATCTCAAAGCCTGATAATGACTTGGAACAAATGTTTGACGTCTTCAAGCAACCGCCTCAACAGCAAAGGCCAGCAACCGTCCCATCAATCCAAAGCAATTCGATTGATCTGCTGGAGGACTTCTTTGGGTCCCCTTCACCGAGAATCAGCAGCCCAACTCCCCCTATATCACAAACACCTCAACAGCAATCAAATGGTTTATTCGACGGAGACGACTTTTCAGGGAATACACCAATTGCGCAACCGTCACTTGCCGCTCCTTCTCCTGCACCTCAGCAACAGAAATACACGGAAACTAATAAAAGAGATGAAGTATTGGCCGAATTAGTGGATATGGGTTTCCCAATAGACACTGCTAATGACGCATTAGACAGTGCTCAATCCGGTTGTGATTTGAACGGTGCAATCTCTTACTTGATGAATGCTGCTCATTCAAAGACAAAGCCTCAAAGACAAGACTCACCTCCACAAGCGCCTAGAAGGCAAGCATCGCAACATCAAGATGACATAGGATCCATTGTTAATGATTTATCTAACGAATTTAGATTAAAAGCCTCATTCTTATTCCAATCCGGTAGAAAGAAGTTACAACAAGGTATTGAGATGTATAAGCAGCAACAATTTGAGAGAAACAACAATCAGCCACTATGGATGAAAAATCAAACGAAATACAAAGCCAATTCGATCAGGCTACCTGGGGAAGAGGAAGACGAAGAGGAAATGGATCCTGAAGCGATGAGGGTATTAATAGAAAGACAAAGAGAAAAGGATAGACAATTAAAGAGAGAAAAGGAAAGGGAACAGAAGTTACAATTACAGGCTCGAGAGAAGGAAAGAAGAGAACAAGCTGAAAAGCAAAGACAGTCGTCCTTATTTGATGGGCCGGCACCGAGACAAAGGTCTGAAACACCTAAATCATCTGTGTCTGATGAGCCTATTTCAAGAAGACCAGAATCTAGATCTGCCAGAAGTTCAGCCTCAGATGTAAATGATGTTAAAATCGCTGCTCCTGCCGTTTCCAAACCAGCAGACGAAGCCTTATTTCATATTCTAAACTCCGCTCCTGTGTCAAGATCATCATCAAATACCCCATCTCAACAATCAAGATTAGACAAACTGCGTTCATCTAACGTCGATGACGAACCAATATACACATCAGCATCAAGAAGACGTGGTAACAATTCACCAAGACCAGCGTCTTCACCGAAGCCTACCATTTCACTACCTAATATTGCGATCAGTGATCAACAGCTTAAGGATTTCAACAGTAACAGGGCCAAAGCTTCTGAGTTTTTCAAGAATGGTGATTTCTCGAAGGCGCTTGAATTTTATGAAAGTTCATTGAACGCATTACCAGCCCAGCATTATTTCAAAATCATTGCGTATTCTAATCTATCGATCGTTTATTCGAAACTGGGCAACCCTAAGCAGCAGTTAGAGAATGCAAACGAAGGTTTGAAGTTGATTTCGTCAACTATTTCAGCAACGATATCTGATTTGAACAACGTTATTATCGAAGACGAGAAGTCTGTTAAGTCATTCTGGGTTAAATTACTTTCCAAAAAAGCTGAAGCTCTTGAGCACTTAGAAAAATTCCAAGATTCATTAACCTGTTACAACTCATTGATAGAAAACGGATCATCTTCCAAACCGATCATGGAAGGCAAGAGAAGGTGTAATGATATGCTACAGCCTAAGCAAAAGCCAAAGCCGAAACCAAAAGCGGCAAAACCAGCATCTAAACCAAGACCAACAGCTTCACAGTCAGCATCTAGCACTGAAGCTGTGAATAGAGTCAAGGAACAAAATCAAAAAGCTGAATCGTTGGAGAATGAAAAGTTCCAATTACACGATTCAATCGAAAGCCAATTAAATCAATGGAAACAAGGTAAAGAAGATAACCTTAGAGCGTTGCTATCTTCTTTGCATTTAATCCTATGGCCTGAATTACAGTGGAAACCGGTCGGATTAACAGATTTAGTTTTAGATAAGAAGGTCAGGATCACCTACATGAAAGCAGTTGCCAAAACTCACCCTGATAAGATTTCTGGTGAATCCAGTACGGAAAGAAAATTGATCGCTAATGGTGTGTTCATTACGTTGAACCAAGCTTGGGATAGATTTAAGGAACTGAATGGAATTTCATAAAGGCGGTCAAAAAAAAGATAGCTTTATAAATATCCATGATCTATATAAAACGTACATAATGTATAAACTTAAAATTAGAGATTAGTTTGAAACATCCACTATTTGGATTCCACCATAACAGCCTCGTAATTACTCAATGCACTTTTCAAAGATTCCACCAATGGAGCCAACAGTATATCACCTGTTTCTTTATCCTTAGGTTCCATTTCTTTTAAATTGGCACTCACTCTTTCTAAACACTTACTGACACTAAAGTAGAGTTTCCGTAACTGAATCAACTCAGATTTGAAATTGGGATTTGATTGCATGGATGAACTTGAAATAGAATTAAAATGCAACCAAAAATGTCTCAAGAATTCAATTGATGTCGAATGCGTTAATCTCAAATTATTCAACTTGTCAGTCGATAGTTCAACTTCAGCATCCTGTTTTTCGAAACCGGAATCCAAGTTTTTGGAGTTCCACGATTGATTCGACTGTTTGATGTTCTTTTTCACTATTGCTGAAATCTCTTTATATGTCTCATATATTGGTTTCTTGTTCTCGACGTATACGGATGTTAACTCTAATGGATATTCAGGGTCGAATTGATTTTTAAAACTTTTAATGAATCCATCGTATTCATTAAGCGTTGGATTCAAAGGTGACTGACTATTTGCCTGTTCTAATAGCTCAGATGGAATGATGTTTGTGGAAACGTTAGACCGTTGAGTGTACTTCAACTCATTATATTCAACACGTTCTTTGTTTTCTAAATCTTTAATGTCCAACTCTTCTTCAAATTCATGATCCAGATCACCTTTATTGTCAGCGTCTTTAATGTTAGACATCATCCGTCTACTCAATCTATTCATTGTTCTCATAACGTTAACGAAGTCAGGGTTTTGGTTGGCTTTCATTGTTAAATCTGGAGAGTTTCCCAGTTTCTCTGGGTCATCTTCTTCGTTTCCTCGTATATCGATACATTTGGAAACTTCTTGATCATCGTCGTTAAACAATTTCACTTTTTTCTTTGCGGACGTCAAATTCTTTTCATTTTGTAATTGCTGCTGTTTCTTTTCTTGTTGTAATTGTCTTTTCTTACTCAGTTTTTTGCCGCCTTTATTGCCGGTTTCCTTTTCTTTTGTTGATTTGTGATCAATTTTTTCTTCTAAGAGTTTATCAATGTCCTCATCTTCTTCCTCCCCATCATAGTCTGGATCAAAGTATAGATATTTATCTAGCGTGATATCACCTCTATCATAAAGATTAACCTTTTCACCTCTTAATTTTCTAAATAATTTCGAAGAAAAAAATCTTGACCAAAACTCCCCTTCACTAATTTTGGGAACGTTATCGTCGTAAGCCTTTCTCACAATTGGATACTGTTGAAAAATCTCATGGATCTTCTCTCTAGTCACAGAAACGTTAACTTGATTTTCACTCGAAGCCACCGGTTTGATAGTACTCAAAACATTATAAGGGCCTCTTTTTTGGTTGTTTTGGATAGCATACGATCTTAATAAGTGAACTCTAGTTGACCAAAACTCATCAGGTTCCAAACCAGACTTAATAACTGCCTCCGTGAAAGTTTTCATCAAATTCGGACTATCCCTCAATAGTCTTTGTTGTAAAGTTAAGTTTTTCAATAGTTTCCCAGAATCCAACAAACTTGCCAAAAATTCATCATTTTCAACATTCTCGGACATTGGCAAAGGCACTAGTGACCCAGTATTCGATTTTCCGTTGGCATCACCTATCATAGCTGCATTGTTTGAAGACCTCTTTCTTGCAATCACTTGTTGTAGTACACTTTTTATTTCATCCATGGTGACTCGGTTATTAAATGCGAAAGTAAGGTCATTTTTGGGTTTTTCTTTGTTCTCCTCGGTGCTTGTAGATTTATTCTCTGAAGAAGGTGACAATCCAATTCTCAGCATCATTTTCTCGGAAGTAGCAGGTGTTGCTTGTAATGTGGCAATTTTATCAAGTTGGACCTCAACCAATGGATTGGCAACTGAAGAATCTATACATTTCCAAGAGAGCTTCGGGGATGGTCCATCTTCAAAGACTGTAATTGTTCCTGCCCTTTTCCTGTATATTGCAGTACCAGAGACGTTTGACATTTGACGGTATGTATAAACGGAAAGTATCAGTGGTAGTATATATAGCCAATAGACAGATCAATTATACCACATCGTCACCACTTAAAGCCCTTTTGAAGAACAGACAGAGCAAATCAGGCCAAATGGGTTCAACTTTATCTGGAGACCCACACACCTTGCACCTCACACTGAACACCTCCCTTCACTATTTCTTTTCAGTACACGCCCTTTGAAATTTGTTTAGTTTGTTTGATTGAGGTCAACCAGCCCATATCCTTCGTGGAATGTATTACATCCCCTGTCTGTATTGATAAGATATGAAATCATACAAAACTATCATTCAAACCTTTATAATCTGTATTTAGAAGCCACTTTTAAATATTATAGAATGTTGGCAAGAAGAAGTCTCGGCCAAATAAGGCCCATTAACCAACTGAAACCAACAATCCTGGCATTATACCGCCCAATCATGCCATCAACTACAGGTACCCTTCGTCCATTATCCACGACATCTCAATTATTAATGCGTTCTGATGAATACCACCCGATTTCCAAAGTGACAACCGATCCTAAAACAGGTAAGAGAATCCTGACAACCCCAATGACGGTCAACGAAGAACTTCCTGATCCGTTGATTGATTCCAAGAAATCACGTAATGCATTCCTTTTGTTCTGTGTCGTTATGTCAGTTTCGTTATTCGGTATCTTCAATTACGAGAAAGTGTCATCTCCAATCATGAATGCCACGATGTATTTCCTCAGACGTTCGGACGTTGCGAGATCCAGAATCGGGAAGGAAATCACTTTTGATGGTTTGTTCCCATGGGTTAAAGGTGAGTTGAATACTATGAAGGGTAACATCGATGTTAGAGTTTGGGTTTCTGGTGATAAAGGTAAAGCTTTGATGTGTTTGAAAGCTCATCGTGAGAGCCGGATGAATGCGTTCAAGATTGAGAGATGGGAATTGATCTTTGAAGGTGGGGAAACTATCGATTTGTTAGCTGATCAATCTGTTGATTTAGTGTTTTAAAAGTCGGTGTGTTTAGGTAGATTTTTTTTACTGTTGATATTCGATGAGTGTTTTGTTTTTGTTTTTTCTGGATGGATCCCAAGCTCTGTAAATAGATAATATACACATATACATATACGTTCTAATTAAAATAAAGAATCTTTTTTGAGTTTATTTAGTTATGATAAAAACGTAGTTTATGGCTAATAGAGTTATATAGTTTATATATTTGTCTGTATCGTGGAAATGTAGAAAAGGAGCCTCCAAATATAACCCTAAAAGAAAGCAGGAGATGTAGAATATAAGAAATACTTATTGCAAGTAAAAAAAAACCACACGCACAGCAAAAAAAGTTCTGAAATTAAGAATGATATATGTAACGTCATCGTATTCATTCAATGACACCTTTAACGCTATCTTTCCATTGCTGTTTACTACTCTTATAGTTTGAATAGTAGTCTTTTTCTCTTTCGTCTAATTCAATCATACCCTTATCATCATTTTTCGAATTTTCTGCAACTTCGGCATTAGTAGCTTCACCATCAGTCGCATCAATGTATTTTGAGCTGGATGTAATATTACTACGTAATGAAGTGTTATCAGTAGATGTAGGTCTCTTAAGTGAGTTGGGCGTTTGTGCATCTTGTTGTTTTTGTTGGTTATTATTGAGCACTGGCGTCTGTTTTAGGGATGATGAACCCTGCTGTGTTTGAAATGATAAGGAAGTATCTATCTGGTCTCTGCTTTCATTATAGTCATCATCGGTGAGTTCTAAAGTATCAACTATGTAATGGGACTGTCTTGGAGGCGTATCAAACGGAGACTGTTTCAATTCAGGAACGATTGGGCTGTGAGGTGCAACCGATATATCGGCAGCTGATTCAGTTGTTGTTGAAGTAGGGGGCGTAATGCTATTAATCACATTTGAAGCCGGAGGTGATAATGAACCTGCGTTCTTATCGGAAGAAGTTGTAGTGGTTTCTTGCTCTATTAATTTGTCATTATCATTTAGTATTAGTAACGAATGGTTTGAACCTTTATGTGACAATAAACCAAGAGAATGTTGAGATTTGTTAGGGGTTACTTTCGTTGAAGGAGATAGTAGTGAGTTGCCATGCAATAAATTCAACGAAGATCCCGTTCTTGAAGGATTTGGACTTCCATTGATATAATTATTCAGCAAATTGATTTGAGAAGGTGAAGCATTTGCCTGTTGGGTTGTCTTAGGGAAAGAAGAAGAATCGTTCATGTGCAATTGTTTGATATATTCGGCTTGTAATGACATCTGTGATTTACGTTGTTGTAAAGATGGCTTACCATTTCCTAAGATATAGTGACCACTGTTTTGTCGAGAAGCTACGGAATGATGATCATCATCAACAGGTGTTAAGCTATTAGAGTTCGAGGCAGAATGAGGTAAATCTGAAGATGGGGGCAGAACGGGTATAACTGATTCGTAATAATTGATATAATTTTGGTGCAAGTTTGCAGCTGAAGGCGCTTGTGGTGCTTTTGAAGCTGGCGTACTAAGAGGCTCATCTGTTCCACCTTCTACTAGAGCCTTATTGTTTTGCAAAAAGCTTGCTGTTGATCCAGAAGAGCTGCTTCCCTGCTGCTGTCGTTGTTGTTGTTGAACGTGGTGTAATTGAGAAGGAGGAACCACCTTCAAGCCCATAATTTTGGACTGCTTCCTTATTGAGTAGGTTTTGTTTCTCAGTATCTGGCCATCATCGCCTTTTTCGATATCATCTGTATAGAGTTGATCGTTCTGAGGGGTTAAATCCGAGTCATCATCTTCGTTGCTTGGATAAGAATCATTTTGTTGTTGTTGTTTAACTGTCTTATCGTTAGGACGGAGGATGTTTTCTAGATCCAAGTCGTAGCCATCAACGTCCGGATCATCGGGATTTTCCCTTAGATCTTTTTTGTATCTTAATTTTTGTCGACACCAAAGCACTAAGAACATGATGATGAAAACAGCTGCTGGAATTCCGACACCACAGCCAACTGCTGTAGCTGTATTAGCCATGACTTGATTAAGATTAATATAAGTAAAGTTATGAATTCAATGAATGAACAGTTTGAAACTGAAAAGGGATAGTAAATATACAGAAGCAAGTAAGCAAGCAATAGTGATAGATGAAAGTTGGAGAATGTCAACAAGAACTAAAGAAATGATCGTAATGAAAACAACCGTGTGTGTATGTGTGATATAACGAGCGTAAGAGTAGATAGTCAGGGGGTTAGAATCTATCCTTGAGAACTTTGAGTATACTGTGATGATATTTTGAGGTAGCTTTGATTGGGATTAAAGGTGGAAAGAGGTAATAGCTAGTTTCAACATCAGGCGAACAAAGTGCAGATAAACTTGGAAGCCATGGTAAAATAAACAATCAGAGTGTGTGTGTGTGTACACAACAAACAACGAATAGCTCCCATTTCTTCTTCTTTCTTGGAATGTCTGTTTTGGAATACGCAAAAAAGGCAGAGAAAACTGGGCAAAACGTGGCGAAGGGAAGTTGGAGGACGTGGCTCGCGGCAGCGCCCGGTGGCTATAAATAGCACTGGGCGGGAGTTGGGTGATCTTGGCGGGGGTTGGCAGGACGGAGAAGGGAATAGGGACGGTCAACGCCGCATTGTCTGCTTGTCCCTTGGCTTCTTCTTGGGAGGCTGGCTGGACCGGAGAGAGAAAGGTTTTGGGGGGGGGAGGATCACAAGAGACAACGGCCCAATTGCTACTAGTGACAAAGCTTGTTTTCGTATATATACACTGTCTACACAGGTATATTCAAATATAATGATAACTACTTGGATAATGCTGGTGATTCCGTACAGAAGTGGTAAAGATCACAGATCTAGTCAAATCACATGTGCTGAATCGAGAAACAAGGTGATCCGATCAATAAATAGTCTGGTGGTGTGGGGATCTCCATCGGAACATCTATAGAGGTCCCTGAATGCTCTCGTGATGGACTCAAACTACAAACACTTTTCTATTTCTGTCATTTGCTGCCACTGCTGCCAGTCCTTTGTTACCAACCTTTTGACTCCCTTCTACCTCAACTGGGGTAATCCAGTAACCCGACTTCCTTGGAAAGAGGTCTAAAATTTTGATACATATACCTCTTTAATGATACCCATCAAGACATATATATAACTTTTATTTATTCCCCCCGTAGACAACTGATCTAATAAACATCGTCAATCAAACAATCCCGAACCCTACGAACAGTCGTCGTACGGTACCGTACTGATCTGATCTGATCGTATTGATCGGCATCGGTCTCCAGCCACATTCTCTTGTCTTCTTTGTTTTTCCCCCTGGGCTTCCCCCGAATTTCCCCCATTACCTCCCCCGAGGATCCCCCGAGGATCCCCCGATCCCAACGCAATGTAACAAGGCCACCTCCCGCCACCAGGGCCTTTTCCACATTTTTCAACGGAAATTCGCCTGTCAATCAAACAAATCAAAACATTCAACTCTTTTTCTGTGCGTTGCGATTTCCACTAACATCTTCATCACCTTCCTTTGTTATTGAGAACTAAAAGCTCTTGTTTCTATTCCTTTTCCATAAATACAATATTACACACACCATATTGATCTGTTCAAACCTATCTCTGCTCAAGAATTTCCCATCCCATCCCATCTCATCCACATACATTCCCCTTTCCCATTCTCTCGATCTTCTGAAAACAGTTATTTTGGCAAGTTGCTCTAAGTCCTCAACATATAATCATCCTCTGTCGGCAATTTGCATATTATCACTTTTCCAATAAATTAAGCCAGCCCATTACTGTTTCATCAATTCCATACAAACATCCTATGAGAACCTCCTATTAATTTATCTCATCTATCCTACCAACTTTGACATTCGCTTTTGTAATCTTTTATTAAGCATTACTGGATCAACTATTTTATACACATTCGCTTTTCATATCCAATAACAGCTACATTAATAGTTTGTTACTCTAGTTCCCTCTCCCCTCAAATTGAATATTTTGCGCTTAATTTAGATACACTTTTCAATTTCTATTACTGCCACTTTTCTGTTAAATCCTGCCATTAGTCTCCTTTATATCATTTACATTTCAAAATCTTCAGGCATAAACTAGATCCCAACATGAAAGCATCCAACGATCCATCAAACATTTCATTACCCAGCCTACAAGAAGAAGACTTACTTGAGATCCCAATAACACCTTCAAAGTTCACCACTTCGAAATTGTTATCTCCTTCGTTTAGAAACCCCAAGATGACTTCTTCCCCTCATTCCTCTCCAAGTCAATCAACTGCTGCTCACAGAGGCCTGGGTATTAAAATTACAAGAAGGCCAAGTGATACTGTTTTGTCCACTATCTCTCAGCGAACTTCCTCGGTTTCCTCTTCTCTATCAACCATGACCTCAAATTCACAAATACAGCATCATCAACAACAACAAATTCAGCCATTGTCGTCGGATAAATTAAGCAGTCAAATCTTCGGATCAGATGTTGATTTACCCTCCCCTCAAGGCCCTTCCAATAGTAATACCACAAGTTCAGCTGATAGAAGACCGTTGTCATCAGAAAGTTCAGACGGTTCAGAAGCAACTGTGGGGTCAAATTCAAGATTATCTTCTATGAGTAGTGTATCTTCAACCGATTTCACAAGATTCCAATCGGCTCTGAAGTCAAACCAAATGGCTTTACAGCCTATGGTGCCCACCACTCCACAGCAACAGCAAGTGCCACATCAAACCTCCCAGATCGCCAGTCATAACTTCCAATCTATGCCAACGTTGGTCAATCAGAGATCTATAAGCCAATCGACAATCAGCTCAAGTTCCTCGACCTTAAACCAGCAAGACCATAATAGAAGAGCTTTAGTGAGAAGAAACACTGCCAAGTCGCTCTCCAAAGCTGAAAAGAAAAAACTTTATGATGAACTCGAAGAAGAGGGAGATGATGACATCACTGAACAATCATGCGTATTTAATGTTCCGTTGGCAATGCATTCGACAACTTCATTGATTAATAATTCTTCCTCAAACAGTAAATCTTCGGAAATTTTAAACAGAGCTTGGAACAATAACGATAGAAAGTCCGCTATCCCACCAAGTCCATTGCCTGGTACTCTAGCAAGCTATCATAATGAAAAACATCAGTATCAGCAGCAACTACAACTACAACAACTAAGCTTGTACGTTCCACAATCAAAGCCAACATCTAAATTACCTCCAGCTCCTCCAACAAATAATAGTAAACAGCCACCTAAAAGAACTGGTGGAGCAGATTATTTACCGAGCCCAACGTTGTCTAAGCATTCATCTTTTAAGAATTTATCACCAATGGCTCAACAATTAACCAAATTCTACGAATATTCAATTCATAATCATTTGGATAACGAATTCAATAAGCGTTCCAAGCTAGTCAACAAGATTCCATCCCATTATAATATGCTGAAAGATAACGAACAAAAGTTGGAAGATTTAAGATTGATATCGAACGAAAAGATCGACAGCTTAACAATCACTAGACCAACATGGCTACCTCCAAAGAATAAACATGAATCGTTGAAACACGAAAAGGAATTTCAGAAAATGGTGGAACTACAAGGGAAACTTTTAAAACGTGAAAATGGTAAAAAGGAACAAAGAGAAAGAGATAGAATGATTGGTGATGCAAGATTAACTTATCTTTCAACAAAAGCTAAACTGACTTCATCGAACGTTGCTGAAATTAAAAAACTGATCTGGCGTTCCAATCTCGAACCAAGCATTAGATACGCAGTGTTCTTGAAGGTTTTAAATTCCCATACTCCATATTCAAAGACAAAATTTGAAGAATTAAAAGAAGATTTGTTGCCGATATTATCAAGTTCAAACTATAATCCTGACCTTGATTCTTTTATCTCAAGTCAGCCTGATTTATTCAAATCTCCAAAGATGATCACGATGTTAACGAATTTAATGAAATGTACGATGCTCAAAACTGAATGGCAGTTTAATAACTCACTGATCTGTCTATCGTTATTGAAAAATAACTTTAACGTTAGGCTTTCTTTGAATACATTGCATTATCTAAATACCTTTGTTGTCACAGAAACGTTCATCAGCAAGTTCAACAAGAATGCAAGTTTGAATCCAATATTGGAATCGTATTTGGCTATAAACTTCAAAGATGACTATAACTTAATCACATTCAATAACTTCTTGAAGTTGCTGAACCAATTCAATTCATCTGTCTTGTTCAAGTTAATCAATTTGCTACTCGTTTATCAAGACTATAAAGTCTTGTATGCTTTCATTCTAACAATTTTATTACACTATCACTTCGGTTGGAATTCGTTGCAGCTAATGTTGATTAATCAATCTAATAATAATGGTGGGGAGAAGTTTATCCGAATTGATGACGACGAAGTGTTCTGGGGTAGAGTTTATGGATACTACAAGAAATTCTAGTTGTTAGTTAATAGATTTCTCTTACTTCTCGAATTGTGTACACTATATCTCTATGTGCTTATGTTTATGCTGCTCTTTTTTGCCTGTCGCTAATGTAAGTTATATAAATATTTATATTATTTATTCGTTCATTGTGTTTGCTTATAATGCACTCTTGCGTTTCAGTTTTGCATTCCCTCGTGTCTGCTTTCCGTCCTTACAGACTACCAAGAAGCTAAAAATAGGCGCCGCTCGCTGCTGCTTTGCACAGCCTCGAGATAAAAAAATTTAAAAATTTTTCAGTGTGTCTTTGTATTGTTGTGAGGTTTGTTATTGCATCCTATTGTAAATCCGAATTTTCCAGTGTAGTATGAGGGAAAGAGAGTTTTGCAGAAAGCTGGTGGATCAGATCTATATGGTTTATGTTTCAAAGGAATCAAAATTGCAAAGTTGAAAAGAAAAGGTGTTGCTTTTGTGCATTTTAAAGCCATATTTGGATACCACCACTATATACCATACGCTTCAACATGATGAACGGCAGGTTTATCAGACGTAGCAGGGTCTCCTCGTGTGCCATGTTTCAGAACACAGGCAGACCTGCGGTCATAGCTACGATACTCAACTCAACGAGGCCAGCAACGATAATGGTTTCACATAATCAGCAACAGCATCAATTAGAGCAACGAAGAACTGTTGTGTTTGGTACAAGGTTTCTAAAGACCAATAAAAATGACAAGGGAAAGCCACAACAGCTACAGCAACAGGTTCTAAAAAATAAAAGTAAGAGTAGGAACAAGGACAACAATGACAGTGATAAGAAACAAATGGTGAAAATACTCCATGAACAGAAAAAGCAAGAGAGGTTTTTCAAAGAGATTAATATCAAAGAACAGAAAGAGTTGGGGAACTTAAAACATCAGTTGAAGTTCCTTGAACAATTTACAAACAATGTTGAACAAATCATTAAGCAAAAAAAAGACCATTCAGCTGTTCAAGAGGTTAAAAAAGAGCTCGATCTCGATGAACTTGTCGATGATGACGATGATGTCCAAGCTGATGCAGAAGCTATATTTAATGCCCTGATGATTGATGATGGTACCAGCAAGTCGTCTGATAATTTACAAATTGGTGGGTCAAGTGATTCCACCTCTTTACAATCATCAAATGTCGATAATGAACTCAAAGCATTTGAATCCGATCCGTTATCACTATTCCCAAAAGTGAAACCACACGTTAATCTACCACTATCAATATTAGAGAAACTAGACGATGAAACAACGAAATTTATTGCCGTCAAACAAGACGAGAATTGGATTCCTGTAATAAACCACATTTATCAATCTGATGAAGGATTATCTGGTGTCAATAGTTATGAAGCAAACATGTTGATTAAAAGCATACCGAAGCAGCAACGTCCCTTGGTCATTTCTCAAATCCATCAAATGTTATCAAAGGAAGACTTGTTGAATGACGTTCGTATTTATAATACATTAATGGCAACGTATAATTTAGTCAACGTTAAAGAATCTTTGCCAATCATTGAGAAATTGTATAGTGATATGATTGCCGGTGACATCAAGCCAAATTTGACAACGTACGGTATTATGATCCATTTATACTCCAAACACAAAGACATCATGAAGATTAGACAGATGTCACAATTAATTACAGAGAATGGTATGAAGCCATCAATGGAGATTTATACATCTATCTTGCAGCTGTACGTTAGGTTAAACCAATACGAACTAGCGTTGGATACGCTCCAGACTATGAAGTTCATGTCGTTGGAAACTTCACCATCTGGTAAAACATACTCGTCAATGATTTTAATGGACGTTTTGAATAATAACATCGAGCACGGATTGTCGTTGTACGAAGAGATGAAGTCTCCTACTTTTCCGAAGAAGAACAAAAAGGATTCTATTGAAGGCATCAAGGTTGAAGATCAGGCGTTGTTAGCTTTGGCAAAAGGTTGTACGACACGTCCTGGGCTGATCGACAAAGGCTGGCAGTTCATACTAGAGTACTATAACGAGGGCTATTCATTTGGGAAAAAGGTCGTCGAAACGATGATGTGTTTGGCGCTGAAAAACTCAGATTTGAACTTAGTTAGAGCGTTGTATGTTGGGTTGTTTGATACATTGACAAAGGCAAAGGGTGAGCTAACTCCCGCTGGTGGGCTAGCGTTAAAATATTTGTTTAATGCTTATTATGAATTTGATGAGACAAAGATTAAAAAGGGCAGAGAAGTGGTTGATGATAGAGTGAGAGCTATTAGAGTCAGATCGATGGAAATGTGCAATTTCAAGTTCCATAGTGAAGCTCCTCCAATGTTACCGACTTTGGACCTAGTCGACGATGAGCTTATTTTAAGTGAATGTGACGCTGTTTTTAACTATCACCTGGTTAGGTTCCCAAAATTGATAACTAAAGAGGTTGTTGAAGCTTATTTGTTTGTCTATGCTAAACGTGGCGGCAATATTGACGCCTTTGAAAGAATATGGGATAAGTACACATTCTTCAAGAGTGAAGATCAAGTGACTACAATTGAAGAGCCTAGTCAGATAAATGACAAAGCTGAAATAGGGGAAGGACAAAAGGATGCTGAAAAACCACGGCCACCAGCTATCAAGTTGGCACAGACATTGAACTTCAAGATACCCCGGGATGATCGTATATACAATGCTGCAATGCATGCATCTAGAAACTTCAAGAACGTCAAGTTTGCTCAACGGGTTTGGATAGAAAGAGGTCAATACCGTAAAACCGCTGAGTTCCAGGCTCTTAAACCAAAAGCTCAGGATTCACAGGATTTCAAATTTGCCAGATCTATGTTGAGTGTGTTTGTTGAGACCGGTAACTTGATGGACGGGTATCAAATGGTATTGAGCTCGCAGAATAGATTTGTTTGGAGTTATTATCATTTGAAGAGCTTGCTGAGCTTGGCGGAGACTCTAGGGTATGGTAGAATTAAAGAGGAGTTACTCAAGGTTGTGAAACGAGGTGACAAGTTTGTTAGAAAGCAAACCAATGGCTTGAGTAAAAGATAATGACTTTATTTTGGGAGAATATTTTTAACGATAATTAACGAATACCAATGCTGAGCTTTTCCCTTTCTGATTGTGTACATATATTTGGTCCATTTTTCACTCATTCGTGAGGAGATGTGGTATTGATGTGTGCGTATATAGATATGCATGTATAAAAAAGAGTGGGAAAGACAACAGTCCCTGTACATAGAAATAAAAGATATATGGAATATAATAATAGAAAGACAAATTAATGTTAAACAAAAGCAGTAAAGTGTATCAATAACAATGACATCTCAATAACAATGACAGCAAAAGAAAAACATTTATTGGGTTTTATCAGTTTTGTATAAAGTATCTAAAAAGGCTTCAATCAATCGGTCAACAACAGAACCCGTTTGTAAACTATTAGCAACACCATACAGTTGCGCAGTATCGGATTTGATATCCTTCCCGTAGCCTTCACTATTGACTAACACTTGAACAACGTCTTTCAAGTCTTGGATCAATTCTTCAATAACCGGAACGGATAATCTTGTGGTTGCCAAATGTAGAGCTGGTGGGTTTTGTAAAGAGGCTAGATGCCATCCCTTTGCGGACAACAAATCACCTAGTCTATGAACGTTTAGGACCGTGGATTTGAATGAAATGACTGATAGTTGAGGGTCCCCAATAACTTCCAACTCTGGAATTTCTTCAATAATGGCTTGTTTCAAACGACGAGCTGTTGTCACAATGTTGTGGCATTGCTCGGTATATTTATCGTCACCCATATAGACCATCGTAGCCCAAGCACCGACAGTTAGAGCACCTGGTCTTGATCCAGCTAGTGTTGCAGAACCATATAATCCACCAACCCAGTCAGTTGAAATGTAGTATTGATAGCTTCTGTAGTTCTTGGAGCGATACATGATAATGGAAGAACCTTTTGGGGCAAACCCATATTTGTGTGTATCACAGGAAATGGAAGTAACTCCAGGAGCTCGGAAATCAAATGCAGGTAGCTCTTCATTAGGGAAAGTTCTTGAGTAATAGGCAATAACAAATGAGCCTAAACAGCAATCAACATGCAACGGAATATCATGCTTCACAGCCAATTCGGACAAAGATTGAATATCATCAACTATACCATGTGGGAAATTAGGTGCTGAACCAACTAACAAACAAGTATTTCTTGTGATCAAACGTTTAACTTGTTTAACATCAACTTTGTAATCTTCGTTTAAATCGGCCAATTTCAAGTTAATCTTAAAGTACTTAGCAGCCTTAAAAACAGCAGCATGAACTGTAACAGGTGCAATGATTTCAGGTTCTGTAATACCTTTTTCGGCTCTAGCCCTTTCTCTGGCAGCAAGACAAGCCAATAACAAGGATTCTGTTCCACCCGAAGTCGTGGTACCACATCCGGTTTCTTCCGGTGCATTGAATAGTTTCAGCACCATGGAAACAACTTCACTTTCCATTTGTCTAAGACCAGGGAAGCAATCAGGGTGTAACTGGTTTGAAACAGCGTATTTTTGAAAAGCTTTTGTTTGGAGGTCAATCAATTCTTCACCTCCATGGTACACTGCACCTGACAGTCTCCCCGCTTTCCAGTCAGAAGCATGGAGTGTGTTTAAATCATCTAGTTTGGTAAGGACTTCCTGGGCAGATAGTCCTCTTTCAGGGATTGAGTTGAACTCAGACAATGGTGATTTGACTATAAGCTCCTCTTCTAGGCTTTTAACTGTATCTTTAATTTCGGCTTCAACTCTCTTCTTCAATGGGGGTAGCTGGAGCAATTTCTTGTAGAACTGTTGAGCAATTGACTTTAATAGCATGCCAATTGATCTGAATAGCCCATAACCAAGTATATAGTCAGTACATTTCAATAGCCAGTTGACAAAGAAATACATAAACAGCAGATGTTTGAATATGTCAAAGTAGGACGATTCTTTGAAGAAGCTAACATTTGAGTCGATCACCAGTTGTGGAAAGGATATTATTTCAGACTGGATTCGTTGCAAAACAAAAAACAAGCTTTCCTTGGAGATCTCCATATGATAAAAAGATATCATATTGATTATCAATTGATGTTTTCCTGTGCTGAATCAGAAGACGACTCGGTAAAGAACAGTAAATATGTGTGTGTTAAAACAGAAAACAAAATGGTTCTGAGCTGATTTCAGTTCTAACTGGTCAACTAGTCCATAATAAGGCTGTGTTACTTCAAATTAGCGGTTCCAGGTGTTGTGGAGAAGAGCAAGCAAGTGGATACGACACACTACTTGAATATCCCCATACTAATGCCATTCTGTCGGAAGTGGTAATTATCTCTGAAACCCCTCTGTTCAGCCATTGACTTGTACTCTAGACTAATGTTCAACAGGTCAATTTCTGATAGTTTTTTTAAATCTATTGTTCATAAAAACAATACCAAGCAAACTTTATACTCGTATCTGTCAACTTCTGTTTCTTCTTTTGCAATGGCCGCCGTCAAGATTGATAACTACCTTGCGGACAAGAAGGCTCCAATCACAAACTTAACCGCCAAAAAATACTTTGATCAACTAACCCATAATGAAAAGCTTTATGCTCACTATATGTCTAAAGCTGGTCATTGGGGTTCCAGGGTTGTTTTAAGATCCGTTTCTCCGGAATCCGACTACATTTTCGACTTGATCTTAAGTATTCACAAGGCTCTGAAAGGTGATTATTCCGATTTGAAGAAACACCTGGGTGAAGAGGCTGTTGAATTTTATCTACAGTATGCCTCTCAATTTTTGGCCAATTTGGGTAATTATAAGTCGTTTGGTGATGTCAAGTTCATCCCAAGAATCTCAATGGGCGATTTTGAAACCTTAGTCGAATTTGTCAACGATGAAGCCTGTTTACAATTATTTGAATTGGTTAAGGACTCAGTTTATGAGCTTAACGATAAGAATGCATTATTAGGTTGGACCGATAAAGGTCATGTCAGTGGTTACTATTTGAACGAAGTTTCTAAAGTTGAAGCTGAAGCCGTTAACACTGCTCTAGCCAGTAAAGGTATAATGCCAGAAAATACCAGAGTTGAAAAAGAATCCGATTCTGAGTTTATTGTTTATGTTGCTAGCTCTAACACCACAAATGAAACCCACTACTATCCAGCGTCTATTGGCTTTGAGTTGAGCGGCAAACCTGCAAGTTTATCTTTCAAGTTTGGTGACCATTCCAAAGAATTCTCCAAGATTGTTGAAAACTTAGTTGAAGCCAAGAAATATGCTGCCAACGAAAATCAAGCTACCATGTTAGACAAATACATTGAATCCTTCAAAACTGGTTCCATGAAGGCCCATTATGATTCCCAAATTAACTGGGTTAAGGATATTGGACCAGCAGTCGAAACTAACGTTGGTTTCATTGAGACCTACAGAGATCCAACTAACACCCGTGGTGAATGGGAATGCTTAGTTGCCATGGTCAACAAAGAAAGAACCGCTAAGTTCTCTGATTTGGTGAACGGAGCTAAGGATTATATCTCACAGCTCCCTTGGTCAAAAGATTACGAAAAGGATGTTTTCACTCCTCCTGATTTCACGTCTTTGGAAGTTTTAACCATGACTTCAAGTGGTTGCCCGGCTGGTATCAACTTGCCAAATTATGATAAAATTCGTATTGAAATTGGGTTCAAGAATGTTTCCTTAGGTAACGTTTTAAATTCTAGATCAAGCAAAGACCCTGTTACTTTTATTGCTGATGACATCCAAGATCTATACAATAAATATTCTGTTGAAGCGTTTGAAGTTCAGGTCGGTATTCATGAGTTATTGGGCCACGGTACCGGTAAATTATTAATGGAAACAGCCAAAGGTGAATTCAACTTTGATACCAAGAACCCACCACTTGGGTTAGATGGTGAACCTGTCAAAACCTACTATAAGTTGGGCGAAACTTGGGGCTCGTTATTCGGCTCATTGGCTGGTTCGTTTGAAGAATGTAGAGCTGAGGCAGTTGCCATGTTCTTATTCACCAATAGATCTTTGTTAGAAATTTTTGGCTTCAAGACCAAACAAGAACAAGATGATGTTCTTTTTATTTCCTATTTAACAATGTGTAGAGCAGGTTTACTGGCCTTGGAATTATATGACCCAGCTAACAAGAAATGGGGACAGCCTCATTCGCAGGCAAGATTTGCCATTTTGAAGACATATCTTGATGCAGGTGATGATTTTGTCAAGTTGGATTATACTAAGGATGACTTCTCTGATTTAACGATTAAAGTTGACAGATCAAAGATTGAAACCGTTGGGCAAAGGGCAATCGGTGAGTTCCTGAAGAAATTACACGTTTACAAATGTTCTGCTGATGTTGTTCGTGGTAGTGAATTCTACGTTGAACAAACATCAGTTCCTGAAGACCTATTGAAATTTAGAGAAAGTGTCTTGCAAAAGAAATTACCTAGAAAGCAATTTATTCAAGCCAACACTTTCATCAAAGGGAATGATCTTGAAGTTAAGGAATATAATGAATCTGAACTAGGTATGATTGAGTCATTCATTGACAGAGAATTTTAAAATGCTGCTCCTTTTTTAATAGTAAATAGCATTGTGAGATAAATGAAGTTAATCCTATATGAATAAAATGATTAGGACCGAATTTTAGCTAGAGTCTTGTAACTGATAACCGCAAACCAAACTTGTAAACTGGAAGCATACCGCTTTAGAGAACTTGATCTATAAAGAATCTAAATTAAGGGCGTGTGTGCTACCTTGCTTGAACTTGGAGAGCGATTTAAGAAGGATCTCTCCTACAATTAGTTCAGATAATCGCTGAGTGATCTTAATGAGCTAGGAAGGACTGTCCAATTAGTGATATTGGACCCTATAAACAAACCGTACGCACTTAAAGAGGCAAGTTGACTTGTGGCTTTCGGATCGTCAGTATTTATCTATCTGATTTATTATAACAAGCCTCGGCATTAAGTGGTTTGAACCCTGGAATTGGAGCGTACACTTTTTAAGACTAAGGGATATTTCTGAGATTCTATCTTAAAGAGATATATTAGCATTTCAATTAAAGAATGGTCCGAGTTTTTCTAAATCCTCTTTATGAACTTTTTTCATTAGCGAGTTTTCGGAATTGTTTATAATAAAGTAGCTGACAAACAGATAGATAAAAATCTTGAAGCTCCGATTCAATAAGCAGTTTTATGCTAAATTGTTACTAATCAGGTCATGTGCAAAGATTTGGATACATAAAATGGTCTTAAGTATGAACACTTATCAGTATTCAATTATCTTCGCGAAGCTTATCGTAAATACCTACAGCTAAAGCTAACTGGGTGGATGATCTGTACTTATCCGTGTGTATAGTTGGCCTGTAATCTTCATCAGATATTTGGGTAATCTAATCTTATCTTGATACATCATCAATTGCGCACATACGAGAAGGTTAGTCCCATCAAATCAACAGATTTCTTTTCTTTCAGAGGCTCTGAGGCGGTAAGTTCGAATCTCGGATTTTTTTGAATGCGATCGCTCACCTTGGCGTGTATAGAATCATATATGCATGGGGGTAGAGATGGCGATAGATAGACGGAAACACCAGACGACGATAAACATATCAAGATACAGAATAGATAATCTGATTTATCAGTTACTAATATTATCAATAAGGATATCACTATTGACGCAAAGCAGGTGATACTGCACATATTGTGTTTACTGTGCAATGAGATTACGGTATCTCGGTTACGAAATCTATGTTGGTCAAGATAAGGTGATTACCTAGTATTTATCACTAATCGATGATCTCTTACTCTAAATAGGGTTCTTTGACCTCCGATGTTTTTAAAAAGATTAAACTTTGGTGTCTAACAAGTATGGTATGAGTAGGATCAATGAGACGGATTTAATTCCTCTTTGGCTTCTGTCTACCTCTATTTTCTCTTTCAATGCTGTTAAGTTTTCTGTAGCTAATTTTCAACAATGATTTTTGAATCTCGCTTTCGTCAGCTTATATTGTTCGTATTGAGAATCAGTAGGTTAATTTTCAAGCGATTATTCTTAGCAGATGCATGTATTCATTGAAGTGTATGGGTTTTCAATTTCACAGTGTACTCAGTTTTACCTTGTTCCTGAACAATCTTTCGGAGATTATACCAAATTCAATAAGAGTTCAGCGCGAGCGAATAGGAATATATATATTTGAATTAAAGCAAGATCGGTAGAAATTCTGCTTAACCGATTCTGTTCGGTATAGAACTAAGCGTTAAATAACACTCAAGGGAAGGTAGATCAAGGCAATCTGAGTAGTCCTTATATTTTCTTCTTAGGGCCCCAGTTGTGGTGGTTTTAATTAAAATAAAGGGCCTTCATATTTTTGAAATCGATTGCTTATTTGATGGGTCGCTGTCGTCACTTCAGTTAATAGTGCATAAAGATCTCATATAGAACTGTATTAGTAGATATTCCCTTGCTCTTCTGTTGTCCAGGTAGCGTTTTAGTTTGAGAGCACAGTATTTTAAGTCACGGCACCTATTTTAATGCCTTTTGATCGGCTGAAGGATTGTGCAGACCGGCTGAAATATGCAATATCAGCCAGTCATTTGAAGGGTAGACATTTCATTTGGCTGGGATAAAGTAGTTCAAGCTATGGGGTTACCAAAAGGTTGCCGATGGGCGCGTGACATGGTTGTTTACATGGTTCAGAGTGTTCTGCCTATAACGAAGCTTAGGGTTACTATTAGGTGCCCTTGACTTTCGGGTGCGCCAGACCGTATGGAAATTAGGCAATACGGTTTGAATAAATACAGGGCACCGAATCCAAGAAAGCCAAGATTTAAATGGGGCCGAAGGGAATAACAAAGCCTAAATTTCTAGTGTAACGTTGTATGGTGGTTAAGTAGCAGAAAAAAAAAACTTTTCTTTTCGCCAACAAAGAGTCCGTACCGCTGCACGGCTCCATATCCTGCATCTTGGGAAAATTCCCCTGCGCTGTAACAATGGATTGAGGCTCAACAATTAGACCTAATTGGGCAAGCACCAACGGTTAACCTTTTCAAGAAACATGTGTTGACATAAAATGAATCCGTTTGGTCATACGGATCCACCCGCCCTCTCAAAATTGAACTTTTCCTCATCGTATGTCAAAGTTACAACTAAATAGTTGGGCCCCACCTAACAACTTTAATTTTCATTGTATATTATAAATGTATAACTCCATCTATCAAGTAACAGACCTTTATACCATAAAATGTGATTGAAGATCTTCTGGTCTCGTGAGTCGGAAAAACTCCTCAGATTTTGGCGAATGTTCCGCTTGTTCGCATGGCCCCCTTCAAACAGGCAAGCTAGCAGTGTCTTATATAGGGTTACTCGGATCTCTTTAGCCATTTGACGTGGCATAACCAAGCTTAGGCATTTCATACATAATTTTTATTGCATAAAAGTGCTTCCCGTCCGCGCATGCTGCCGTGTGACTCGAAGGCTTTTTTTGAATACGAGTATTGTTCAAGGCTCTTGTCGTCTATACTGCTGTGAAGGTAGAATGACACAATTTCTGACTAGTTTTGTTACCACTTTTCTCTCAATTTGAGCTCCGTAAATTCCTTCCGCCTGTCTCCTTCGGAAAATAATGTATATAGCAGTAAGTTGGAATGAACCAACTCCCTGTTATTCTTGTTTACATGTTCATGCATTCCATGAAATGATTTGGTAAACATGTTGAAGCGTTTAGTATTTAGTAGTAAATATTTCCGAAGCTGAAAATCTAACAGGTAACCGGAGCTCTTCCGGCACTGGGCCAGCGAAGTGGAGATGTATAGAAAGATTGATGACTGAATATATCGATCAAGATTCGTGATTGGGACAAAGTGGAAGAATAAACACCATCTGCATAGCATATCGTGCGGCACAATGCTTTCTTTTTTTTCAGTTGATCTCAAACAATAATGGGGTTCCTATTTTATGATGTTATATGGGGATTATGCTGTATCGTGCTTGATTCTGCATTTTGCTGATAAGAGAGAAGACCAGATTCGCAATCAAACCTGCTTTTGATATCTGGAAATAAAAAGTGTGGTTTTTCTTTCCTGGTAATACAGATCACCAACCTTGAGGAGCTTGGGGTATAAAAAACTTCGAAATTCCTTGTTTTTTATTTGTATCTCGTATGCTCTCATTCCTATCCAGTATAAGAATGAAATATATCATCTTGTAATAATCGTTCAAATTTGATAGCTCGTAGTTTAAGTTAGTCCTTTGTCCTAATAGATAACTACTATTTTCAAGATGTCAAACTACTCATCTGAGCCTAAACTAGAAAAAAAAGATGCCTTTGTTTCTGAAGAGGTTACCGTTCCATCATTATCCTCACAGGTTGCTACTGGCCTGCCAACTGATAGAGAATTCATAGCCGAATACGCTGACGAATATAATCCCCAAGGTCTTGTTGTTGCATATGAAGAAGACAAGCAAAAGTATCCACTTATTACTGCTAATCCACCATGGATCACTTATTGCTTCTTGATTGTTGAATTTGCTGAGCGTGGTTCATATTATGGTGTTCAAGGTTGTTTGTATAACTTTGTTCAACGTCCACTGCCAACTGGTTCTACTACTGGTAAAGTTTTTAAGACTACTCAATCTGCAGGTGCATTAGGCCTAGGTTTAAGAGTTGCTAATGCTGTGACTTTATTGTTAACATTCTTAGCTTATGTTGCCCCATTAGTTGGTGGTTATCTTGCTGATGCAAGGTTTGGAAGATATAAAACAATTATGTTTGGTGCCTGGCTTGGTTTTGTTGCTCACATTTTATTCATCATCGCTGGTTTACCGACGGTCATTGCCAGTGGAAAGGCTTTGGCGCCAACAATCATCGCTATTATAACATTAGCTTGTGGTACAGGTGCCATTAAACCAAATTTACTTCCATTATTCATGGATCAATATCCTTACAAGTCTGATGTGTTGAAAGTTCTAGCCGACGGTTCTGTTGTGGTTGTTGACAGAGCAGCTTCACTCGAGTCTTTGACTTTATTCTTTTACTGGAGTATTAACATTGGTGCATTCTTACAAATTGCCACCTCATATGCTGAGAGACGTATTGGTTTTTGGTTGGCTTTTCTTGTCCCTGGGATAATGTACCTTCTTGTTTGTATTTTTGTTCCGATTATTGGTAGACATATCAAGAAAGAAGTCCCAGAGGGTTCCATTCTTGCTAAGTTTTTAAGAGTTTTGAGGGTTTGTTTCAAAGGAAACTGGATCAAGAGAATTAGAAACAAAACTTTCTGGGAATATTCTTTCCCTTCTGAAATCAACAAGAGAAACGGTGCACTAAATGACGCTGGTAAGAAAAGTTACGATTGGACTGAGCAAGAGGTTCTAGACTTCAAGCTTACCTGTTCCCAATCTGTGTTATTCCTATACTGGATTTTCTTCAACTTGAACGACAGTGGTTTAGGTTCTTCCGAAACTTCACAGGCTGGTTCCATGACTAGTAAGGGCGTTCCCAACGATTTGTTTAACAACTTCAACCAAATTACAATTGTTGTTTTGATTCCAATTTTAGATAAGGTGATCTATCCATTGTTAAGAAAGTATGACATTAACTTCAGGCCAGTTTTTAAGATTTTCCTTGGCTTCATGTTGGGTGCATTCTCCTCTATGTATGCAGCAATTGTTCAATGGAGAGTTTACAAGACCAGTCCTTGTGGATGGTACGCTACCGACTGTGATGGCGTTTCACCATTGTCCGCCTGGATTGAAATTGGTGTCTTTGCCTTGGCTGCTGCTGGTGAATGTTTCTGTATGACCCAAGGTTATGAAATAGCCTATACTAGGGCTCCTGAGAACTCAAAGGGTTTAGTTATGGCTTTGTTCTTGTTTATGAATGCATTGGCTTCTGCTATTTCAGAAGCTGTTTCTGGTGCTTTGATTGATCCACATTTAATTTATCCATTTGCTGCTCTTGCTATAGCTGGTGCAGTTACAGCATGTATGTTCTTGGCCCAATATTGGAACTTACACAAGGTTATGGAAAAGGAAGAAGAAGAAAAGAGACAGAAGCAAATGCTAGCTGAAGAAGAGAAGAGAGCAATCTCAAATGCTTCCGATTCCGACCCTTAAAGGGGGTAAGTATTCATATACTAATGACTTGAACGCAGCAGTTTTACAAGATCACTTAGCGCATTTTACTTATTTTGTTTAATTCTTCCCCTTTTGTTCAGCCTTTTAGCTTACATTTTAGTTTATTTATTTGTTTAATCGTGAGACATTACTTAAGACTTACAAATTTTCGCTTTTATTGAAATTAAATCATACACTGAAATAGTAGTACAGTCAGCAGTTGTAAGCATATTTTGGTGTAAGCAAGCTTAGTTCACCTTGATGAGGTCTTCAAATTTAGGGAACAATTCATCATAGAAAGAATACCCCTTGAGTTCAATAGCTTTCAACAGTTTTTGTGACATTGTTTAACCAAACAACAGCAGAAACGTTGGAGTTGCTATTTGTAATGATCCATGCTTGAACTACCACCTAAACCTGGTGCCCCTGTTTATCTCAACTTCTTCCAGAAAGAACAACATTACATTAGACTCAGTTGTAGTAAGCCCATGAGGGCCAGCGGTTAATCGTGATGAACGCCTGCAAAGCGAGATTACTCACAAGCAAAATTGTACCTTCAAAGTTAGGTATCTCTCTGAGTCTTCTTTCACTTCACAGATCCAAAGTTCCAACAGCCGACTCCTCCGGGTTCGCCGATTTCCGGGTCTGCCATAACCGATACACTGACCGAGGGGAGTGTGGCTTTCTGTGGCTCTCTGCAACTTAGCAGGAGTCACGCTGGAGTCACGCAGGAAATCTTTATACGTTGTGGTTTATTTTGAGCATATTTTTTTTTTTTTTTGTCTATTTCACTCAGGCAGGCACTTGATCCAGGCGATATATGTCCTTCATCCCAAATAATGTTCCTCAAATAAGTCAGATAAAAGTAAACTTATTTAAAGGTGATCCATTAATCCAAATTATCTTTGGATAAATTATACATAGAAATTTTAGATTTCATTTGATTATCAGCTTAATTTTACTGGAGTACATCTTATATAATAGGATTCAGCCTCACCATCATATCAATGCATATCGTCAAGTGTACCGTTAATTAACTAATCAAAAGAACTACGATACATACTCATCAAGGAAATAACCTATAATAAAAATAGATATAAACAGCATGAGTTTCAAAGAACAGGCTCCAAAGACGTATAAGGCTCTTATGTTCTTGCTCAGTTTGGCTGGGCAATACTGGTTCTATATTGGTCTTGCCATTTTCATCGTGATAGCAAGGTTTGCACCAAACTTTGCTCGCCATGGTGGTTTAATACGAGCTGAATACACAATAGGTTATGGTGCTGTTGCTATCATTTTCTTGGGCTCGGGTCTTTCTATGAAGACCAAATCGCTATTGAAAAACATGAGTAACTGGAGAGCTCATACAACAGTACTTGTGCTTCAGTTCTTAATCACTCCAGCCATCATCTATGGATTTGCTTGCGCAATTAAAAGTGCAAATAATGAAAAAATTGCAGACTGGTTGCTTGTGGGACTTATAGTCACTGCTTGTTGCCCAACTACTGTCAGCTCTAACGTTGTTATGACCAGGCAAGCAGACGCGAACGAATTACTTACTCTTTGTGAAGTCTTCGTTGGTAATATGCTAGGGGCTTTCATTACACCTGCATTGGTCCAAATGTTCTCCGAAGGGGAATGGGAGTTTGCCAACCCAGCAAATGGTACTTCTGTCACTAGAGTTTATCAGGATGTTATGAAACAAGTTGGATTGAGTGTTTTCGTTCCAATCTTTGTTGGCCAAGTTTTACAGAATATGTTCCCAAAACAGGTTCAATGGTTTTTAACAACATTTAGATTTAACAAGGTTGGGTCCTTCATGTTGTTATTGGTTATGTTTTCGTCATTCTCGACGGCGTTTTATCAGAATGCCTTCAACTCTGTGTCTCATGAGGCGATAATCATGGTCTGTTTCTTCAATCTTGGAATTTATTTACTCTTCACTTTGATTTGTTTCCTTTTATCAAGGCCAAGATTTTTACTGAAAATCTATGGAGAAGAACCGAGCGAGTCAAGCTCATTGGTGTATAAATGGGGTTATGTGGTATTCAGACCATTTTACTACAACAGGGCAGATACTGTTTCCGTCATGCTTTGTGGTGCCGCAAAGACAGCTGCCTTAGGTGTCACTTTGGTCACAGCACAGTATGGAAATGACAATGAGTATCTAGGTCAGTTGTTAGTTCCTTTGGTTCTATATCAAAGTGAGCAAGTTTTATGTGCAAACATGCTGGTCGGAATTTTCAAAAAATGGATTCATAATGGACCTGAGTATATAGCAGAAAGAAAGGAGAAAGAATTACAAGCTGAGTTAGAAAAGGAATCATCACCAGATAATATTGATTCTAGCACTTCAGACACTGGTGATGTTGTTGAGGATAGGGAAGACACCAATGAAGGTGATCTAAAAGTGTAATCACGGTTACTATTACAATTAATAATATGCATTTTTTTACAGTAAATAGAATAATCTAATAATATCCAAGCCATTCATTCGCATTGCTATCTAAAACCATCTCTATATGAACAGTGAGGGTCACTGTCACCTAAAACTTGATATGGTTAGAAACAAACCAGTAATGAACTGGTGTATTAGTTATTAACTCTTGTATTCTTACTCCACCTTTAACTACCTCATCGACGTATGATTGGCACAGCCAAAATTCTGCAAAGAATATCCAACACAGGCCAATTGCCATGCTGGCGAACTTAGAAATTTTAAGTTGGGTTTTGTTCCAAAAATAGAAGAAAACCGATTCCAGGCCAATTAAGAAACATTGATAGGGGAAGAATAAAAACGAGTAGAACCATCTGCCGATGAGAATCTTACATCCAAATAAATGTAAAACAGGCGGACACCACCAAGGGATATTGACATTATAGCCAAGCCCATCTTTCCAAGGTAGCCAAGCTGACCCCATTGCATGGACCATCCCGCTCAAGCAAAAAGTCAAGAAGTATAACATTATTGTATTCACTCGTTTTCTCTTTTTACCCAGAATCAACCTTGTAATTGCACTAGCGATAGGAACAGTCATTTTGTACATTAGCTTATGCCACAAATTCGCCCACACAGACTTAATGGTGTATTCTCCTCTCAGCGTCCCAAAAACGGGAGGAAAATCTTCAGGATTGTACAACCCAATAGTCACAAACAGAATGGCAGTTATATTGTACAAGAGTGAGATACCAAAGAAAATGCAATACATTGAACAACCTGCCAATACCCACTGTTTGTATAACGGCAAGCCTGATTTAGAATATAGGTCGATTGCATTGGGGTCCCATCCATTTCCTTTTATGTAATCAGTGGCTAGATAGATATGAAAGAGAATATCAAATATAGTATATTTGATCAGTATCTCTTTGATTAGCAGCTCTGCATACCAAGCTAATCTAGTTTTGTACTGAGGATGGGAAATTCTCTTGAGTTCCCAGTTCCAACCTATTCCTCTAATGTTGAACGTTGCTCTGGAAAAGGCCCAATTGAATTTCTTGTAACTGCAGCATGGGTACTCTTTTACCTCATCTAGGGTTTCAACACCCACCCTATAATCTTGAAACTCTGGATATTCGGTCACGATGAAGATTTCAACCGTATAAAAAAAAAACAATGAAAAAACACCTTGTAGAAGCAGAGCTAGAGCATTGGCCTCACTAAGATCAAGCACAAACGTCGTGTAGTATAGGATTGAAAATAGTATAGGGACTGCAATAAACTTTCTATACCATTTAGGTGGTAGTATCGTGAGGAAAACTGGAATAAGTAATGCCCAAGTACTGTATAGATGCCAAGGCACTTCGATAATGAACTCAATATTCATTTCTTGATTGATCCTTGGTAGCGTGATGCGTCTTATAACATTGGGCTCTATACAACTTCTTGGGTTGTAGTTTTGAATTCAATTTGGATAAAAGAACTAAAAAGAATTCAAAACCTCCCGTTTAATGGCTGTGATTAATTCTATCTAGTTAGAGGGTAGCGGCAGATTCCGGTACCTGATCTGCTACAGTATTGAGAAGCTCTTGTCAGTGTAATTTTGAGACGAGTTTATGAAGCTTCTTAACGACGACGCGTATGTTGTGTTTTTTCTTGAGTTGCTTTTCCGCTTTGGGCGTCTATCTTACAGTTTGATAATTTATTCTCCTTTATCCCCGAAATCGGTTGATCCGTTATTTTGGCCTTTTGTTATCACAGAGAAATCAACTATTGTATGGAATTTGATTATTGAATTTCGGCAGAATTGGATGTGCTTCTTTTCCTCTGGATCTACTATTTAAAGCATTCATCTTTGATCAATCACAAAAAGAAATAACCAAACGCTAAGCAATAGACCTTTGTGGTACAATAACACATATTTCCTACCATGTTGTCCATTTATTAACGTTTTACAATATCAATAAACTGCTGGAATAAATTGATTTTCAAAGGCAACAAGAATAAAATGTTATACTCAGAAGCTTTCAAATCAAAGTTCTTGAAATTCATTTTCAGGCTATGATGTTAGCTATTCTTGAGTTTTTAGTTATTCACGACACTTCAAATTTCAGCGTCTCTTTTTAGCACTATTAACATCACTTTAAACAACCGGATAGAAGCATCTGGGCATAATATAATCGGCCTTGAATTACGCTATTTATTGTGCCTTAGATTGACACTGTTACCTTCTTGTTGTTAAGAGATTTAATCTTCTATTTCTTCTTTATATATCCTTGTGAAATCAAAGTTGATATTTTATTTGACACACGATTTGATACTTCTGCTATATATCTATAAGAGTTCTATAAGTTGTATCTTTGGTCTTCTCTCTTCAATCGATACGAAAGAACCTGAATAGTGATAATGAAAAATAGAAAAGAATAAGCGTTGGCGAAGTTGTCAATGACCTCAAGGAATCCCAGTAGAAAGTTGTTTTATCCAACCTCAAATTCAATGCAGCCGCTTTATCATCTTTAGATCTGGAGTCGTAGAGTTGCAAAGCATTAATATGGCTCTATTTCTTCATCATTGGTACTATTCTTATTGGGAACTTCATTGTGAGCTGCAATCAAAGGGATGTCAGCCTTGGCGCTTAGATTATTTGTTTCTTCTAAACAGATAAGGAATCACTGTAACTGGAATGCCTATTACCGTTGTTGTTCCCCGTGACTGTGCCGTTTGACGGTTTTCTGCCTTCCTGATTTGTGCAGGTATTGAAGATAATTTCAGCTCCAAGTTAATTTCCCCCCTTCAACGAAAATCTTCTTACTGTTTGCTTGAGGCTTTATATACCTTCTTATTATCCTTCAAAAACGACTTATGTGGCTATCCAGGTGCCATTTTACAAGAATTAGAACAACCTCACGATTTCTAGCGAAAGAAATTCATAAAGCCACCCGTCGATAGACCTGAAATTTCCCGCGTCAATATATACCCCGCATTCCATTTCGGTCTTTAAGTCCGATTTAGGGTTTAAGGCGCATCTTCGGTTTTTGCAGCCCAATCTCCCAACCCCGAAGATTCTCTCAATAAAATTATCACCCATTACCTAATAGATGCCGTGAGCGGACCTTGATATTATATTTCACTGTCATTTTTTTCTTCACCTCACCGATTGCTATATATATGTCTACTTTAAGATCAATGTCAACAAGAATGCTACTCAATTATAGCAAGAGAAGCTTCTTAAGCACCAGAAAGTTCCATCTAACTCAAACTAAAAGAATGGCTCATTACATCGTCGACGAAACCGATTCTAAAACTTCAGGATTGGACGCTCCCTACATTAGGTTATATGCTTATCCAACCCTAAACAACTTCAAGGTTCCTATTTTGTTAGAGCTACTTGGATTAGACTACCAAGTTCGTAAAGTTGATATCGGAAAGAGAGAACAGTTTGAAGATTGGTATGTTGCTTTAAACCCAAACTGCAGAGTTCCTTCATTGACTGATGTCAGTGCCGATGGTAGCTCCACACATGTCAATGAAAGTGCTGCTGTGATGATATACCTTTGTGATAAATACGATAAAGATCGTAAGTTTAGTTATCCTGAGGACAATGACTTATACTACGTTCAGCTGGAATGGCTTTTCTTCCAAATGGCGTCCTTAGGTCCAATGGGCGGCCAATTTGCTGTTTTCAGTAGGTTTGCTCCGGAAAAAATCGAATATGCTATTACTCGTTTTCGTAATGAGGTGATCAGAATATTGAAAGTTCTAGAAGCAAGACTAGAGAAAACTAAAACTGGGTTTTTAGTTGCTAACAAATTGAACATTGCAGATATCGCTTCATACCCATGGGTTTCAGGACTAGTTGATTTCGGATTTGGCGAAGAGATTGCTAAATTACCCAGATTGACTCAATGGATTGAAAATCTTTCAAAGATTGAAGCTTTTGAAAGGGGTTTAAATTTCCTCAAATAATAGTGACCTGAATTCATACCTAAATTCATACCCAAATTCGTAAGTTTACCTTGAATGCCGAGAGATATGTCTCTTTTTAAGATATTTTTGATGGCTGGCGATATCCGTCAACTTCTATTGGCTTCCTTTGTTTAATTGTTTAGACTATTCTGTATATTATACCTGCACTATAAATATATTCAAATTAAAAAGTGGTGCCTAAAGGTAACCCAGATCATAAGGTGTATAGTTATCGGTCAATCAAAATATTTCCCTGACCCGTTGTAACAATTGGTATAAAATTAACCCAGTGTTACCCTGTAATCAATGCCTGAATCATTGGACTACAACAAGCACTTTCGGATTTTTCAGTTTTGTCGTGTCTCTCAGGATCGTGCTGTTCAGATCTAGAAATATCATTAACCATTCTATTTTTGGAACATTCGACGAATATCAAGGGCATCAAAGATTGATCAAAATTGATTAATCCTTTCTTTCCTGTAAAACCAGTTGGTGCCTTTTATCGAAGCTATCTGTGCAGTACCTGATCTCTCTCGCTTTCCCTGTCCTAATTCATCAAAGAAGACGACGTAGAGGACGCCGAGGATGAATTCATGAAGGTCATATAAGAGAATGAAGCTAACCATCATGATGATTCTCCGAAGACGCTTATGGATTAAGAGATAGGAACTAGGAATTGGAGATAGGAAATATGAAACAAAGAACAGGGGATACGAGCTGAGAGCGAGAGGACTCCTTACAGAACAATGGGGAGCGGGTGCTTGTTGGAGGGTTAACTATTTGTATTATTGAAAGCTTCGTCAATTGTGGATTTCAGGTATGTTTTAGGAGGTTGTAGAATAGAAAAGCTTTTGGTCTACTTAAACCATAAAAAGTTCTTAGAATGAAAGACATTACTCCGATTGATAGCCTTGGCTGTGATTTGGTTCTGGGATCAGAGGATTCAATTTCTTCAAGAGCTATGATCTCTCCGAAGGATTGCGGTAAGAATAAAAGCTTTGCTTCTACTATAAATTGCTAGGTAACTTTCCTTTTATTTTGGGTTGCATTTTTCTTAAGGCTTGCCGTGCTGTGAGTTGCTTCTCTAATTTAATAATATAGTTAAGAAGTAGTTAGTTAATATATCTTGTCAAGTGTAATAGAGATTACTGATTACTAAGCGGCTTATCCTTAGTAATTTACCCTGCCTCATATTCATTGTCGGGAGGAGTTCTCTCTCGACGTCTTTCCCAACAACCGGAAGGTTTTTTGGTCTATATTAATTATGTATTTCTTATCTTTACGCATGCTGCAGCCTTTTTACCTTCTAGAAGATTCGGTCTTCTGATAAGTTATACTCTCGCTTAAAGATACACATTTAAGCCGTATAATGGAATTAAGACTCGCCACTACTCACTATACAACCGCAGTAGCTGTGCTATCTTTTACATATCTTTCAGTTACCTTTTATCGTTTTATCATATATTTTTTATCTTTTATCTCTTGATCTCTCTGATGAATTCGCTGTCAAATTCATCAAAAATCTTTGGATGGTTTCTCTGTTAATTTCATTATATATTCGTGTATTTCTCATAATTTTGTTTAGATTCTTTTCCTTTCGATTGGATAGAAGAATCAAATGGAATATCAAGTACAATTATTATTCTATCATTTTCAACAAGATATACTTCCCAGGAAACTACTGTGAGAGCCCTTATGGCCAAGTTGGTAAGGCGCCACACTAGTAATGTGGAGATCCTCAGTTCAACTCTGAGTGAGGGCATTTTTTTGTTTCCTATCAATTTCCTTTTTGGTTGTCTTTTTTTTTTAATCGTAGGAAAGAATTCACTTGTATACGATACTCATTACCTACAAAGAGTAGCTTGAATCTCATTTTTTTGAAGTTTGAAAACTTTTCAGAGGTAAAGAAGTATAGGGTCTGTAAAAGATCGGTTATAAAAACATACACACAAAGGGAAAAGTATATAAACAATGTAAAAGTGGATTATAGGTATCGCTGATTTAAGATAGCAGAAAAAGCATATTATTAGTTCAAATCTTGGAACTCATAGACAACAGACGGAGTATCCTTAATTTGTTTCAAGTAAGCATCGACTTTAGTAGCAATCTTTTCCTTGTTGTAACCGAAGAAGTCGTAACAGACCATACCTGGTAAGGACTTACCGAACGTCTTCATATTAATACCAGCGGTGGCGTATCTTTCCCAGCCGTTTGGAGCATAAGCTTCGATCACAACGGTTGGAATCATTTGTTGTCTCATTAAGACAGAATGTCTGTATTCAGCTGATTGTTGTTCAAACAATCTTTGACATGGGAATGAAACTACTCTGACGTTGTAACCTTGGGATCTTAAGATAGCAGCCGAACCCATGGCGAAGCACATCTCTGAACCAACACCAATGATAATTAAATCCTTCTTGGCATCCGGGATGTTAAAGTCATCAAAGACGTAGGCACCGAACTTAACGGCATCTCTCTTTGAGTTTTCTGGATACTGAACCAAGTTTTGTCTTGATTCAGAGATAATTGAAGAGTAGCCTTCAGCTTCAATGGCAACTTCATAAGCACCAGCAGTTTCTAATGAATCAGCTGGTCTAATGTAGTATAGGTTTGGTAAAGCTCTATAGAAGTTAGCTAGGGCAATAGGCTGATGGGTTGGACCATCTTCACCAGTACCAATAGAATCGTGAGTACCGACGTGAATAACCTTCAAGTTCATTAAAGCACCCATTCTAACGGCAGGAGCGGCATATAAGTAGAACATGAAGAATGTTGAAGTAACTGGAATAAAAGTGCCTTTGTTATAAGCAGCAATACCGTTGGCGATAGCACACATGGCATGTTCTCTAATACCATAATGGATGTAACGCCCAGTATAATCACCATTCAAGCCACATGCAGTTTCCTTCTTTGGATCTTGGAAATCAACTTTTCCTGGCCATATCATGTTGACTGATGGAGATAAATCAGCAGTACCAACCAAGAATTGGTTCAAATGCTGAGCGATTGGGTTCAAGACTAAACCACCAGATTTTCTAGATGGAGTGTCAGCATTTGGGAATGAAGTTGGAATGTAGTCTTTCCAGTTTGCTGGTAGTTCACCTTTAACTCTTGATTTGAATTCAGCAGCCAATTCTGGGTATGCGGCTTCATAAGAAGTAATCAATTGATTCCATTGGGCTTCATACGCTTGACCCTTTGGTTTGATATCTGAGAAATATTTGTACATTTCATCAGGAATGTAGAAAGTTTTATCGGCTTCAATACCAACGGTCTCTTTGAATTTCAACACATTTGCAGCACCAATATCAGCACCATGAACAGCGGCGGTGTTTTCCCATGGAGTGCTCAAACCAATAACAGTGTGAATATTGATTAAAGTCGGTTTATCAGACAACTTGGCATCTTCCAAAGCCTGAACAATAGCACAAATATCCATGGAGCCATTTTCAACATCAATAACATTCCAGTTACAAGCAATAAACTTAGCATTGATATCTTCAGTGTTTGTTATATCAACTGAACCATCACAACTGATTTGGTTGTTATCGTAAGTGACAACCAAGTTGTTCAATCTCATAGAACCAGCAAACGAAATGGCCTCTAAAGCTGGACCTTCTTGTAAACAAGCATCTCCGACCATACAGAAGATAGTGTTATCAACAACAGGGAACCCCTCTCTGTTGTAAGTTGCAGCCAAGTTCTTGGAGGCAACAGCCATCCCGACGGCATTAGCAATACCTTGACCTAATGGACCAGTGGTAACCTCAATAGCAGGGTGCTCAATTTCTGGGTGGCCAGGGCACAGTGATTCTTCTTCAGCTGAGTGGTAAGATTTTAATTCTTCGAGAGTCATGTGAGAGTAACCAACAAGATGATTGAAAGCGTATTGGAATAAACACGTGTGACCATTTGATAGAATAAATCTATCTCTGTTGAAGTATGATGGGTTTTCTGGGTTGTATTTCATAACATACTTGTAAAGGGCAAAACCAATAGCGGCCATACCGTTTGGTCCACCACCGTGACCACCTTTGTAATTGTGAACAAGGTCAACGATAAGGTTTCTGTAGTATTTTAGCATGAAATCAAACTTTGTTTGATCTTGCTTAGCTTGAATCAAAGAAGCAGAGGATTCTGAAACAGTCATTTTGGATAATTTATTATTTTGTCTTTGGGTATCGATTGTATTAGGACTAACTTTACTTCATAACTCGACAATTTAAAGGCGCAATACTGTTTAGTGTAGGATTCAAGAGCTATTTATACATTATTTGTACAAATTCTTAACAAGATGACTTCCAATTGTTTAGATAAGTCAGGTCAGATGCTTCTGGGGGGCGTTTGAATTTGGCATTGTCGAATTACCAAGGGTGTATGACCTTTTTCATCGACAGTACGGAGAAGGGTATGAAATGTCTAACAAGTAGTCTTTCACTCGGAAGGAAATTACTCTCACTTATCCATTTTTGGCTGTCTAGGAGCACCCAAGGAAGTGAGAATCACGCGAAACTAACCAAATTGGGACAGACAGCCATAGCTGGAGCTCTTTTCTGTACAAGAACGTCGCATCAACCAGCAGCAAGAGGCACCAAGCAGGTTTGGTTGAGTATATAAATTCCTGATGAGTACTGACTGTACATTGATCCATCAATCCATTAACCTATCTCCTGGTGTGCGATCACCATCTTCTGTTACCTATTACAAATCATCAGATTTTTAACATTCAGTGATCAGGAGAGAAACATTTACCCAACTTCTGTTGTTAACAGCTTTGTTCGAATACCAGCTAGTTAGTTAACCAATCGATCCATGGGTCGATCGACTAACAGGTGCATCTGCACCCCAGTTCAAATTTTGTCCCCCAAATATCCCCACCTAATCTGAACAGCTCGCTCCGGTTGATCAACTCTTAACAGATTGGGCATAAGGCGTCGCCGACCTGAAGTTTTGGACGGCTGAGGGGACTGTTAAAGCAGTTTGTGGAGAACAATGGCCTCACTTTATCTTTCCTCGATTTGCTCGAACGTGGGGGGGGGGGAGGGGGGGGACTGGCCTTGTTCTCACGAAGGCACGCCAAAAATCCAGCCAGTTAATTGCCACGATTCAATCGAGTTTCCTCAATGTAGATCTGATACTGCGTATTTAGAGAGGAACACGAACACGAACACTTCACATTCAACTTCTAAATCATAACCTGGAAATTCGTATACGATACATAATATAGTTGCCCGGGGTATGATTTTGGGGTCCCCTCTGGTTCCCCTCGAAGAAACTCCGATCTGGTCCTGCGTAGTAGTGAATCCATACTTCCTTTGTAGGGCTTCAGTAAGCCTGTGATAAAGAGTGTGCAACGGCTGAAAAATTTGAGAGCCGAAAATTCTTGCAGATTTTGGCATCACTTTCCTTCGCAAGTCTGATTCGGGCCTATTGATTAAACATACCTGTATGTCTATCTTTGAAATCCTTTTAAAATCACCGATAAATCATTAAAAGAACAGTCCGAAAACGTTATCCCAAAGTATATAACGTTATAATTTTTCTGAGGAAGATTATAGTATTGTTTCTTGTGCCAATCTTTCTTATACTGTACAAAAAATCGCACTGCTTTTAGAATTAGAAGACATCCACAGGCATGGGTTCAAAGGAAACGACAAAGCCCATTAAGGCAAATAGAGTGAAAACAGGTTGCTTAACATGCAGAAACAAGCGTCGAAAGGTATGCATTATTTTTTGTTGTGAATTGAATCAGCGTGGTAGTTTATATACTAACAAAACAATTTCAAATACTTTAGTGTGACGAAATTAAATCCATTGACAAAGAGTCGGATAAACTTAAATGTCAATACTGTATGTTAAAAAACTTTGAATGTATATGGCCTGCCACTGTTTTTGGTCCAGTTTTTGTTAATACCTCTATAGAAGATGGCGAATCCATTAAAAGAAAAAAGTTAAGTCAACCCAAACCAGAGAACATTTCAGGGGGATTGAATGATTTTATGAATACTACAAAACAAAAGATAATTGAAAACGGAATACTCAAAGTACCAGCAATAACTTCAGACCCTAATATTGATATTGTACCTTCCCAAAATAACTCTCATAATGGACGGACAGATTCATCGAAGCTTAATAATGGACTAACTATGAATCATTCTTCACGCACCACTTCAAAATCGATTCCCTCATCAATCTCTAATCCAAATCCAGTACCAATAACTGCCAATAGCTTACAGGCAAATAATAACTTGCAAAAGCTTAAATTCAACCAACCGGATGCCATTCCAACAAATAATAATCTCAATAACGTCAGAAATGAAATGCAGGGTCTAAAAAAGACTTCTAGTGTTTTGAGTCTAAAAAACTATAACTTTAATCTGATACAATCATTGTCTCCTGCTCAAGGAAATGGTACGGGGCCCGGTGGTGCTGGCCCAAGTATCCAGAAAGCAGCACCAATCACACCTTACCTTTCTCATTTATCTCCTACTGCCAGTAGCTTTTTACCACAGCAGCAAAGAGTTGGACACTCAAGTGAACTTCCTCCAATCCCAGTACAGAATCCGGGAAATATTGATGAGTCACCAAATAGCTCATACCAACCTGTACAAGCATCACAATATCCAATAACACATTCATATCCACACACACATCAAAATTTGAATCATCATCGACATTTGCACCACCAGCAACATTCCACAAAGCATCAAAACCAACACCAACCACATCCTCCATTACAATTCGGAGCTCCACAATATGGCCAGCCATTTGAGCAAACTCCTAGATTTTCCGACTTTGGCTTCGATGATACAGAGTCTCCAGGTTTTGATTCTATGAAAAGGGACGCACTTGACTACAACCAATTCGTTGACTTTTTGGGTGATTCAGAACCAAACTATTATGAAATCCCTGATACTCTTCGTGACTTTATGTATTTAAATGCAGCTGCCTCATCATTAACAGACAATAATAACCATCTAATTAACAGCCAAACCACTTTTTCCATCAACGGTCAGAACTCTACTAATCCCGAACAGACATTAATACCGAAAAGACCATCCCAGCATATTGAATTTAAGAACGATTCTCCAATCTCTTTACCTTCTGATGTCCCTCCAGCCGACGAATTTAAACAATACTTTCAATCAGAATCCTTTCAGAATGTTGAACCACCTAACATCCCTGAAACTGAACGTATATTACTAATGAAGAATTATGTGGAGGAAATCTCTCATTGGCTAGATATGTTTAACAAGGAGCGCCATTTTGGGACCATCATTCCTGCGATGGCGTTAGACTGCCCTGAATTGATGTACTCTATACTAGCAATCAGTGCCAAACAATACGAGGCAACACACAGCAATTATCCTAAAGACAGAGCCATTTATTTATACCAGTTTGCATTACAACAGCTAGTCAGCACAACTAGTACTCCAACACCTGATAAAAATGGAGCAAGTAACAATAACCACGGTGATTTCAGCAAAGTATCGGTTTCGGAATCCGGCATCTTACCAGCATGTGTTCTTCTTTGTCTTTTTGCCATGATGTCCTCTGCCCCCAGAACATGGAGACGTAATTTGGAAGGCTGTTTTGTCTTGTTCAAAACCCAAGGAATACATGGCTTTGCTAATCCTTTACAAAGAAGTGTCTTTTGGTCATTTATCAGAATGGATGTTTGTTCTGCAGTTATTGGTGAACAAGGCACGATCACAGGATCAAGATTCTGGCTCCCACCTAATTCGTCAATATATGAAGCTGAAAGATTATTCAAGAATGAGCTAAACAATGAAAATTGGGACATGTATGCCAATTATATGGTTTTCTTAGTTTCAAGGGTGATGAATCTAGTTTCATGCACTGATCCGTCTGTTGATTTCGAAAAAGAATGGAAGTTGTTATGGGAAGAAATCAAACGTTGGGAAATTAATAAACCTATTGGAATGAAACCAATTTATGAAAATGATGATCCAACTACATTTGCTTTCCCAAAGATTTTATATTCCAACGGTGCTGCGGTTTCTGGTAACCAGATGTACCATATGGCTACTATACTGATGATTCAGAACAAACCTCGCCTATTGAAATTGAATACTTTGCCAAATGACGAGAATGACAGCAGAAAGATGCCACTTCCCATGGTTAATTCACCTTTAGCTTCTTCTCCAAATAGCGCCAAGAGTACGGCACCTGCCGATACCAACAGTAGCAAAAACAACGACACGGATCATAATGACAACAACTTCGGTGGTAGTATTAATGGGAACAACAATAGTAGCTACCAAATTCACTCCAAATCATTGACTTGGCACGCCAGAAGAATTTGTGGTATCGGGTTCAGTAATTCTGATCACGGGGCTTACACCAATTCTTTACAGCCTTTTTGGGTTGCTGGTAAATTAACAAGTTCTGTTACTGAGCATAATTTGATCTTGAAACATTTAAACTCTATTGAGAAAGAATGCGGATTTCCTACGAAGAATAGATGCAAAGACTTGATTGAATATTGGAACGGCAACATTTGAAAGTTAAAGGCCTCCGAGAATTTACTCTTTTACTTAAATAGATGAAGATAATAGCAATTTTGTATACTAATAATAAAGTCAAACCCAAAGAGTGAAAATGAACCTTAAAATGTGGCCATGGTATCTTCATGGTAACTTGCGTCCCGAAAATTCAGGCCTTTGCTTCAACCTATGATAATAGATTTTATGAAATGCTTCACTGAAAGCAAAGCCTAACATCTTATCATGTAGACCCGTAAACTTACGAAGCATTCGACTCATTTTGTCAGTTTCCCCGGATTGTGGGATATGCAAAGGACGGAGATGACTCCGACGATTGAATTCTGTGAGAGTTCTCGAGCAAGTCAGATCATATTGGTGGGGTGACACAGAAAAAAATTCAAACTATCGTGCGGCGCCCCTCTCTTTGAGGCAATTGAATTGCTTTGACATTCAACGCTATTTAGTTTTAGTTTAAAGCCATCCCACCAATTATCAGTTGACTTGAGTTCTCTGAAGGATGACTCTCCAGAACAAAATATCTGATGATGGAGACAACAACGTCTTTTAGTCTTTTGATTGTATGTTTTTCTTCCTCAGAATCCTCCTCTTCCATACTATAAATAAAAGTCAACCTAGCCCTCGGCAGTATTCCCCGGAATCTATATAAAGCCTTCCTAATCCATACTAAATAGGATATTTCCATACTCTCCACATACACGCCAGATTTTCTTTTTGTGTATTACTCTATTCAATATATACCTCTACCATTTTCCGAAAAATACACAGAAATATTTTACTATGTTCACTGATCATATCCAAAACGAACGTTCTTACAGCTCGTTGTTGTATTCATTAGGTTCAAATAGTCATCATTTCCAGCGCTCTAAAACTATCAACCATAGTCCTCTCGCTTCTCATCTTTCATCCCCAAAAGCGTTAAGTCCTTCCCACAGTACCTCATCACTACACTTCCTACAAGACGAACCCATCAAAAAGAAGCCACTCTCAATGCAGAACTCACTGCTGAAATACTTGCAAGAATCCAAAGAGCTTGCTTCATTACAAGACAACCCTGGTGCTCTATTGTCAACTATACAGATGTTCTACGCTGCTGAGTTTACTGGTGAGATTGAAGCGTCACATGCGGCTTTACAATACAGCAAGGTTACAAAAACTTTCAAGGACAATACCCCTGATTCAATATTATTGTTGGGGTCTGAGAAAGATTCTGGTTATTCTTTGATTTATTTAGCTAACAGCTTTAAGAAAATCAAACCAGATTTCAAGATTTATGGATTAGTTAATACATTAGGGATCTCAACAGAAGAAATCGAAATCATCAAATACCTGGTGTCATTATCAGGAATTTCACAAATTCACTTAACCTTTTCAAACAAAATCTCGGAACAACTATCTAGTCTGAGATCTCAGCACCATATAGATTGGGTGATATTGCAGCATACTTCAAGTTTGCGTAACATGGACTACATTCGGATGATGGAGTCGTTAGGAGCTATTCAACCAGGTATGGTTGTTTTCAAAATCAACGATTTCCCAAAATGCGAAGAATTTGATGATTATTTGCTAGGTACTCCACTATACAGAAGGCAATATAATGACGAAAACAAATCCTGGTATAATGGTAGTTGGAACCTGGTTTACACAGTCTTAGAAGGCACTGATGATGGCGCTTATCCTGTTTTCGCAAAGTGCTCCGACTATTTGAATTCTTAATGGATGTGCTCTTTTCTTCTCATAAAATTAATCTATTAGTTAAGTTTATTTTACTGTTGTGTATTTTTACAACTGATATGTCAATAAATATGAGTCAAACAATTTCGTGTCTTCTTCAAAAGACATATTTCTGTTATTTACTTTAATCCTACTTTTCTCTTGTTGTTGTCCCTGTACTTTTTGGGGTAGTTACTAATCTTTAAGAATTCCGAATTGGGAAGAGAAACGCGATGGCCACGACGAACGGACAAAACGAGGGACGGAGACGCGTCGCTCAAAATAGAAGAAACCAAGCACTGAATTCGTGTTTTGCAGAGCTCTACATTATATTGAAGGCTCTTTGATAAAATTAATATGTAATCCACAATGTATACTTACTGATAACACGGTGATTATAGTTTCAAAAAAGATTAGACTACACTTAGATAGGTGTAGACCCGAATATGACGAGTGAAACAGATCTGGCATCAGTGCATACTACCACTCCCCTTGAAGCACCTCCTATTTATAGAGACATGATAATATTCACGATACCCTTCATTAAGAAACCATTCAAGCTATCATATCTCAAATATTTAATCTTCTTATTATGTGGTACTGCTAACTTATGGCCCTGGAATTGTTTTTTATCCGCTTCTGAATATTTTCAAGATGCTTTCAAAGAAAGACAAAGCTTATCGGACAATTATTCATCCACCATGATGACTATCTCAACTCTAACGTCCACTGTCTTCAACTTTCACTTATCACAAAGACAAAAAGGGGCTGATTACAAATATCGGCTTAAAATGGGTAATTATATCCAAGTTGTTATTTTTTTGTTAATGACAGTCAGTACTTTAATACCTAGCAGGCCTACCATTGGATACTTTATCTTTGTTATGATCAACGTGCTTATCAGCTCCGTTGGTTCTTGCCTTGCACAAGTTGGAGTTTTGGCTTTGGTTAATGTGGAAGGTGCAATTTACGCAAATGCTAATGTCGTGGGTAATGCTATCTCTGGTGTCCTGCCTTCAATTTCATTGATTATGGCAATTTTATCAAACAAGAAAACTGAAAACAGGGACGAGGAAGCCATGAAGTATTTTTTAACAAGTTCATTGATCTGCTTATCTTCGTTGGGTGGCATTTGGCTATTGGAATATTTTGAAGCTGGAAATTTCAAATATTCTGCTGTTCCTGGTATGCAAGATGAAAGTTCAACTTTGGAATTAGAGAATGAACGTAGCATCGAAAGAACGCAACAAGAGACCAACGATGAAGAAGCAGTGGATGGCGATAGTACACACAAGCACATATCATTTGCATACCTTTGGTCGGTCCTTAAGATTGTTCAGATTACAATATTTTTAACCTTTTCTCTAACTTTAATCTTCCCCGTCTTTGCAGCCAACGTTGAATCTTCACATGTTGACAAAAAGTATTTTGTTCCATTTGCATTCCTGCTATGGAATATTGGTGATTTGGCGGGTAGAATCATGACCGCTTTCCCAATATTTGTTCTTACAAGCCAAGCTACTATGATTGGTTACTCATTATCGAGACTTTTGTTCATTCCTTTATTCATGGGATGTAACTTGAAAGGTAGAGGAGATGGGTTCATTGGTGATTTTGCTTACATGTCATTACAGTTTTTGTTTGGACTAACTAACGGTCAAATATTTTCCTCCTGTTTCATGAATATCGGCACTTTGTTGAACACCGAGGAAGAAAAGAAAGCTGCTGGAGGTTTTACTGCTTTCTTGATTAATCTCAGTTTACTGTTTGGTAGTTTGTTGAGCTACTTGTTTGTTTACTTGATCATATAAGTCTAGAATTCTTTTATAGTATGTATTATTAGTGTTTGCCATTATTTAATTGGAATATAAACTTACATCTTGTGCTAATTGTCCTTCACGCGCCAGCATGCAAAGAAAACAATAAAGCAGGAATGGTAAACTACAACAAATTTAGTGTCGCGCAAATGGGTTGATAGGGCATTTTCTCGGTGAGCGCTAATAAAATAGGGTAAAATATTACGTAAACGCTGATGATTACTTTTTTTTCGGATGACGGGGGGTTTATAAGAAAGGAGTCTGAGTAATCATCATTGTAAAGTTCCCATTCTTTGAACCTTTTACCCCTTTACAAGACAACGATTGACATACAAACCATAAAGAATATCGCATAAAATGTACTTAAGGATAATAAGAGCTCCACGCTTACAGAAACAACTAATAAACCACACATCTCACCCTTTGGTTACAAGGGCAATTGCTTCATACCTAATTCAACCGAAGGTGCCCAACCTGATCATTTCCAGAAATCAATACAGATCGAACAGTATACTATCATCAAACAACAGTTTAGCGGACAGCAGCGCCTTTTCGAAAAATGATCCTACTCCGAAATTAAACAAGGCGACAAAACCACTTCTGGACTTTAATAAGACAAAAGTGAAGAATCAACAATTCAGTGATCAAAACAGCATGCCTTTGTTTATTGGCATTACTGAACGCGCTGCTAATAAGTTGAATGCTATATCTGCTGAGGATTTAAACCCAAATTTAGCTTTGAGAGTTCAAGTGGAAAGTGGCGGATGCCATGGATTCCAGTACCAACTGAAACTGTCGGATACCGATCAGTTCAAACCCGATGAAGAGGATTCTATGTTTATCAGAGACGGTGGTAAAGTTTTAATAGATAAAACCTCACTAGAGATCCTAAGAGATTCTAAAATTGATTACGTTCATGAATTAATCGGTTCACAGTTCAAAGTTGTTGATAGTCCATACACTGTAAGTAGTTGTGGCTGTGGGTCAAGTTTTGATTTTGATTTCGATAAGTTGAACAAACAAGAGAGCTAAAAAAGAGAGCTACATATTTATTTTTATCTATATCTGTATATGGGTTATACTTCTTGGGCTTTCATTCCATAAATTATATTTTGAGTATGGCTTGGTTTAGAGCAGCTAAAGCTCCAGAGCTCCTGAATTTCCGTACATACTATTTATTATTTAACTTTATTAAGTGCACAAATCACATATTTTCAACAAGATATTCCATATAGAAGGCCTCGAATCTTCGTAATCTTCAGGGTCTGGCAAAAATGACATCTCATTAGTGAACCGTAACTTTCCTTCACTTAAAATGAAAAACAAACCACACCGTATTTTTGATAATGACAATTTATGGAAATCAATAGACGTTTCATTTTTCAAATGATCATACAACGTTCCTGTAAAATCATCTTCATTGCTTTTTTCATTATCTTGGGTAATAAATTTACTTATGTCAGGGTTGGGTAACGTTATAACTATTGAATTCAAGGCGTTATTCAAAGTTGATATACTAGAAAACGTTAGTTCAACCCCACTTAATCTATCCAACGACACTTTGTTAACCGTTTCATTCAAAATCTGCTTCATTAAATGATCTGGGAATGGTAGTGATGCTATTAAGCAGCCCATGGAGTTCACTAGGTAATCTGTGACAACATTTAGTAACTTAGGTTGGGATTTTGCCAGCATTATGATCACCCCAGGTTTAACTTCCATGAATATGAATAGCTGAACAGGTATGATACTGAGTAACTTGAACCTAAAATGCCCAATTTTCAAGTCATGCGTAGGTGTTTCAAATTGGTTGATCTTGACTTTGACTTGTAGGTTTTTGTAGACCTCTGAAAAATCCGGTTTTTCATTAGTTGAGCTTCCATTGTTATATAACCTTGAAGTCACAGGTATGAGAAGCGAAGAAGATGAAGAAGATGCTGAAAATTGAGACTTTGAGTTTGGTGTTCTGAATAAGTCGTTTACGAGTATTGTGTTCGTTAGTTTCTTCTTCAATGTTTTGATATGGATATTTGATTGAAACTCATCGTAACAAAGGGCGTCTATTATTGAAGAATCTGGTTCGCTACTCGGTATAGACTGGAGTTTGAACAGCTTGAAGTTGTTATTTAAGAAAATCTTAGACATTTTGATCAACCTGCCTAGGCAAATTTGGAAGGCATCATCGGGGTCAGTAGATTAACGACAAGGATCAAAACATACCTCTATCTATTCTGTCCAAATGAAAACAAACATCCCTTGAAACCACTACAGCGCACCAGCCACACAAAGAGTAAACGCGCCACAAGTAAATAAGCAGTGCTTCACCAACATCGCCCAGAATTCTGAAGGGATCTGAGAGAATTGATGCAGCTTATAAGAGCTGGATATTACGGAGGTAATCTTCAGATAAACCACTCCAGATCATTAGTGATCCCCTCTATTATTACCAATTAACAACAGAATGTCTTCATTTTGGGATAATAACAAAGACTCAATTAAAAAGGGAGCTGTTTCTACCCTGAAAGGTGCAGGAAAAGCTACTAAGTATGGATACAACGCTGGTAAAACTGCCTACAAGAACAACAAAGCTAAGAAGAACGACCATCCTGCAGAAGGTGCAGAGGGTGAAGAAGAAGAAACTTATGATCCAGATTCTGTTACTCCATTGAAAAATTTAAAGGATCCCCATCAATTTCCACCACCTCCAAGACATGTTTCGATCAGCGGTGAACCTATCTCTTATACGCAACCTCAAGTTCAACCTCAGGCACCACCACCACAGGGATATTATCAACAACCTACTCCATCACTACCTCAACAAGGGTACTACCAGCAGCAGCAACCATCAGCTCCTCAATACCAGCAACAATCCCCAGCTCCTCAGTACCAGCAACAATCCCCAGCTCCTCAGTACCAGCAACAATCCCCAGCTCCTCA
>BCKW01000002.1:2451469-2583242 GCA_001600755.1 Ogataea methanolica
CAATCCCCAGCTCCTCAGTACCAGCAACAATCCCCAGCTCCTCAATACCAGCAACAATCCCCAGCTCCTCAGTACCAACAGCAACCTTATCGGCAAGTTACTCAAGCCTATCAACCTCCAGCCTCAACTTCAGCTCCAGCATCAGTGGCAACACCACCTAGACCGTTGCCACCTCAACAGGGGGCGGATTCAATGCTAGCGGCTACTCAATATCAAATGGCGGGCTATCCACCCTCTCAACCACTGCAACAACAGCAGCAGCAACTGCAAGCTGCTCCAACCCAACCAAACCAAGGTGGCATTACAATCACTGGTAACCAATTAAAGCAGGCTGGTTCATTTTTATCTTCAGTGATGACTTCCCAGTCGCAACCTCAACAACAGCAACAATTAGGTGCCCAAGGTCAGCAGCAACCACCCACTGTAAATGCTGGGGGAATTCCTCTGACTACTGCACAGTTCCAGCAAATTGGTGCGTTAAGCTCTAATATCCTTAATAATCAACAGCAACAGCAACAACCCCAACCCCAACAAGCTCCGGCTGCCCCTGTTCCTCAAGATTATGGACAACAACAACAACCTTATCACCAGCAACAGCCTTATCAACAGCAGCAACCCCAGCAAGCTACGGTTGCCCCTGTTACTCAAGATTATGGACAACAACAGCAACCTTACCAGCAGCAACAGCCTTACCAACAGCAACCTTATCAACAACAACAGCCTTATCAGGAACAACATCAGCAACCTCACCAATCACCACAAGGTACCCCATCTCAGTCTTACCAACAACCTGGGGCCCTTAAAACACCTGCAGATTCAGTTTCTTATTCAAATCCTTACCATCCTCCTCCTAACGATGTTCCGATTGCCCCATCACAACACCAGACCTACCAACAACCAAGCGCTGCGTCTCTACCACCAAGGGATTATCCTACTGCAGCTCCTCAAATTCCATTACAACAACCACAACCACAATTTCAGCAAGTTCAATTACCAGAAAGAACGACGACAATGCCTCCTCAAGAAGTTCTGGCTTACCAGCCACAGTACAACAGTCAACCACCATTCTCATCAAGTCCAGGTGCATCACCACCACCCCAAACTCAACAACATCAGGCTTTTAATTCAAACCCCAGAAGTTCTCTGGCTATTCCACAATCAACTCCTAATGCATCTAATCGTGCTGATACGCCTCCTTCAAAGAAGCAACCAAAAGAAATTATCGTTGAGCCTAAATTTGAGAAAAATTTGATGGAATTTGATATTAATGCTGTCGGTATGGCGCCTCCTAAACCATTTAAAAGAAAAGAAGAGTTAGAAAAGATCGAAAGAGATAGAGAGTTCAAGTCCAGAATGCAAAAAATGAAAGAAGAATCTCAGGAAAAAGCAAGATCTGCTGCTCTGAGTGTAACATCTGTGAGGTCTTCTTCGCCTAGTCCTTCTGCTTCTGCTTCGGCTATGTCATCTCCACAACCTACTGGAAGTGGAGGACCGGGATTACCTTCAAGAACATCTTCTCAATCAACGGGAAAAGAGGCCACAGAAACTGAAGAACCAAAGAAATTCCATCTGGTTGATATCTCTAAGATTCAACCTCCTCCTCCAACTCCGAAGATGAACATTCCAGAAGCAGGCAATGCACGCTCACATTCGGTCTACAAATCCCCAACCCCTTCTTTCCCACCAAGATTATCATCTATATCCCATTATTCTCCAAGGAATGGACCTGAAACAGCTCCTCCGCCAAAGAGATTCACTCTGGCTGATATTTCTTCTATTGGCCCACCTCCGCCTAAAGTCCCAGCTTATAACAAGAGTAGCGAAGACCAGAAAAAAAGCACTGCTTCTTTAATGACTAACGGAGGTTCCTTCAAACACGTATCATTTTCTTCCCCTACTCCTCCTGGAAGAACAAATGTTCGTTCCCCACCACCACCTCCATTTACTCCCCGACCATCAGTCGTCTCACCGTCCCCTCCTCCCACGAGTACCGGACCTTCAGTTGGATCCGTTGACAATGTACCACCTCAGTTCGAACCAAAAGAACAGCCAAATTTTCCTGTTCCTGTCAAGAAAGCACCACCTCCAAAGCCTCTAAAGAAGACTTTTTCTGTTCCAACAGTCACTTCTGGCTCACTTGAATCAGCTATTGCAAAACAAAAAGTTGCGCCTGTTCCACCGGAGAAACTTGGACATACGGTAAGTTTCACTCAAAAGAAAAAGGCGCCGGCACCACCAACAAAGCCTAAACCAACTACTGACTTTATCGAAGTAAACGAGCCGGATGTCTTGGAACAGATGGTAGGTAATAAGAAAAAGCCAGCTGTTCCACCGAAGAAGGACTCAGCGGAAAAGTCTACTAGTTCTACTGGCAGTACTGCCAGAGGAAGTTACATCGAGGATCTACAGTCAAGATTAGCAGGTATGAACCTCCTTCATTGAATACTATGATTAATGATTTGGCATATATAGTTTAGACTAAGCTTTAGTTGTATTACGGCTTAGCTTTTTTCTTTTTTCCCTTTCACTTATCTTTTAAAGCAAACTTCATAAAAATGAACTCTATTTGAGTGGCTTGCATGCACAGTTAAAAAAAAGGTTTAAGTGCCGATACTCTCAGATAATTCTTAACTTGTTACTTCCTAGTCCAAACTGTATTTCTATATCGCACTAATGCAACGTAGCAGAAGAATACTACGGAACAAAAAAAGCATTTTCTTCATAATCGAAATGGCTGGTTCAATGAATAGAAACTAGTTTATTGCAGAAGAAATCCCACCATTGGGTAAATTTAGGGACACATTGTCTTCAAAAAGATACAAAATTTATATGTGCGATTTTGTTGTGAGGTGCGATCGCGTCAAAAAGGGGGCGAGCATCTATCCTTTAATTTTGTGACATATCACAATTTAAAGGGATATCTCAAAAAATGCTTTTGCTTTAATAGGGTTCGAGCCAGCCATTCTACTGATTAAAGTACCATGGAAGGGAGCAAATGGGTGCAATAAACCAGCCTTTTTGAATGACGAAAAAATGTATCAAATTCATTCCTTTTGTATGAAGTTCAAGATTCTGAAAAATGACTATAAATATTAGTCTAATTCTCTTGAAATGATTTGTAAGGCGTTATTATAAACCATTCCATTATGAAGAGATTCATTGGATTCAAAAGATTCTTATAGCAAACAAATCCAAACAATAATCTCTAATTTCGTTTATTAATCCAAAAATGACCTCAACTATGTTAGTCGACGCTGATTCAAGCAAAGAAGTTAACAACTACATTAGATTAGTCTTGAGAGAGTTTAGAAAACCGAAGAACATGCACTTAGCTGTTATTTTCTTTGAGTGGAACTTGACTTGCAATTCTCTAGACTTAAATCTCAAGGAATTAGACCCCATTATTATGAGAAAGAAGAACAAGGAGATTGTTTCAATGACTACAAGACAGTTAACGCCATTCCTTATCAAATGTTTCAAGTTATGCGGTGCTAGAAGCAAAGCTGAATTAATGGCCATCATCAAGTCTAAGCTTGAAATGAACGCCATTGTTGATAACGTTCGTACTTTTGGTAAGGTTTTTACAACAAGAGATGTCCAATTATTGAATGACATATTCAGACTTGTTAACCCAAAATCTAGATCCAACACGGATGGATTACTTGACGTTTTAAAACCCGAAGTTTTAACCAGAGTTAATAAAGATAAGACTGCTGAAAATATTGATTATTTTGACTTCTGCGAAGAGCAGCCACCATTATTTGAAGATATGCAATCGCCTGTTGAGCTGGAAGAAGACGAAGTCAGCGTTACTGAAGATGTTTTCGAAACTGAAAACAAGATTCCTCTCAAATCAGACAAGATCGAGTCAGACGTTGGCATTGAAGAGTCCAACAAAGTCTACTACCAAAAGAGCAAATGGTTCAAGTTCTTCGAAGAAATCACTAGCTGCAAAGCGAGATTGACTACTTTCACCACCAAAACTGACCACAAAGACATTGGAGTTATTAAGAAGGATGAAATGGAAGATCTTCAAGAAGGCTTATGTAATATGCAACTTGGCCTTACTCAAATTAACAGGGAAAGCCGTTTGATTAGATCCCTGTTAACAAAATGATAATTCATTTGCCCCGATGATTTTTGTGTTTCCATTTTATCAATTTCTTTGTGATCCGATGTTCCAGGGATAGCTTATTGCCTCTTATTAGTTTTGATGATTTCATAAAAGATTACTTTGCTTCTTTCCCTCCCTCTTTTCTGTCCCAAATTTAATTTTTGAGTTTTTTTTATATAATTTGTATAGCTTGATCTTTAATTTGATTCTTCCTTTACTTTTATTCGTTTCTCTTCTCGTAGTGTCTGATACGTTCTTTACATAAAAATACAACAAAATAGTGGGTAAAGCGTAGTGTCCATAGGTGTGCAGGTAACGTTGCCATTGCTAGCATGAATTAAGAAACACATCAAGAAAGATTATCACCATTTAATTTGTCAAGTATTCCTTCAGCCCATCTAGTCAGCAGCAACTCCTCTATGTCATCTCTAGGTCTAGGTTTAACTTCATTCTTTGCTTTAATAGCATTAAACTCGTTTTCAAGGTGCAGGAAATAACGGGGAAGTACAAATTCTTTTAGATTTTGATTCTCAGATTTCATAACTTTCTTAAGAATGAGTTTAATAAACTTATTAAAAATTTCCTTGTACTGTTCATCCGAACTTGAGAGCATTGAATCCATAAAATTTGACTGAAAATTCACCAAACTGTCATATTGAGAGGTGGACAAGTTATAATGCTCAGAAACCTTGCTGAATGATTGATTTAGTATTCTATTAAGATCTCTTCTTAGTTTAGGGTCCCGGTCAGTAGTACTTGTGTTACTAACAGGTGTACTCGACTGACTGAGGGGTTTCCTTTCAGGTGAATTAGGAACTTTAACTAACTTTAGTGTGATGGGGTCATTAGTAAGGTATTCTTTGCCGCTTGTCCGTATATTTTCAGTTGCAGTTCCAAAATCAAATTGAGGAGACAGAATATTTTGTTGGTTGTCTGTTATATTCACCCTTTTAGTTGGAGTATAGTATTTCTTGATATTGTTTCCTGTCTCTAAGTCCCATTGTATCTTTTTTTCTATCAATTTAACAATTTCTTTACGAGAAACTTTAGAGCCTTTCTTGATAAATGGGTGATCTAATAGTGCTGCAGCTTCTGGCCTCAATTTAGGATCTCTTTGTAAGCATTGATTAACGAAGTCATTGAATTCTCCACTGAAATTGGAACCTAGGGTAGGAGGGTCGTCATCTGCAATCTTGAATAAAACATCAAAGGGATGAAACTCAGATAAAGGCGGCTTCCCATAAGCTAATTCAATAGCAGTTATACCAAGAGACCACATATCTGCTGAATGGCGGTACTCTTTGTGCTTGATAATTTCAGGTGGCATCCAGTAGGGCGTTCCTACAAATGTATTCCTTTTTGACATGTTGCTTGATAGCTGAGTTGCCACTCCAAAATCGCAAATCTTAACATCACCAGCTTCACTGACTAGCGCATTTGCTGCCTTAAAATCTCGATGTATCTTACCGTTACCGTGTAAATAAACCAGGGCTTGCAGTAATTGGTACATAATCAATCCAATAACTTGTTCGCTGAATGGACCAGCAGTAAGCAGATCTGCGCAAGACCCGCCTCCAAGAAATTCCATTATAATCCATAGTTTGAATCCTTTTAGAAAGCAACCGTAATATTTTGTCACATGACTATTATTACAGGATGATAATATCTTGATCTCTTGTTGAATCTCATTAATTTCGTCACTGCTCTCTAAATCCACTTGCTTAACAGCAACGTCAAAACCGGCTATATTATCTCTCGCTCGATATACAACACCAAAGGCACCTCTTCCGAGTTCTTCCTGCAATTCAAATTGACTAGCTGAATACACTCTAGCTCTGGCCATCAAATCCAAATATTAATAAAAAATTGTCTTAATATTCTTTCTTTTCTTTTCGAGTATGCACGTTTGTATCTCAAGTTAGCTCCACTGTTGGTGATAGGTGATGCAATTCAGTGGGGTTCAAATCTCATTCCAGTGTCTAGAGCAATATTTAGTCGGACAATATAGTTGAAAATATTAGTGTATACATATTCAATGCCCAGGTAGAATAAAAAATCAAAGATTGCAGATGAAACTTGAAGTGAGTTCTTATGAAAATCCCCAGGTGAGTTTGTAGATTCACGGAGAAAAACGTTTGTTACTAAATCAGTGAGAAAGCGAGAGCACAGAGTTTCCTTTCTGATTTGTATAGTGCTTTCTCTAGTTCAAGGGTGCTCTTTTAAAGTACGATAAACGCCATAGCAAGCTCACTATCTAACTCGTATATGCAATATTACTATAGGATACACTCTCTGAAAGTTCGTCAAGCATGAATATATTCTGTCAGAACTCTTGTACAATACCAGTAATGACCCTCAAAGGGATCCATTCTATACGGCATCGGTTAATAACCCCGGCATATTCATTGGCTTCCAAGCCCCGTCATTTAAACACGAGTACATCAAGAAACAGCATGAAAAGTGAGTTCGACTCTTTTATCCTACAAAAAAGCATACTTCCGAAACTTAACTCACCTTCCAATAGTTCTTCACACCAATCAAATGTAAATAGATCGTTACTGAGATCAATTGTCTTTGATGCCAATGGAAATTTCAAGAACATTGCATCGGACGTTGAAAAGGGTAAACTAATACTGAAGCACGATTTGCTACCCAGAGACTTGAGAAAAATAGATAAAGGTTATGATGACATTGTTCCTTCAATTCTTATCAGAGATAACTCAATCTTACTCAACATTCTTCACGTGAAGACTTTGATCAAAGCAGACTCGGTGGTTCTATTCAACTACGATAAATCTTACTCGAACAGCAAGTTTATTGCCAATTTATCAAGCAAGCTGAAAAACAACTCCAATGAAAAGTTACCTTATGAAATTCGTGCGTTAGAAAGCATCTTCATGGATGTGATCGACAATTTGAATTCAGAAATGAAAGTTCACGTCACTGTCGTCAACGGTATTTTGAAGGAGCTTGAAGATGACGTTGATCTCACAAAATTGAAGTATTTATTACTTGTATCCAAGAAACTATCACAATTCCAACAGAAAGCAACATTAATCAGAGACTTGTTTGATGAATTACTTGACCAAGATGACGAATTGGTGGAGCTTTACTTGACGGAGAAAAAATCAGGGTTGTCGAGACTAGATCACGATCATGAAGAGGTTGAACTTTTATTAGAGTCTTATTCGTTACATTGTGATGCTATAGTTCAAACGGTTGAAAGCAGTATCAGTGATGTCAGGACAACCGAAGAGATTATTAATATTATTTTAGATTCAAATAGAAATCAGTTGATGTTGTTGGGCTTAAGGTTCAGTATTGGGTTATTGAGTTTCGGTAGTCTGTTGTTCTTGGCTGCGGTGTACGGTATGAATTTAGAGAACTTTATCGAAGAAAAAGATTGGTGGTTTGCCGTCGTTATTGGTTCTTCCTGTTTGAGTTCTGTTTGGATTTTCAGGATGGCTATTAGAAGGTTAAACCAACTCCAGAGAATTCAAATGATGAAATGACCATGATAAATATAGTCATACGAATTTACGAAAATTTAATAATAAAGACATAAAATTAATTAATCTAGCTGTAGGAAATTATAGAATTATACGAAAGGGGATGAGTTATCACTTCTTCACCTTTTTGCTGTCATGGGAATTAGGCGCTGGATCGGTTGAATCTCTCTTTTTGTTTCCATGTAGTACTTGTTTCATTACACTATAACTGTTTTCCGATTGTTCGTACAATTTATTGGTGCTCGGAATGTCATCAGCAGTCTTTTGTTTATCATCTTCCAATAGACTTCTCACACTTTTCTGTAGTGTACGACTTGGTTGACGAGATTGTAGTCTGCTTGGAGGATAATCACCTCCATACGAAGCAGAACCTTGTGCCGGTTGGGAGAAACTATACCCGTCTCCTCTAGACTTGAATTTATTGCCTTCAAGAATTCCTGGGCTATTGAAACGTTGACCGCCATGAGCACCACTATGACTACCGCCAGAGACACCAAACTCAGGATACCTTGAATCATTTTGAATCTTGAATGGCCGGTTTGTAGATGGACTGTGCCATTGAGTTGCATATTGCTGTGGGGGACGCCTATTACCGCCATGAGCGGCTGTCCATGACGCCTTTGGCTGATTGTATCCTTGTGTTTGAGGAGGTGGAGGGCTGTAATATTGATTTCCAGAAGATGCACTGAATTGGGATGGGGGATAATGTGCCCCACTTGGAGGAGGCGGGGGTGGTCTTGACCTTATATTATCGTGCTTTTGAGTACTGCCATGATTTGAACCATTGTAAGAGTGATAACCTCCTTCTCTATAAGGGGTTTCATCGCGATCGTTGAGTGAAATATTATTGATCCCGTATTTTGAATGGTTCAATGAATTATATGAAGATTTTTGTCCGGTTAATGGTACTGCAGAAACACCTTTGCGTTTTTCTTCCTTGAACTTTTTGATATCTGATTCGTGACTTTCTTCGAACTTTGGCAGCCTTTCAGGGCTGCAAGGTAATGGGGGTGATTTGAAAAAATCAGATTCTAATGCCATTAATGCGTTGAATCTTTTTCTTGGGTCTAAAGTTAGTAAGCCTGCTAGCAACTTCACTCCAGTTGAAGGCAGTATAGGTGAATATTGTTTCTCTAGTGATCTTGAATAATTTACAGTTAAATTCACCCCATTTCTATTGATTACTTGATAGTTTGGGAAATTCTCATCTGTTGGTGCACCCAATAACTTAAAAATCATGTCAGCTTGATCTAGGTCGGACTGTCCTTCCAATATTGGTTTCTTTGTGAACAATTCCCCAAGAACACATCCAATTCCCCACATATCGACAGCTGTTGTATACTTTCTTTCACCTAATAGTAATTCTGGTGGTCTATACCATCTAGTAACAACCAAACCTGTGTATTCTACCTTACCACCTCCGGGCAACGATTCTGGCTCTGAAGGAGGAGGACCATGGTAAACTCTGGCAAGGCCAAAATCGGCTATTTTAACAATTCCAAAATAGTCTAATAGAATATTAGCTGTTTTGATATCCCTGTGTAAATAACCTTCGTTGTGAATGTAATTGATACCCTGTAGTAACTGTTCCATGATACATTTAATCTGTGGGACAGTAAGTTCAACTCTCGGATTGTTCAACAGTCCATTCAAGTCGGATGAAATATAAGGCGTCACGGTGTAAAAAAATCCAGGTTTCTTCGTATCATCGGATTCTTGATGAATCATATCTATTAGTTGTAGTACATTAAGATGTTTGAGCTTTTTCATGATGCTAATTTCTCGGAATGCTGTTATTGGGAAGCCATCTTTAGTGTCGTGAATTATGAGTTTCTTCAAGGCAACTAGTTTGTTTGAGGATTTCTGTCTAGCCTTGGAAACTATACCAAATGTACCTTGACCCAGCTGTTCTAAAACAATGTAATCTTGAAGATCACTCATACCGTTGTATCTTTTCTTTGCAGGTTTTCTTCCATTTGAACGAGAAGAGTCTCGACTTGTTCTTATCGTAGAAATTGAAGAAGACATGCTGTATACGGCTTGGATCTTTTTTCCTACTTGAAAAAATGCAGTATTACAAAGGAGACAAGGCTAACAACTGATATAAAGGTCTAATACTTGAATTTAAAGGAGTGTTGTTACCTGGATCCCTTCTTCAACACTAAACCCAGTTGACCGAAAGAGAGAGATTTGGAAAAGATCAAAAAATGGTGTACGAATAAATTCAAGATCAGGAGAGATTCTTTTGCTTTACACACGACTGTTCCTATCCCGTTGACAGCATTTATCAGGTTCGTAAATGTTACTTGTTAACACACTAGTACGATAGTTGGGATGTAATAGTAAAAATCTAAAGCGCTGTTACATGTGTATATATACACATAAATTGAATCAGTAAATGCATTAAAGGAACTTTTTGCGAAGGACAGCACTGTATAAAGACGCTGTGCTTTCTCTTTCTTCTGGACCACTAACATCCTCAATTTCAACTGCTTCGCTACAGTATTCTAAAGAGTCTGTTATGTCAGTAATATTCTCTTCTAAATCACCTTCTTTAAATAATTCAATGTACCATGATTTCTGAACCGAACGGTCTATCAAGATCCAAAACATGATATACCCAACAAGTCCCCTTAACAGGACGATCAATGTGAGCAGATCCTCATCTGCTGAATTATCATCGTTGTGTTCATCATCTAAACCTTTGAATATCTTCAAAAGCTCTTCCAATAATCCAAAATTCGAGTTCAAGCCAGAAACATCAAGGAAAACGTTCAGCAATCTTAACCTTTGAGTGCTTTTCAAAGGCAACAATCTGAACAAACGAGAGAGTAATCTCAAGGTGTGAAATAAGGATGAGTTTTCAGAAGGAGCAACGTTTTTCAACTTAACATTGTTTATTCCCTTTTTCAAGCACTTGAGTAATCTCTTGATAGCACCTTCCTCAATCATCTCAACAGCAAAGTCACTAGCCATTGTTGCTGCATCTAGAATTCTTAAAGCGGTCTCAACATGCCATTCAGAGAAACGTGCATCTATGAATCTAAGCATGAGCTGTATACCATCAGAGTCAAGAAATTCCGCTCTGAATTTATTCCTTATCTCCAACAACTTGCATATTAAACGTGTACAGTCACCCACAAATGCATTACCTACGTCGTATTGACCTTTTCTTACTCTTCTAAATCTTGACAAGCAAACCAATAGAGTATCCATCAGCAGAACGGGTTCCGCATCATCTTTAGTTGAATACAACAAGAATCTATCAATGTCTTCGTCTGATAACTGCTCATTTAGTAGATCAGATAACCATGCCATCGCAGAACTAGTAGTATTATCTATTTCACTGGCTTTTTTAACAGCCTTAATACGATCAATGGCCCAATAGTTGAAGTCCCGTTGGCAACATAGATAGGTTAATATTTCTGGAGATGAATAATCGCGCATTACTCCAAATAGTTGAAAACAAAGGTCCAGGTCTTCGTCGATTGATTCATCATTGTCAAGTTTGCTTCCTTCAGGACTACTAACAGTAGCCAACACAAAGTCTGCAACCATTTGCCCTAAATCCACCTGAATACACAATTCGGAAAAATGCTCTATAGCAACGGCAGACCTTTTGTCATCGTCTATACTTTCCGAATCGAGAAGATCAATCAAGGAAATAATGACCTTTCTCTTGATATCGCTATTCGGATGTGTTGAGATCAACTGTAAAACTTCTTTAAACATTGCATTTGAACACACTTCAGAATAGCATGCGTCATAATCATCACATTCATTCAAAGCAATAGACATTTCACTTAAGCTTTCAAGGGACTGTGACAATTCGTACTCACTGTTCATGAATTTCAATGGATCAGATATAGCGAACTTCTCTCGTTGTTCAAGATTCTTAGATATAGCTTGGTTTATCTTCTTCAAATTTCTAACTATCCACTTAACGTCGTAAATTTGTAATTCCTCGCCTAGATCGTTCCGATTGGCATCTGTCAGTAAAGCTGACAATACTCTCTCATCTTCTGTTTGAGCACGAAAATTATCTGTCACTTTCTTTGCATCCACAGAGTTGTCATTTAAATCATGGGGGTCGGACTGTTTGCTTTCGTTATCAAGTTTCACTCTTTTTCTTGCACTTTCAAAAATGTCCTCAATATCCATTTACAAGTCTAATTATTGAAATAGTGCTATTTGTTGAAAGAGCAATAGCTCAAGATACAACACTTTATTGTGCAGCCTCCCGACCAAATCAAATCCTGTAGAATTCTTTAAGTCCCGTCCCATCCAATCTTTGGGTCTAATTTGATTTTGATAGACTCGGTACATTATATAAGTGATTACATAACTAGACAGTCGACGGTCGACGCTACCTCGCTTCCATAACAGACGATCGACGTATTCAGATCTCTCTCATGCAGGGAAAGGATCACGTGCGTGACAAGGGTTGCCGTGTGAGTACACGGAGCAAGTTGAACCCCCTTAAAAAAAAAGTCTTGTCTACGACGGATAAACCATCCGTGTAGGTTTAATAAGGATTATTCTCTTTAGACATACCAAGTTGGATCCTCAATAACCGAGATAAGAAAACCTAATTTCTTTGCTCGTCATTGCGAAGGTACAACTATGAATGATAGCCGTACTGATGCAACAGGCAGTTTATAATGTGATTGACTTCCCTAAAGACAGGAGAAGAGAGGCAAGAGTGTTCCATAATATCGAAACTCCTCCCCCCTTCTTCTGTAACAGTTTGCAATCAAGATCATGAAAAAGTATATGTGCTGTATTGCCATCCACAAAGGTTATAGAGCCGACACATTATAATTTTAAGCGTGAACTAATCTTAAAGGATACAATGACTATGGCCTAATAGTAGCAATAACTGGTATACATTGCTAAAAGCGACATTCTGGATCGGCAATTACAAAACCGAATCATATTCAGGTGATAAAGGTTGTGTTGTGTATTCATGAAAATCAGACAAGCGTCAACTGTATCAGCATGCTACTTTCAAGTTGACAATCAAACCACTGATTCAAGCCACAATAAACGCCAGTTTTTCATACTTTCAATGAAGCAACTAGTCGGATTTAACATCATATTTGCGAGGCATGATGGAACAATCAACTCCCTGGTTGTTCCCGATCCCCCAGACGAGATTCAACACCTCACGGGTGTCCACTAGCCGCGATGCCGTCATGTAAAGCTTCACATTGACACCACCAAAGGGCATTATTATCTAACATTTCTTTTCTATGTAAACTTGGAACAATCAGACAAGCCCAACCAACTTCAATAATGTGACATCCTCTCTCTTTATGCTTTTGGCATGGGTACATATGATTTCGACCAAAGATTTCTAAATCTGGCAAAGGTGATAATTTTTTCTCACCATGGGCCAACGAGAGTAAAACCAAACCAGCCAAGAACTTTGCTTGAATTTTCTCTGGGCTCTGCTCTCTGCTCTCTGTCGCTACTGTTTTCCATTTCCATCCGCTACTGGATGCTGTATTTGTATACTGCGATTCATAAACTCCTTCAGAAACTCTCTGATGTTTCAACCATCAAGCAACTTTTTCTACTTTGAGTCTTTGTTAAAGTGCTTTTGATATTCATTTAATCTTGTTTTTTTTTGTTTCAAAATCTTCAGCTAAATATTGTGTGTGCCAGGGTTTAATAATTTGCTCTTTTAAAATTTCACAGAGCTAAGTTAAAATTTTCTCCCAACTGTATACCAATTTGAAGTTAAAAACAAATCCCTCACCTTGCTCATTCATGACAAGCTAACAAAGATAACATATCAATCTATTTTTTCATATTATCAGCGCAAACGTAAAGATGATGAATAGTATTATTTTCCCAAACTCCAACATTTCTTTGTTGAAGGAAGCTATGTCAATCTTTGACATAATAAAAAGCTTCATCACGTTCAACAACAATAACAATAATAAAACAAAGAATAATGAAAACAGTCCGGGACTTCATTTATTTTCTTCAAGTAAGATCAAATTTGATTCTACTTTGACTTCAAAAAATTCAACTTGTAAACCATGTGCTGTGGGAGAGTTCGAATATGATTTCACAAGCTCAAATCCTATGAACTGGAATTTGCAAGAACATATATTTGGCACTAATAACTCTGACACTCAATCTTTCAATCAATCTTCAGAATTAAATCATCATCACAACGTTAATAGTTCATCAAATACTAATACGGTTGCATATGATTCCAAATATAACCAGGAGTTGCAAACCCAACAATCCCAGTATCATAATGATCGCCTGACAGATTTCCCACCTACCACTTTACGTACAGGAATGGAAATCATTGAAGATGAATGTCTAACATCGGAAGAAGAAGTCTCTGACGATGAGGATAAATACGGGGATGAACTTGCTTTAGATGACGAGTTTTGTATCCGTTTTGCTAGAGTTCACAGTCGCAGTGAATTACAACCACGGTTTAAAAGGAAGCTTGTTGTTGATGAGATTGAGAGTGCATCGGATGTCCACGATAGCTTGTTCCCAATCTCTAAACAGCCACAACATAATGCATTTCAAGCTCCAATTTCAATGAAAAGAAGAAACACTTTTGATTCTCTATTTTCATCTCAAACATCGCCAGCATCCTCACAAACAAAGAAAGAATCGTTCCATCCAGATTCTTCGAAAACAGCATCATTCCCGTTATCATTTTCATCCACAACCACATCGCCCACCGAATCATTCACAACAACAACATCATCAACAACAACAACAGGTGAATACGAATCGGATACACAACCACAGCCACAAGGAACTAACTCCGACTTTCCCTACCAATGTCCTGAATGCTCGGTCTCGTTTAAGGTCAAATCTTACCTAACAAGACATTCAAGAAAGCACGCTACCCAGAAAGCATTCATTTGTCCGTTTCATTCTTCACAAGGAATTGAAACAACTGATCAGCAATTTTATTCACCTACGTCGTCAACGTCAAGCATTAATAAGATAGGAACAAAGTGCCACCCAACGGGTGGATTTTCCCGAAGAGATACGTTCAAGATCCATTTGAAAGCTCTGCATTTTGTGTATCCGACAGGGACGAGATCAAGGAGTAGGAACGATACTAGTGGTAGATGTGCTGGGTGTTTCAAAGAATTTGATAACAATAACGATTGGCTGACGAATCATATTATGAAGAACGAGTGTCCTAGTATGCTGTCGAAGTACAAATAATAGTCCGAGAGCTGAGGCGTTGATTTGGGTTTTATTTTTTTTGTAATTTTACTTTTTGAATGATTGTGTGTGAGTCACATGGGAATATTGTTTTACCGTTCTAAACTTTGTTACTAATTTTGTGTTATTTATTTATTGGTTGTCTAGAGCTTTATTTTGCCTACGGTCCTACGTTTCGATATCTTTTTCTTCTATTGTTTGTTTAATATTTTGGATCGCTGTCCATGAGTGTGTACAATTTTGTTGATTTCTTTTATATATCAAAAAAAGAATGCTAAGAATTTCTAGAAAAACAGGAGATTTAAAACGTCTATGACGATAAGCATTACTGATGCATTAAGAAGAGAGAACAGCAGTGACATAATTATTGTCCGGATTAGAATATATCCAGTATATTCCAGTTATTAAGCATTAGCCAACTAGTTAGCCATCCAACCACCATCAACCATCAAACACTCTCCAGTGACATAATCTGATGCCTTTGAACACAAGAAAACGACAGGACCTTTGAAATCATCCGGTAAACCCCATCTCCCCTGTGGAATTCTAGCGACAATACCATCGTTTCTGTCCTTAATCTTCGCCAATGAAGCAGTGATATTAGTGGTGATGTAACCCGGACCAATACAATTAACGTTGATGTTCTTCGTCGCCCACTCGATAGCAATCGATTTAGTGAACTGTAAAATACCACCTTTGGAAGTAGCATATGCCGAACCATTTGGGATACCGATGAACGAAGTCAATGAAGCTGTGGAGACGATTTTACCACGAATGCCTCTTTCAATCATGTGCGCACCAACGAGCTTTGTTAGTTCGATAGGAACGTGTAAGTTGATGTGTAGGACCCTGTAGAATTCTTCTTCAGGGAAGTTAATAAAATCCGAACGATATTGAACGCCAGCGTTGTTGATCAAGATATCTATTTGACCAGTTGGTGACAGCTCTAACGCTGGATCAACTATTTTTGATTTAATATCGGATAGTTTCAAATCACCGAAATCACATTCAACTGTATAAACTGAAGCTTCAGAAGTTGGATCTGCTGCTTTGAGCATCTCCACTGTCTTAGTTGGACTAGTTGTTGATCTGTGGGTCAAGATGACACTGGCACCAGCTTCATACAAGCCAACAGCCATGGCTTGCCCAATACCGTTTGTAGCTCCAGTGATTAAAGCCACTTTACCTTTAAGCGAGAATAATTCGGCAGACATCTTTTATTTTTATTTTTATATATATGTTAGTTTCCCTTCCTGTTTTGAAGACTTCACTGTTTCTGCTTGATTTGTTGATATTTAAGTACTTTATACAGATATGTATATGTATAACCAGGAAAAAAAAAAAAGCCAGAATATAATGAGTCATTGAATGATCAATCGGGAACCCTTTATCAAGAATCTCGATCGGCAGTAGCTTCTCAACAATAGTAAATCGACCCTTTCTTACCGCAGTATCTTTGTTTTTCGAGATTTTGAAGTTGCCGGCAGGCTGTGCAGAGTATTTGGCATCTACGGTCCCAAATACATGCTTCAAGTTTATAACTAATTATTGTTAGATTAGGGCATCGTATACTGGAATAACATATAGGTAAAGATAATTATACAAATTAGCTTCTTCAGTCGTAGAGAAAAAAGAATACAAATACAGAAGTCTCCCAATGAACTTTAAACTGATAGTAAATATTCAAGTAACTTATCAGCTTGAATACTAGCAACTTTAATTCCACCGAAATAATGACTCACGGATTCCAAGTATCTACTTGCAACTCTAAACTTCTCCAACAACACATTTCTTTTCAGTTTGTGTTCGACAAAATCGACAAAAGATGCGTCAACTCCTTTGAATTCAACTAAAGTCTCACCGTCCCTAATAACAACAACCTTCTTTGAACCGCCATCATTATTATCAGTATCTTCATCGTGATCAGCCACTTTAAACTCATGACTTTTTAAAATCAGTATGAATGAAGCTATGATTGGAATAGATTGACACACTACGGTCAACGCAAACAATGGATATTGAATCCATGTTTCGTTTGTTGACTGAATAGTACTCACTTTAACCAATTCTGAATCCATTGAAACCCAAGTTTCATCCTCGTTAATCGAGCAAGGACCAACGGTAGTTTGATATATGGTGCTCATGCTGAGTGTCTCAGGACAAATACCTTCACCTAGTTCCAACAATGAGATGATTTCAAAAGAGGCGAAGATGCAACTGAATATCGATTTCCATTGCTGAATCTCTTTTGAAACCGGAATCGTACTTGGAGAAGGTAGATTGTCTGGCAGATCGTTCATCATTGTTAAATTAGATTGACCTTCTTTCGTTCGCTTAGGTTGGAACAATAGTAGATCTTGCGATAGAGAGGAGTGAAGGATCGTTAGTGTTAGGTTGTTCATGAATTTGGATAAAAGAAGGTTGGCGTTGATTAGAATAAATTTGTTTTGTTTGTCAATGGTATAAGGTTTGATCGCATCCAACCCTAATACACTTTGAATCTGCGAATCGTACTTTAAGATGTTTCCAGGTATCAGCGCATCTCTTGAAATAGCATCCATAACCTCTTCTGCCAAATGACAAGAAATAATCGATAGAACTGAATCATAAAGCGGAGACGAAGCAAGGTTATTCAAATTGATTTGATTCAAAGACAAGACCTTTTGATATATGGATTTGAAGCATGTCGGACTTTGGGTTTTTGTATAGTAATCAATATCTTTCATAGGTAACTCCAAACTTTTGGGGAATTTGAAATAGTTATCAATCTTATAAGGATAGCCGAAGTTTATTCTTCTGAAAATTTGGAATTTGTAAACGTTCCAAACTATTCTAATATCACATTCACGATCAACCATTTGTCTTTCCGTTGCACAATCTAATAATTCTGTGTATTCAACCATTGTCTTTGTGGTGAAAACTTCTAAGTAGTTCGATGCTTTAATGGATCTGAAGGAACTTATTAACTGATCATCATCGTTCATATAACAAGTCAGCGTCTTGATACTTAGCTCTGTACGTAAAGTTAGATCTTGTTCATATCTACGGCCAACTTGAATCCAATGCTCCTCGTTCAAAATACTTGGATCTCTAACTTTATTTGGTGAAAGGAATTTAACAGCCATTCTAAACATACAGCAAAGCAAAGCCGCAGATTCTTCATTTATTGTTAATTTATTAACAAACAAGTTTTTGTTGGGTAAGACCAAATGTGATGTATGAACGTACTTATAAAACAGTTTGATTAGGATATGGCATGTGTTCCAATTAGGTAAACCAAATCTTAGTAATTCGTCTTCTGTAACCCTAGGTGGCATCACAACAGTGGCGGGCGAACTGTTAATTTCATCGATCATCAATGCTGATTTAGAAGTTGTAATGGTATTATTTGTTGGTCCATTATTAGCACTGTTACGCAGGTGCAAAGTTGAACCGGTATTAGGCTCAGCAGTAGAAGTATTATTATTGATCCGACTCATACTCATACGGCTCTTTGTTCTCACCGCTTGATTGTTACTGTTAATATTAGTTCCTGATCCATTATATTCTGAAGAGGCTGACGTTTGAGAAGCAGATTCGTAATGACGACCGGCACCACAATTAGGTTCAGGTTGAGGGGACTCCTTTTGATACTCAGATTGTCTTTTAACCCAATCTTCAGTTGTATCACTATAATGAGATTTGTTTTCTTCTGTGGAAGCTTGAGCTTCTAGTCTTTTTGCTTGAACAGATGTAACTGAGTCGCTTGGAGTTATACTACCCTTGTTTTTGCGTAATCTATCTGTTGATGGCATCACACCCGAATTTGGATTTTCATATCCTGGATAGTGACTTCCTGGTGGGGGCGGTGGAGGCGGGCAACCACCAAAACCGTAATGGAAAGGAGGCGGAGGAGGAGGAAAATTATGGAATGGAGGAGGAGGGAGAGAATGACCAAAATGATGAAAAGGTGGTGGGGGAGGAGGTGGTGGCTGATGATGATGATGCCCTGGATGAGGGGACAACGATGGACCCAAGTGACCATAATATGGATAACCACCTCTTCCTGGAACAGAAGAACCTTCTGAATATTCACTTATGCTGTCCTCGGCAAGGGCCCCATTTTTGGACGTTAGTTTTGAAACACCTGAAACTGAAGAAGACTCATTGGAGTACGGGGGCGGTAAATAGAAAGGCCTTTTACCTCCCCAAGCCGAGGCTTGTTGGTGCTGATGCTGCTGAGCAGCAGTTGGTGATGAGGTCAAATAACTTGAACCGACGTTAACTGATGATGGGACGTCGTTTCCTATGCGTGGGCTTTCTGATTGACCTCTATAATAATGTGGCTGTGATGGATTATGGTGATGATGATGGTGATGATTATGGTGATGACCATGACGACGTGATCCTGCTGTAGTATGCTGCCTTTTATTAGTATTAGAAGGCTCATTTTGTCCAATTTGTTCAATTGTGCCCGATTCTTTACTACCTTCCGTTTGCAAACCTGTTGAAGAAGCTATTGATTCATTGGAGAATATTTTTCTACGTCTACCACCTCTTTTACTGGCAACGTAGACACATTTCAAGCCAGCGGTTAAACAATTTGTACATCTATTGTAAGTTGTTGTGGTGACAGCTTTGGCACCACTGGCAGTTAAAGTACCTGGCAAGGGTATATTTGTTTGTAGCTCACCATCACACTTGACTTTTTTCTCTCTACATGCTAGACATGCTTTTTTAGCAACTGGCTTTCTATTATCATGAGAATTTGAAACTGAGCTTCGTTCAGGTGCGTCTGTAGAGACTGTTGAGCGGGTAGAACCATCTTGCTGTTGTTGCTGTTGTTGTTGTTGGTGAGTAACTTGCGGGGTATACGTTGTCTGTATTGGAGGTAGGACAGTTGGTGATGGGTTTAGTATTGACGAGCGATTTAATTGTGAGGAAATCGAAGACATTTTGAAATTTAGTAACAGAATTTTGAAATGGATCTTTATCAACAAGTCAGCTATTTAACAGAATGTTGTTTGATGTGATGTATGTAGTTATTCAACGAAATGCTTTCCTTGGTCTTTTAATGTGGATGCAAGTAAAAGGAGCCTTGTTTGTTAAATTAGATCAATGTTGGCAAGATCTGCTTTATTAGCTTGCCCGGATGAATGATATGCGGAAAGTTGGAATATTTGAACTTGCGAACTCAGAAAAAACACAAAGTCAAGACTGTACAATCAAGCTTGGGTAAATACTATTGGTGGGTGGCAGTGACGGGGAAGAGGAGGTTGAGAAAGAGTAGGCAGTTGATAAAGAAGATAGGATAAAAATAGATGAATAAGCAGACAAGGGCAGGCAAATGAAGATCTATATGTATATATATACGAAATAATATATGATATGATTTTCAAAGGGGACAAATAGAATACAATAGGAAACTGTTCAGGGGTTCTGCCCGTCTGATACACACACAGTCAATTAAGCAGATGGAAGCATGAAATTAAGCTTAGCCCCATACACAAAGAAAAACCAGTGATTCAAATGAAATGAATACATGAATAATAGAATATAATAACAATCACTCTCTCTTCACATTGAAGTTAACCCGAGAGTCTTCGGGGTTCTATGACGAAGTGATGCGGATTTTGGAGATGGCACTACCCTTCTTTGTGCGTTGTGTGGTTCAGTTACAAAGAGGCTTTGGTCCATTGTAGTAGTGTTATTATTATTTCTAATGTTGAGCTCCATTGCAGTATAAACAGAGAGTACTACTCTATTTATAAAGTCTCTGGTCTATACTTTTGTCTCAAGAGTTTTTCTTATACAGTATCGATTGTACAAATATTATCTGTTATTAATATATTATATCATTTTGTGAATTAATGAATTTAATTTACACTCTCTTTTGTTTTATTTTCAAGCTCAGTTATGCCATTTAGATCTTGAGAGATTACGGCAAAAAGGACACACGCACACAAAGCTAACGTGTGCATCCATGCACTCTCTGGCGATATAATAATAGCACCCGGCTTTCAAGCTGGCTGGCAACAGAGAACAGGGACTGGCGACTGGGCTGTTTCCCGGTGGGAGAAAGGGAGTGGCAGGGGAGAGACACAGCGGAGACTCGGCATATGCACTCGGTTCGGACGGCTTTGAAATTGCATAAAGGGACGTACTGCGTTTTATATTCCGCTTCTATTGTTTAGATGTCTAAGTATGGTAGTCAACTGTCCCGTCCCTGTTACAAGGGAGGGGAACGGAGCATAACTCTGACTGTGTAGTGAATCGCCTTGAGTTGAGTCAAAATCGAATCAGACCAGCAAGCAGTTCCAGGGAAATGGGTGGGTAGCCATGTGCGTACGTTCAAACCAGTTGTTAAATCCAAAATTCTAATCTAAGCAGAACGACAAAGTCAAAGTCAAAGGAAGAGGCTGAATCAAATCTAAACAGGATGGAAGTCTTTTTTCATTTGCCGCCGTTGCATACTGAAATGATCAATCCTCGCTTCTGCGTGCCCTGCCAGAATAAATAAAGTTATTAAAGGCCATCCCAAACACCGACGGATGCCCCCGCACCCTTTTTCTTGACCTACAGCACACCACCCCCATCACATCGTGCAAGCCCAGGCCACCTGTCCTGCTACCGCGGGTAACATGCCAATACCTAAACCGCCCTCGGTACTTCAGCATACTAAACCTTCTATAATTAAACTTTATAATTCAAGCAAAAACAATGTTCATATTTTCAAACACGTTCAGTCAAATGGCCGCTTAGTATTTAAACACCCTTACCTCTTTATACTTCTGTAATGGTCCCCCAGTAAAATCAGTGCTAGCTTCAACCAAATAATGTTAATTCAACCATTGTTCTCTTTGCAGTTTGAGCAAGATAACATTATGAACATCAGTATTTAAGGAACATTATTTATTACACATCGATTTCATTTATGAGGAGAATGTACGTTCATTTTTTTGTTTAAGTACGGTCCATTTGACAAAGCGTACAACAGGGCATTTACATGACCACTAGCATCTTTCATTCCACATAAAGTCTCTTTATTGAATCGAAATAATAATTTTGTACACGCTTTTCTTCGAATGAAGACACTTTGTTTTCATCGGTGTTAGCTGACACTAACTCTGGAAAGATTCTATTAGAACATATTATTATTATTATTTTTTCTTCTGTTAAAAGCAAGCTTTAGTATATTCTCAAGAATAATTTCCCACCTGGGCCAGTAACAGGCAATCATATATAAACTAACCGACTTATCACTCTTGATACTTGTATAATGTTTGATTCACACAGTCTGGCAAAATAAGACAAGAAAGGGAGAAGTGGTGGTGAGAGCCAACTCGCACCCCCATCACTTGTTTCTTATACTTAGGCGCTGTCTTCAATGGTGTAATCTATGAGTTTCTATAGATGCTTTGACTCTTATTTTCTATTGATTTAGATAGTGACTTAGTCAATGCACCTTTACTCGTTTGACACTACAAATCGTAAACAGTGAAAAAGAGTTCAATTTTTTTAATATTTATTTATTTACTTGTAGTATTTAAAAAAGAAATGAAATGCAACACGAGAAAGCACAGATAACGTTTCAACAAAGTAAAAATTTCAAAAAAACATCCTTTACGAGCCATTACCTTCATTTATAAATCAGATTTAAATAGCAACGGACTTGTGGAAGTCCTTACCAGCGTAAATAGCCTTGTCACCTAATTCTTCTTCAATTCTTAAGATTTGGTTCAATTTGGCTAATCTTTCGGATCTAGCTGGAGCACCAGTCTTAATTTGACCAGCTCTCAAACCGACTGAAATATCAGCAATAGTGGTATCTTCGGTTTCACCAGATCTGTGGGAAACCATAACACCCCAACCAGCAGCGTATGAGTCCTTAGCAGCCTTGATAGATTCGGACAGGGTACCGATTTGGTTAACCTTTAATAATAAAGCATCAGCACACTTCTTTTCAATGGCAGTCTTGATTCTCAATGGGTTAGTAACAGTTAAATCATCACCAACGATTTGAACATCGGTGGTGGCGAAGAAGTGTGACCAAGCATCCCAGTCATCTTCAGCAAATGGATCTTCAATTGAGACAATTGGGTAATCCTTGATTAATTGACCGTATAAAGCAGCCAATTCTTCACCGGTTAACCATTTAGTTGGATCGGAATTTGGATTCTTGAAATCTAAATCGTATTTACCATCGTGGTAGAATTCTGAAGATGCAACATCTAAAGCAATACCAATTTGACCGGTGTAACCAGCAGCGGCAATGGCATCCATGATTAAATCTAAAGCTTCTTTTGGAGTTGAAATATCTGGAGCAACACCACCTTCGTCACCAACGTTACCGGCAGATTGACCGTATCTCTTCTTAGCTAAGGACTTCAAGTTGTGGTAAACTTCAGAACCCATTCTTAAACCTTCAGAGAAAGATGGAGCATTGTGTGGGACAATCATGAATTCTTGGAAAGCTAAAGCACCACCAGCATGAGAACCACCGTTTAAAACGTTTTGGAATGGAACTGGTAAGACAAATGGAGCTGGAGAACCTGCTAAGTCAGAGATGTGTTGGTATAATGGAACACCCTTGAAACCAGCAGCAGCCTTAGCAGCAGCCAAAGAAACACCTAAGATGGCGTTAGCACCTAATTTACCCTTGTTTGGAGTACCATCTAAAGATAATAAGAATTCATCGAACTTTTCTTGGTCGACAACTGATAGACCAGATTTAAGTAATGCTGGAGCAATAATTTTGTTAACGTTGGCAACGGCTTTTAAAACACCCTTACCTAACCATTTTGATTTATCACCATCTCTTAATTCCAAAGCTTCGTGAACACCGGTGGAGGCACCTGATGGGACAATTGCTCTGAATAAACCTTTATCGGTGGTTAAATCAACTTCAACGGTTGGGTTACCTCTTGAGTCGTAGACGTATCTGGCGAATAATTTAGTGACGGTAGACATTGCTTTGTGTATTTGTAATTGTTGATAATTCAGTAGAAAATAAATTAATAAACTGAAGAGTTAAAGAAAGAAAGAAAATAATAATAATAAATTTATGCACATAAGAAACCAAGAATCTGAGATTGTAAAAGTGGAAAACGGAAAGCCTTTATATAATGAATGAGTGGAAGCGTGCCGCTTTAGTCTAGAAAAGAAAATGATGCGAGCAGCAACAAGAGGACATAATAAGTAAGTACAAGACAACATCTCACCACGATTCGTTGCGCAATTGTTATAAACACACCATATAGGTTAATTGATTGTACATTATTGTTAAAACTAGTGTTTAAGTATTCAAGTATTTGTGTATCTACTATGCCTTTATTTATTTATATATTTATTTACGTGATAAGGTGTGAACTGTATACTATTACATATATAGTATATTTCACACTTCCATTACCGTTGATAGGAAGGAATACTTAGACCTCTATACCGATTATTAAGAGATCTGTTTGGAGGGGGGAGGGGGTGAGAAAAGGATCGAGGAAAGAGAAGGGCACCGGGGAAATTTGAGGAATGAGCCCGGAAGCAGTTGGACCTGTCGGAGTTGTAAGTAAAATTGATGATAATTGTGTCAGACAGCGGATCTGGTCAGTTGATGGATGGAGGGAACTGGATAATCAGTCGGCTTACATACATCTATATAAGTGTGTACATTGTTACTCGATTACTTATTTCTTCAGTGGATTGGTGCATAATGACACATTATAATATACTATTTCAGCCAATTGAGTTATCAGTTGAGTCAGATTTGATTCACCATCATCGTAACGAACCAACTGATCAATTGATCAATTCCAACAGCAATGAAGTGATCATCAACTGAATCAACACCAGATGATTCTCTCGGAGATCAAACTTCCTTTCAATCATTCATTCATGGCGCACAGCCTTGGGGTTGGTTATTTCAGTTTCCCTCCCTTCTCTCTCCCGGGACGTCAGATGTCAGAGCTGTCAGATGTCAGGCAATCACTGAGAACGATTACTTAATCATAGACCCCCTCGGTAGATGAATCTTCCTTCATCGGTCGATCGACGATGCCGTTTTGAAATCTGTTCTGCCATTTCAACAGAACGTGCAATCTGCAATAAAGTTGCTAATTAATTCTAATCGGTCCATGCCTGGTTAGTTTCTATACACCTCTTTTTTTGACCGCCTTTGTTGTACATCAAGATTGAAGTCAATGTAGGTAGGCAAACAACAATCAAGCCCTCTACTCTGTCTCCACCTATTCAGCTCCTCTGTTTTGATACTCTTCACGGTGTTCAACAATAGACAGCCATTTAAAACTATAGAAAACGCATATAGACATACTACTAATACTCATATACACTAGTTAACAATGGTTTCCTTATCTAAACTCTCCGTGTTGGCCTTATCAATCGCCCCAGCCTGGTCCTTATCCATTCAAAACCCATTCTCTTCAAATGCTTTCCCAGGCGGTGACGAAACAAAGCCAATTCCTGGTGCTTCCCCACTATTACAATGTGACACTACAACTCCACAACTATTACACCTTTCAAAAGTCATCCTATCTCCAAACCCGCCGGTTCGTGGTGAGAACCTAACAATCACAGCCGTTGGTTTACTTTCAAAAGATGTTGACGAAGGTTCATACGTTGATATCGACGTTACTTACGGATACATCAAACTATTGCACCAAACTTACGATATTTGCGAAGAGCTTCCAAATGTTGATATGGAATGCCCTGTTACTAAAGGCGACTATGAATTAACTAAAGAAGTTGAAATTCCAAATGAAGTTCCACCTGGTAAATATACTATTATTGCCAGAGCTTATACTGCAGATGATGAATTGATTACTTGTTTGACTGGTAGTGTTGAATTCCCAGCCTACAGCTTATTTGATGGTATTCTATAAAAGTCTAATAATCAGTTTCAATAATGATTAATAGTATCTGTTTTTCTTCTCATTAATTACCACCCCATTCTACATTTCCCAGTTTTCTTCAATGCTTCTCTTTTTCTCTCCCCCAGGCCAATTTGTCTTGCTTTGCTGTTGTCTATTATTATTATGGGGGTTCTATTTCATTTATATGTTTATTTCTAGTTTTTCTTTTGTCATCTTTCCCTAATTTTGTATCATTCTTTTTCTTTCATTTTTTTGACTATCATTTTTTGTTCTTAAAAAGGATAGTCCCCCCATCATATACAGATCTTAATAATATTACTGTACAATTATTACCATTACAACGATTTCAAGTCACTTGATAATTCTCATAAAAAAAGCCAGCGATATATTCATTACAAGAGACAAAATCACATCGTATATAGATGGACGTATCTAAACTATTTGGGATTTACTACGTACCCTAACTCCTTGAATTCAGCAACTTTGTAGATTCATCATTGGACGATGAACCTTGCGTAAAATCATGAGACCCCTGATTTGTATCATTATGATTATTGACGTGGTTATTGTAGATCGATTTATTACTACTAATGTCATTGTAGTCGTTGTATAAATCTTCAAGTAGGATCCTATCAGCCACAATTCTTTTCTTTATCGATTTCAATTGGTATCTAATTGGCAAATACTTTATGAATCCAAATTCTTCTTGTCGGGTTTTAACGTTCAATAGAAGCACAACAAAACACCAGAATAAGATGTACGAGATAACAGATCCATAAGTTGCTGAATTAGTCCAACCTAACAATGCGTTGAACAGCATCCATCCACCATCGGTTAATCCATTACAACAATTAACATGCCAAACAGAGTTGGCTATATCATAGGAGCCGGGCCCGGATCCAGCTTCAGTTGTATCTTGTCCACATCTTTGAACAAATTGTTCCAACTCCAAAAACCAGACACCTCTGGAAATTAAACCTGCTGCGACGAGGTACAAGAAGCAGGTTGACATTATCAGGAAGTATTGCAAGGACATCCTGTTACCACCTTTATAGAGTGTCACACCGATACACGCACCACATAACCCACCAATGATGATTGCTAAGGGGAATGAAGATGGTGGTTGATTAACACCGATACCACCGACAAACACAACAGCTTCTAGACCTTCTCTTAGTGTCGTGATAAAAGGTAAGATACCTAAAGCGTATTTCTTAGCAAATCTGTTCATCTTCATTTTGACTGTAATGTACTGTGATAGTTCATCTGCCATTGGATCGTCATGGATATCGTTTAAAAGGTTTTGTTCGTCTTCATCAGTTGTCGCAGCGTTTAGAGAATTGCTTAGTTTGAATTTCCATTTGTGCTGTAACGTGTTTATTCTTAGTAAAGCTAATCCCATTATTGAAATAATAATTGCACTTAATATACTGAATAATCCTTCCCAGATTCTTTCAGCAACTGACCAAAGATCATTACCGATAAAGTAAAAAACAGCAATGAAAACTGCGCCTAATCCCAAGCAAATACTTAAACCCGCAAAAGCACCTATCCAAACCTGTAAAGTCAACGAATGGTAAGTCTTGCTGTCAACAGTTAAAGTTTCTTTTCCAGTTATTGGATCGGTTTTTGTAAAGTTTTGTTTTATAAATGAAAGTAAAACTGAGACAATGATTGCAGATTCAAGCGTTTCTCTTAATATAATAAAGAATATTTGAACTGAAAAATAATCCTCCCACATTGCTGATGATATTAGGTATAGATATGCAGTATTTGACGTATTTAGATATGTATCTAGGAAAAATTGCAAACTGTGTGATAAGAAAGGGTCAATAAAAAAGCAGTTTAATGAATAACTAACTAACTCATTCAAAGTTCTTTGCTTGATTTGTTCTCGGGGAATGATAAAATAAATCTGGGCGTGCCTTTACCAATGAAAGCAAGAACGATATCTTTACACAGCCTTGACATGAAGGTCAATAATCGACGCGACGATTCTGATAATATTCAGAAAAACATTCAGCCTCGGGTCGAAAATAGAGATATCTGTCATTTCCTTTAATCGCTTACGAGCTGTTGGTTCGGTCCACTTGTTCTTCTGTTTCTTTTTTATCCTTCTGTGTCTGTGAGTCTATTCTTCTTATCTACCTATTAATGATTATTTCAATGCTTGATCTGCCATACTCATTTTCTTGAACATTCAATCAATCTTAGTTCATCTTATTCCATCCTCTTCTCCCATTTAACATGGCCATCACCAGAAGATCCGGTAGAAATAAAACCGCCACTGCCGGTAGTAATAATGTACCAGCAAAGAAATCTGGTGCCCCAGTCAAGAAAGCTCAGTTCGAAGCACACAAAAAGAAGGAAGTTGGTGTTAGTGATTTGACCTTACTCTCCACAATTAGTGACCAAGCAATCAACGACAATTTAGAAAAAAGATTCCACAATGCCACCATTTATACCTACATTGGTCATGTTCTGATTTCGGTTAACCCTTTCAAAGATCTTGGTATTTATACCGATGAGGTGTTAAATTCCTATAAAAATAAAAATAGACTAGAAGTTCCACCTCATGTTTATGCCATCGCCGAATCAATGTACTACAATATGAGGGCTTATAATGAAAATCAGTGTGTTATTATCTCTGGTGAATCAGGTGCTGGTAAAACTGAAGCTGCCAAAAGAATCATGCAATATATAGCTGCAGTTTCAGGTGCCTACTCCGCATCTTCCCATATCCAAAGGATTAACAAAATGGTGTTGGCAACAAACCCTTTATTGGAGTCGTTCGGTTGTGCTAAAACTTTAAGAAACAACAACTCCTCAAGACATGGTAAATATCTAGAAATTCAGTTCAATAAGGCGTTTGAACCTGTTAGTGCAAACATTACAAACTACTTATTGGAAAAACAAAGAGTTGTTGGACAAATCAAAAGTGAAAGAAATTTCCATATCTTCTACCAATTCACTAAAGGTGCATCTGACCATTATAGACAAATATATGGTGTTCAACAGCCTGAACAATATGTTTACACTAGTGCATCGGGTTGCACCACCGTTGATTCGATTGATGATTTATCGGATTATAAAGATACCTTGACTGCAATGTCCACCATTGGTTTAGAACAAGCTGAACAAGATGAGGTTTTCAGAATTCTAGCCGCTATCTTATGGATCGGTAACATTCGGTTCGTTGAAGACGAAGAAGGTAATGCACAAATTGCGGATACTGGTGTTACTGATTTCGTTGCTTATTTACTACAGGTTAGCTCTGAAATTTTGTGTAAATCATTAGTTGAAAGAACAATGGAAACTTCACATGGTATGAAGAGAGGTTCCGTTTACCATGTTCCTTTAAACCGTACCCAAGCTACTGCCGTGAGAGATGGTTTGGCAAAAGGAATATACAACAACTTGTTTGATTGGATTGTTGATAGAGTTAACTTATCATTCCAAAGTTTACACGTTTCTCAACAAGATGTTCTAAAATCGATTGGTATTTTGGATATTTATGGGTTTGAAATTTTCGATCACAACTCCTTTGAGCAACTTTGTATTAATTACGTTAATGAAAAACTACAACAAATTTTCATTCAATTGACACTTAAGTCGGAACAAGATGAATACGTGAGGGAACAGATTCAATGGACACCAATCAAATATTTCAACAACAAGATTGTTTGTGATTTAATCGAATCAAAGAGACCTCCGGGCATTTTCGCTGCCTTGAACGATGCTTGTGCCACTGCACATGCTGACTCTGATGCTGCTGATCAATCATTTGGTCAAAGACTAAATATGGTTTCATCAAACCCACACTTTGAATTGAGGTCATCTAAGTTTATTGTTAAGCACTACGCTGGTGACGTTACTTACGAAGTCAGAACCATGACTGATAAAAACAAGGATCAAATGTTAAGAGATTTGATAGAAATGATCAGTACTTCCCAAAATCAATTTGTTAACACCATTTTCCCTGATAAAATTGACTTGGACTCTAAAAAGAGACCCCCAACAGCTGGTGATAAGATTAAAACAAGCGCCAATCTGCTGGTGGAAACTTTGTCACAAGCTCAACCATCTTATATCAGAACTATCAAACCAAATGAACATAGATCTCCGTCAGAATACGATACTAAGGCAGTTCTGCATCAAGTCAAGTACTTGGGTTTACAAGAAAATGTTAGAATTAGAAGAGCTGGGTTTGCTTATAGACAGACTTTTGAAAAGTTCGTTGAAAGATTCTACTTACTGTCAACAAAAACTTCTTACGCCGGTGAATACATATGGCAAGGTGATCATAAAGATGCCACTTCAATTATTCTTAGAGACACTGGTATTGCAGATAGTGAATGGCAACTAGGTGTTACCAAAGTTTTCATCAAAAAGCCGGAAACTTTGTTCTCATTAGAGGAAATGAGAGAAAATTACTGGGGTAATAAGGCTAAGGTTATTCAAAGAGCTTGCAGAAGATGGTTGAAGAAGAGAGAAAAGGCCGCCAAGATTTGCCAAAAATTATGGAGAGAAAGAGTTGGTGGTGGTAACAAATTTGAACAAATGAGAGACTACGGTACCTCTTTAGTAACAGGTAAGAAACAAAGAAGAAGATTGAGTATCCTTGGCTCCAGAGCTTATGTTGGCGATTATTTGAATTGTAACGACAAGGTTGGTGGATTTGGTAAGTACTTGTTGAATTCTGTTGGTATTAAGGATTTTATTGTGTTTTCTTGTAGAGGTGAGCTACTACATTCCAAATTTGGTAGATCATCAATGAGAATGCCTAGAGTTTACCTATTGACGAAAACAAAATTGATTGTTGTTGGTGAACAAATTATCAATAGAAAGGCTTCGTATGCGATTGAGTCATCTGTTAACGTTGGTTCAATACAAAAAATTTCAATGTCCAATTTACAAGATGATTGGATTGCAATCAATTTGAATTCATCTACACAACCAGACCTGTTCCTGAACTTGATTTTCAAAACTGAACTAATGACCCACTTGAAGAACTTGAACAGATCGATTGAAATTGTGATCGGTTCAACCGTGTCATACAACAAGAAACCAGGTAAACCTCACGTTATCAAGTTCCAAGTGAGTGATAGTGCTCCATTGAACAGCGATATGTACAAATCCGGTACTGTTTCTGTGGCCAATGGTTTCCCTGCATCAACACCGTCAAGACAGAAACCAAAAGGAAAGACAGTTTTAACTTCGGCAAGTACTATCACTGGCTATCAAAAAACAATTGCTGTTACCAGAGGTACCGGAGGAGGTGCTGCTACTTCCAGCAGAAGAGTGGCACCAACACCACAACCAATCTCTTATTCACAACCGCAACAGCAACCTCAAAGAACAATCAACAGAAAACCGACTGCCCCCCAACCACAGCCACAATCATCTACGCCATCACAAACAAACCCTGCGGTTGCTGCTGCCGGTGCCGCATACCACCCTAAACCCGCAATCAATAGAAAACCGATCAGCAGAAAGCCTGTCCCATCCACACCACAAGTATCTTCAAAACCAAAACCAGTACCTCCACAATCACGTCAAGCACAACCTGTGCAGCAACAGCAACAACAGCCAGCTGCTGTAGCAGTGGTCCCGCCCCCAGCACCTCCTCCACCACCAGCAGTTCAACAGAAGCCAAAGTGGCCAACGTTCAAAGCGGCTTTCGATTTCCCTGGTTCTGGCTCTCCATCTGAATTCCCAGTTACCAAAGACACTATCATGTACATCCTCCAAGATCAAGGTGCAGGTTGGTCACTTGCCAAATCTCTCGATGAAACAAAAGAGGGTTGGGTTCCAACAGCATACATCCAGCCATGCGATCCACCTGCTTCGTTATTTGGCGCTGGACCATCTATTCCATCGCCAGAACCTCCACAAGCTGTTCATGCTACTACTACTACTACTAATGGATATGCTGCACAGAGTAACGGTGCATCAACAAGTAATGGAAATGGACTGGCTAATGGATTAGCCGCAGCTCTGATCCAAAAGAAACAGGAAGAAAGCTCCTTAGCTGGTGGATTAGCTGCTGCTATTAGATCCAAGGCTAGAAGGGATAGTGATGATGAGGATGAAGATGAGGATGACGATTGGTGATCTGTTTGTTTTCTCATCTAGGATATATGGTTTTTGAATTTGTTTTGTATCCCTTTGTTTATTTATCACTATTATATATACATTAAGTTATTGCGTTTTAGTTTTGTTGTCTATTATCTCTATATATTATTTTGTTTTGTTAAACCGTTTTTACCGTTTTTTTAATAAAGTTCCGATTTGCTTTCTTTCTCCAGCCCCTTGTTTATAATCTCTTTGTACATGTTTTATACATTCATACATACATACATACATGCAAAGAGGGCATATATGCACGCGTCAATAAAAAATCATTGTCCCTTAATAAAACGCTTGAGACGACGAAGAACCTTCACCATTGCAACCACTTCCCATAACTCTCTGGTTCTCCGTCTTTGACAATTCCAAAGCCAACTTCAGATCATCACTCAGCTCGTCATCCTCTTCATCGAACTGACCAACAGCAGGCTGCTTAGCAAGCCTTGACGCTTCTAATTTAGAAAGTTCAATGGCACGTCTAAGTTCTTCATCATCTTCATTACCGTCCAAATCCTGATTGTCATCAGTTTGATGCTGAGTTGATAGTTGTAGCTTTTCTAACAAATTCCCATCAACAACATCATCATCATTAGCAACAAAACTCGTGGTTTCGTTCTTTGACAACTGCAACGCTTTCGCCAGCTCTTCATCTTCATCATCGTCTAATATCACCCTACTGTGATTCACGCTGTTGGACGCTGTGCCAGCTTGGCTGTTACTCATCGAAACGGAAAGGGCTAAAGCCATTTGAAACTCTTCATCAGAATCAACCATGTCTTTACCATTGTACTTATCCAATAACCGAGCATGTTTAGCATCGGTTTCTAGCTCATCCTGGTAATCTTCCAGGCTTTTCTTGACTTCAAGGAAGGTATTTTTACTATCCTTATTGTATGCGCTACTACCACCTGCTGATGAAGACGAGTTCGACGACGTTCTCAACTTTTGTTTTCTTTTCTGATCTAGTTCCTTGTAAAAATCGCCGAATTGGAAGACTTGAACTATAGAACCGAAAACAACAAGTCCGGTACATCTTGCTTCGTCCAGCTGTATACTTGTCAATGGAACTAACTGATGCTCTAAACTTTGCATCAGCGACTTACTGATCTTATCACTAACTTTTCTGAACAGACAACCAGTGCAAACATCATACATTTCCAGTTTACCGTTGTAAGAGCCAACCATTAAAACCATTGAATTTATGCTAATTTCAGATAGGGGTGGCAGATCAATATTTTGCTCTGATAATAAAACACTTTGATAATCATCATCCTGCGTTATTAAATTTGGATAAAATGATAACAATGGCTGGATTTCGTATTTGGGGTCTCTCACATTGACGACTAAAACTTTGCCGGATTTCAATAACAAGCCAAGCATCAATGGATCATGCCCCACTATCTTATCGTCCCTTGGTGTTAAATACTTGTTATTTTGTTCTATTGAAGATCTATAAATGATGCCATCAGGAGTTCCTGCATCTTCCCCTTCATCCAAATGTAATATCCTAGATGAGCCAAACAAATTCTGCTTGTATGAATATATAGTGAGCCTGGAATCGCTTATTAAAATAACGTTCTGATCACCATAATCAACGTACATCGTGACTGAAACAGGGTCAACAATGGCTTCATTGAAAGTTGCCAATTTCGTGACTTTTGGTGTGCAATCAAATAGATTGAACATATTACTAACCAAATATAATTCACCATGGTTATTCAAAACAACTATTTCATCTCTGTAACTTGATTCAATTTTGATTATCGGAAAAGTTGAAACTCTAACTTTACTTATCTTGACACCCTTTTTTATATCCCATGCCAATAGATAGCCATTTTCATCAGCTGTTAACGCACCGATTTTGCCCTCTTTAGCTAGCTCGGATTGATTTATATGAATGCGTGTAACAAGTCCAACATGTTCGCTTTCTTTGTATTCTTTAATACCAGAAACCAGAATGTTTTTATAATTTATTAAGGATCCATATATTTTACCATCCCATCTTCCGAACATAATACAATTTTTGCTCAAAGTATATGAAGTCGTGCCACTTGGGAAGCAAGAAGGATAAAAATCTTGGTTCGATCCGTTGTTTAGATTACAGCTCATTAAATTTCCTGTGTTTTTATTAAAAGTTACCAATTTGTTGTTCTTGAAATCTGTGAAAAGGTCCGTTATATAAAACAGGTTCGCAATTGAATAGCTGTTATGGGTTCCCTTACCCTTCCTCCAGCTCTTTATAAGAGTTTCTCTTTTGATCAATTCTTTACGCCACTTTTGAGATCTTGATACTGATGGGAAAGTGTCTTTCAAATTTGGGAATCGTTCTTTAAATATATGCATCCACATGATATTATCTTTCGATAGGTTGTTCCATGAACTGCAAACCAGAGATATGTTTTTCAAAGATCTTGGTTCCAAGTTACTAAATATAATAATCAATAATTCCAAAGGCAGATCACCTAGTGAAGATAAAGATTTTGAATGTGATGGCTCAATCTCGAACTTCGACGTGGGACTGTTGTTGATGGATTGATCCACTTGTAGGATGGTGTTCCCTAACTTGTCGACCGGTAAAGGTTCAGGGGATGCTGTTATTGATGGCATGCCTTAGTGAAAATGTAATTATTGGGATTGCTAAGAGATGGATTTGCACTCCAAGATAACAAGGAAAGACATCCGTAGAACACTGACTTAGCTCTGTAGGCGGTTGATTTATTACAGAGAACAGGGGGGTTTAAAGCCACTTCGTGAAGAGTGGATTATGTCAGCAGAAATGTTTATGTGACATCGAAGTTGTTGTGACGATTTTTTTAACTTGCCGCTCGGAGATACTTAAAGTAAATATGCAAAATGGTAGTTTTTCTTGTCAAATATAGGTTGATGACAACGCTGATAAAGCTGTTAGGATATAAGAGCAAATAATCATGAAAACGGGTAGCAATATGAGTTTCAGATTCACGTCACATACTGTTATCATCACCTTTCCTCTCCTTTTCACATATTTATTGCATCCAACAGATGCATCTGACATCTTCGATGCAACATGTCCCTGAAGGTACAAGAGTGCCATTCATCGCCATAACAGTAAGGTCAAGGTATACGTACTTTCAATACGCTCTGGCTACTTTGATATTAGACTACGCCAGTGATCCAAACAATTGCAGCTTGGATTCAATCGCACAATTGACATCATACAAAGAGAAGTATCAAACGCTGTAGTTGCACTTGACTTCACCGCCAAGTTGTCTTGGGCTGAAAGGATCTATCAATAAGCTGCTTATTTGTATACGGGGACTCTATCAGACTTGGATGGCTTTTCTTATTTTACGAACTTAGATACTTTGACTAACACTGTTACCGGATCCAGTGTGTCGTCTTCGGTTGCCCTGGAGTACTTTAGTATGTCTCAAAGCATTTTGATATTGCCATCGATTGTGGTACTGACTGCTTGTTTACTGCTGATTGTATAACATAGGATCACCCTGTCAGATTTTCAAATATGGAGTACATAAACATTAGATTAACTTCACGCCTTGCTTCCTGAATTATAAGAATTGGTTGATTATTGATTATTGATTATTAGAGATTAAGATTATGAATAAAACTACTAGTATATATACTATATACTACTCAAGGAGAAGCGATACAGCTTGATTATTTCTTCTTTTGAATTTCCCATGTGAGTTCAGTAATCGACACCTCTTGGCCACTGTTATCGTCATAATCATACCACTCACCGTCACTTAAGCCAACATCTTTGAATTGTGTACCTGACACTGAACCGTCTTCGTCGCATCCACTACATTTGAAATGCCCCACAGGGACAAATTCAACCAGATCAACTCCCCTAGCTTCGATATCTAACATGGCGACTTTCTTGGTTGAATTTGATATTGTGTATCCTTCATGTTTTTTGGGAATGGAAATCTCGATATTGGCTGGCTTACTACAGAATCCACATTTGAAGATAAAATTTGCCTCTCCCCTACTTCCCTGGATTTCATGTCTTTCGTACAAGTTGATGGAAATTTCCTTTGGATGTATTTCACGGCATGAAGTACACTGGATTTTGAAAGTGTACTCGAAAGGGGAGTCAATGGAGTCTACTGGATAGAGGTCTGTCACGTTGGAAAGTTCTGCAGTTAGATATAGATGGGCGACCATTGTTTAACTAATTGAAGTAGTAGAGTATAGTGTGGTATATGTTGTTCATATGATATACTCTTGCAACCTATACAACTATGCATCTTACGTCTTAACTCCACATTGGTATGCTTATACTTTGACTATCAACCTGGAAGGGCGTGTCCCAACAGACAAACTTCCCATAAGAGACTCCCAAAAAAAACGACTGATTCTTTCAAACTTGACTGTCTTTAGATTTGCACGGTTTCTATTGGTCGTCTTAAATCTCTTCACAGTCCCTAAACTTGTTGAAACAGTGGATTCATAAACACAGGTATATTGGTACACAAATAGCAACTGCTGCAATGAGTACCAGAAGGATGATATCTCACTCTTGGTGGAAACCAAGAATACCATTCTTCTACAACACTTCCACGTTGTCCAATCCAAGTCCAACAAGTCTACGAAACATGTTCATGTCCAAATCTTCATCAATGTTCCGTAATACACGTCAATTACATACTATACCAAGAAGAAGACCAATAGTGAGATCCAATAACCCAACTTTCAGAGGAAATAACCCTGGTTGGGGTGTCATGGAAGACTTGAAACTACTTTCATTTGGTTCACACTTTATCTTCTTCATGTTACTACCACCGTTAATAAAACAGTTCACCACCACTATCGATGTTGTTAGAGATGATACTTTATCCGAGTCCAACTTAGATGACGAATATAGTATTTCTTTGCATAACTGCCACAGCAAATTGTTGAACTTTGACACCAATTTGATTATGGATTCAAACATAAGGCTATTAAGTTTAGAAAAATTCAAACTTCAAAGTAAGTTGAAAGAAAAATTGGCTTTAGAAAAGGAAAAAGAAGAACGGCCCATGGATATGATATTGCAGGAGGACTCACATAAGATAGAGCAACAACAGCCGTTTACACAGGTATCAAGCCCGAAACCTGAGTTTGTGTCAACATCGGCGAGTGAACCAAGGAGAATAATCGTTGACACATCGCTACCCGTAACTCCAGATGACCTAACCATATGCATAGGCGGAGCACCTTTATACCAATCACCACAAGTGCTACAACAGCATCCGCATAAGCAAGTCTTAGTGGACTTAGTACAAGAAATACTCAAGGTACATTCTAGTACTTCAAACAAACCATCAAATATAATATACAATCGTATCATTGACTCATTATCGACTGATTTCAAGGATATGATCAAGGATACCACTTCGACGAATCATCGCCTTGTTAAAGGGAAGAAGTTTGTTAATGTCAAATACCAACATAAGCCGTACGGTTCTGACAATAACGACAATTTATCTAATCAAATCAGAGTGGAGCAAATACAGGATTTACTAAATACTAATTTTACACGAGTTGAGCAAAACCGCATATCAATTGATGAATGCGTTGTTCAATTGTCAAGGATTATTGAACAAGTCGTTAATTTGAAAGCAGATATCGATCAACATACACTAGACTCTTTGTTTAAAGTTGTTTTCCATCAATTATATGCATTGAAATTATATCGCCTAGCAGGCGTCCTGCTTGATTCGACGATCAAACACACATCTGCTAATAGTGCAGCATCACGCAAAGATAAATATATGCAGAAAGCAGCCAGTATCAGATCTCAGATTGAAAAAAGGTTCCAAGTCTCTAAAATCATACAGTCAAAGACCGAAAACAAGAAACAGAGACTGGCTAAACTTGAACAAGAGCATTACAACATGTTGTTTACGGAATCAGTCAATCAGTCGACGTGGTTAAGCTCCTTGGTTGAAGATTTTGCAAATTTCTCCAAATTGCTAACTGTTGTTATGGAAAGTAAAAAGCCAAAATGTTTCATCAATCATCTACTTGATTTTAAGATTAACCAAGGCGCAAAAGGAATATCTGAATTGGTTAAATTTCTTTCGGAGAACGGTCATTTGCAAAAGGATGCTGGCAATTATAAGTTGGTTTTAGATAGAGTTTCTTTGGCTACAGGTTTGAATAAAGAGGATGTATTACTAAGGGGTAATTAATTACTTAGAATAATAAATGCAGACGGTATATTTCGTTACGTTTTCGTATACTATGGGGACAGCAACAGTAAGCAATAACCGTAAATATAACCCCTGAGTATACTATCTGATAAGTAGACTGATAAGTATATCACGTGACATAAGGACGATCTCCCGTTTTGAGGGGTGAAACAAAAAATTTTCTATCCAGATGAAAAATCTCTCTGTATCAAGAAAACAGAGACAACAACTTTTAGGGAACTTCTGACCTCAACAACAATATAAGTGACGTGATATATACAAATCAAAAAGACCAATCAAAATATACATTATTAAAGAAAAATGAAGTTTCTAACGACCAACTTTGTCAAATGTGCAATTAAATCCTGTGCGGGCTCCGACGATTCCTTCCCATTACAATTTTCAGAATGCCAATTGGAATTACAAGAACAAGAATTCAACCCAGACTTTATAATATCCATGATGGAAAGACTTCATTGGGATGCTATATTGAAAGTTGCTGCCGATTTGGGTAATTTAAGTTTGCCACCACAGAAACCAACAAGTGTGGAAGGGAATGAAACATTATTGAAGGATTTGCATAGTTTATTGTTGGAAACACAAATTGTGGAAGGTAAGATGATTTGCAAGAATTGTGGGCACATTTATTACATTAAGGATTCCATAGCAAACTTTTTGTTGCCTCCCCATTTAGCCAATTAAAGGAACTGGGAAGGACTAGGGATTGAAATATTAAAAAATATTGGTAGAAGAAGAAGTATATTCAACTTGATTCTCAAAGATGATTTGATGAATGTTGAACGTGTATTATATTGAAGTGGCCAAGATTGAACTTATGTTGAGGTTGATTTTGCTTCTGTAAAGGGTGTACTAGTTAGACTAGCCAAGAGAATGGGGTATGAATTGTTTATTAGAAACTGTGGTTCCAGAATAACAGATAAATCTTCAACCAAAACAGAGATATTTAAGGATGTGGGGTTAACGGATTTTCCTGAATTTTCCCTTATTAGCTGTCTCTTACCTTTTTTTGAGTATATAGAGATATTCATATATGTTTAGAAACGCAAGAACACTAAGAGCTTAATGCAGAGATTTCTGCGAGTTATTGAAACGCAAGAACACTAAGAGCTTAATGCAGCGATTTCTGCGAGTTATTTGAGAGAAATTTTAACGAGTTTGAATATTTATATAGGTTAGGATGATTTGGCTCGTTGGCTTGGGGTTGTAGAAGTACTCCTTTAACTCTGATGGCACAGGATACGATTTCCAAAATAGGTTAAAAGTATCCTGCTTTTTAAATTCTTAACGTCAAAAACATAAGAATTGGGTATTTAGCAAGCACTTATACAATTTCTTACTCTTTTTTCGTTGGGTTATAGTTCAAAAATCTTTTCTCATCTGATCTTTTCTGATTTGATCTCTATTTATAAGCTGCTACGTCATCTACCTTTAAGTTGGCTCTTCAGCACCTGGCGAAACTAAATCATTGTCACCTTTTCCAGAAACTGGGATCTGTTCTCCCTCAAGGCCGATCGACTCTGCTGCGCCCGGTCGATAACCGACTAGCACCACCCCTCACACCTCTCCACTGTTTTGGCCAACATATTCTCAATGTGTTTTGGTGATCATCTTGACTGATACTCCTTCTTTAAAATGAACAAAACGTTAATTATGGGGTCAGAACATCCTATACGATCTGGGGACTTCAGAGGACAACGGACACTGCATTTAATTTTTCTCCAAGACTTATAGTTTAAGACACTCCTTTTGATTTACGTTAGTGCTTGCACACCTTCGGATCCAAATTATATATAACCTTTGTTGCAAAGCCGGCCTTGTTAACATCAAATTCATACATATCTTCAGCTTTTATTCATATTCAGGAAAGCTCAGCATACCATAGACTGATTTGCAATTCCAAACTATAGACGTTCATCGTATATACCCACACACTTCCCTTCCCATTTATATCCCACCATCATCCCGAGAATTTACCATAAAATCGCACATTGCCGAAGTTTGAGACCATACATACCTTTATCACTTGCTGCAAGAAAGAGCACAGTCCATAAGTAACACCCTTTTTGTTTGCGCAGCCTTCCCAATTTTCCAGCAGATTGGGCACCAAAAATCAAAACGAATTATGTCCTCTATCCAGAAACTTCAATTCTCAAAATCCGGGGTCACCAACAATGTCCCAGTGTCGTTGAATGGTAGTTCTTCAAACGGTATAGGCTCACCACCTTTATCACCTACTCAACAAATTGCATTTCCAAATGGTAACCATTCCGATCATCTAGAACAGACCCCACATGCAAATACTAAAACAAGATCTAGATCCAACTCAAGGAAACTGTCTATTGGCAGAATATTCACCTTTGGATCGGACAACCATAACAGCAATAGCAGTAGCAACAACAACAACAACAACAACAACTACAACAATAATTACAATAATGGAACTACGAAATTACAATATGAATCAATAGCTACCCCAAGAATCGAAGAAAATTCCCCACTGAAAATTGCCTTGCCACATGCTAAACAATCTCCATCAATCGCTGCGGATCAATCGTCCAATGACTACTTCAACTTGAATACTTCCACGAACCACAGTTCATTGAACAAAGAAGTTGATACCAATACAAATAACGGCAACAGCACCCACCCTGAATCCCAAGCAGAAGATGAAACGGATGAAGTTACAAAGACTAAGAAGTTCACCAAGATTAAAAATCTATTCAAGTTTTCATATAACTCATCAGACTACGGTGGAGACCACGAAGTCACACAAACAGTTGGGTCTAATATACCTTCTTTGGGTAGTATGATACCTGGTGGATTAACGTCATTCTACCAGTCAAGTGAAACCACTGAAAAAGACCTTCCCACCGTTGAGGACGATGAAAACAAAGCTCAACAAAGCGCTGCCAAAGATGAAGGATCAACTCATTCTTTGATGAAGAAATTTAGAAGGATGAGAGCACCTTCTAGTCCGGGCTTACCACCGGTGGGAGGCTTACCGGAACAGATTTCTCACACACACTCAACTACGTCGTCTCAACCTCCAGTCATTATCAATGAGGAAACTGATATTTCTGAGCAAGATTATATTGATCCACTGGATGATTTTCAAGTGAAACTAAAACATGACTACAGTGTCAACAATTCAACAACAACCTTGCACAGTGTTTCTATTACTGATGATGTTCTACCAGACTCAACACCTAAATCATCATCAGCTAAAACTTCACACGAGCTGAAACATTCTGGATCGAAGAGTTTTTCGATCCAGCAAAAGCTAAAACGAGTTGCATCTGCTCCATTGGGTCTAAAGCAACTTGCAGAAGTATCACCGGCGAACGCACCTGCAGGCTCAAGTGTTTCAGTCCCATCAACTGCTGCTGAACAGCAGCGAGCAACCAACGACCTAACAAAACACATTGGTGAAATTACCCTGAGTAAAGATTACAGTCAAGCAGCTTCAAGCAGCAGTAGAAATTATTCAAGTAATTCGTGCAAAGTGTCAAGTGTAGAAGTGGCCCCACAATCTTTTGAAAAACTGAAGTTGTTGGGTAAAGGTGATGTTGGTAAGGTTTATTTGGTCAGAGAAAAGGCAAACAAAAAACTGTTTGCAATGAAGATATTGAACAAGAAGGAAATGGTGGATAGAAACAAGATCAAAAGAGTGTTAGCGGAACAAGAAATTTTAGCTACTGCCAATCACCCATTCATCGTTACTTTATATCATTCATTCCAATCCGAAGATCACTTATATCTTTGTATGGAATACTGTATGGGAGGGGAGTTCTTTAGAGCTTTACAAACTCGTAGAATGAAGTGCATCTCCGAGTCTGACGCTAGATTCTACGCTGCTGAAGTCGTTGCTGCTTTAGAATACCTTCACTTGATGGGGTTCATTTACAGGGATTTAAAGCCCGAGAATATTCTATTGCATCAATCGGGACATGTTATGTTAAGTGATTTTGATTTATCCAAACAAACAAACGATATCAAGAGGCCAGAGTTGATTTCGTCGCATAAATCGTCAACTAATATGCCACAATTGGACACAAACGCTTGTATTAACGGATTTAGAACAAATTCGTTTGTTGGCACAGAAGAGTACATAGCACCAGAGGTTATTTGGGGTAAAGGCCACACTTCAGCAGTTGATTGGTGGACGCTTGGTATTTTCATTTATGAGATGATTTTTGGTATTACACCTTTCAAAGGATCAACCAGAAACCAAACGTTTTCGAACATCTTGAAGAATGATCCTAATTTCCCAGATTACAACTCCATCTCCAACAGCTGTAAAAATATGATCAAGAAACTATTGATTAAGGATGAAACCAAAAGATTAGGATCGAAAAGTGGTGCCTCTGAGATCAAAGGTCATGCTTTCTTCAAGAACGTTCAATGGGCGCTATTAAGAAACCAAAAGCCGCCAATGATTCCTATTTTCACGCAGAAGAAATCAAGAAAGGATAGAGAAAAAAATAAGGAATCAGGAAGTGGTGCTACAAAGACAACCCAGTCATCAACGGGCACTTTGAGATCAAAGAGAAAGACATCGAACTCAACTGTTCGTACAGGCGGAACCCAAAATGGCCCTGATCCATTCGAGAACTTCAGTTCAGTTACCATCCACCATAGCGATGATAGCAACGTTATGACTTTCGAAGGAAACGAATTGGGTGAAATTTCGTACACGTTGACAAACCCCGAAGTTGCAACCTCGAGAAGGTTTCTGAAGATGTGAGTTCGAATGCATATCTATTTTTGTTTCTTTTTTCGTGTATGTTTCTGTATATATACATTTAGCGCATTTACCTTTACATCATTAAAAAACTGTTTATTCGTTAGAAAAGGAAAAGATAAGATATAATTAAGAACGTAGCCTAATCTAATTCATCAATAACCTCCCACAGCTTTTCAAACTTCTGATTCTCTTTCAATTCTTGGAACGTTGAACCTAAATGCAAAGCCTTTTGCAACCTCCAACTCTCTTCTAATTCCTTTGAGACAACAAACGCCTGGTCTGTGACCTCAAGAGGTAACCCTGCTAATTTTGCACAATTCACACCATACGACCGATCACAACAACCTTTCTCCAAATGATACGTAAACATCAGCTCATCACCATGCTTCTCAAACCCTAAATGGTAGTTCTTAACAGCATCAAATCTATCAAACACTTTCAAATTTTGGAAATGTGTAATGAATAAGACGAATGGTTTTACATCCTCAACTAAATACTTCAATATCGAATGAGCAATAGCGTATCCGTCAACAGTACTTGTTCCTCTCCCGACTTCATCCAATAGCACCAGCGATCTTTCAGTGCAGTTCCTTATAATACTGCTGCATTCTCCTAATTCAACTTGAAACGTTGATTCACCTTTATGTATGTCATCCTGCGCACCCATTCTTGTGAATACAGAGTCAAAAATGCCTAAGGTACTCCCCTTAGTAGCCGGTATGAAGCATCCGATTTGAGCCATTATTACATTGAGTGCAACTTGACGAATAAAAGAGGATTTACCGCCCATGTTTGGACCGGTGATGATGACTACACGCCCATCTGTTTGTGACATTTGTACGTTGTTTGGAATATACCCGGTGCCCAAAATGGTCTTTAATTGGAGGTTTTCGGCAATTGGATTACGAGATTCAATGAGGTTGATGTGTGGTTTGTCTATGAATTCTGGCTTTGTGTAGTTTTCATGTAGAGAAGATGCTGCACTGAGGGATATTAAACAGTCTAAAGTAGATAATAACTTGATCAGTTTGTTCAAGAATGGGTAGAAGTTGTCAATTAGCTCGATAAACTTATTGAAGCATTGGTTGCATTCATTAATAAGTAGCTCTTTGTGATACTGCACGGATTTATAAAGATCAGAGGTCCTTGGAGTTCTGAATCTAGCAACTGATTTGGTACCGTTGATCTTTATCCAGTCTTTCGGTAACGCTCCAACGGATGTATTTCTGACTTCAACTAAATATGGTTCTTTGTTATTAGTTATGTAATTCATATTAGGTCTTTTAATTATCTGACGTAGGGAGACTAATTCATCTTGCAGTTGTTCTTCAACAGATGCAATATTATCGAAATGCGCACTGATAAGGTGATAATCGTAAAAGGAGCTGTTGAAATATTTAAGTATATGATCGTCGTCATCAGTGCTTTCATCTAATGCAGCAGGAGAGTAGATCATAGTGATAAGCTTTCTAAAATCTTTTAGGTCATCATTACTCAATTTTTTGATCTCTTGGAAGATTTCTGACAAGTAATAGGATTCAAAATTAATAAGTGTGTCTTTTAAGGTTCCAAAAATTTCAAATATCTCGTCAAACTTCTTTAGGAAGAGGTATGCATCTTTACGTTTGCATCTACCATAATGTATTCTGTTTAACGAAAGCTGTAGATCGGGTGAATTCTTCAAAAATTTCAAAGCAATCTCAATCGGTATGGACTTATAGTTGTTAATTATGCATTCAACAGAGTCGACCCTTTTCATTATTTCTTCTCTATTTGTTAACGGTCTACCAATCCATTTTCTTAACATCCTAGAACCGTAGCTAGTATTGGTGTGATCCAACAACCATGTAAAAGATCCATATTCTTGCCCATTTGTGGAATTCTGGAAAATTTCAAGGTTTTTCAAAGTGTTGGAATCCAAAATCATATTTTTATCAAGTTGAGTGAAATGAAGGTAATTTTCCTTAAGCTGGAAAACATTACTCATTTCAAACTGTTTCAGATACTCCATCAGCTCGGCAAAACACTTTTTCACGTTAGCCGGTAGGTCTATTAAGAATGAGAACATCTCTTCGTTTAGATTGTCATTCAAGATGTCTACTATTTCTCTTGTAGTCTTTCCATCGTCAACGTAGTTTATTCTTAGTTTATCAGCATCTGATCTGATTGATGTCATAAATGCTTCTATGCACTTACTTGTTTCTTTTGAAACGTCGCCGATTATAACGAATTCAATCGGATCAAGGTGCAAAAATCTCGTTTCTAATTCAGTCCTTGTAAAATCATCCTCAAATGAATCGTACACTATATCTGCCGAATAAATATTGACAGCAACCAAGGATATATAATTTTTCAGATTCCCATCATCTTTCAAGCAAATAATATAATTACCGTTTTTAACAGTATCTTCATCAATATAAGTGGATGTCGTATAAACTTTCGAAACCTTTCTTTCGAAAACTTTACTTTTGTTCGAGGAGTTTGATTTTATGGCGCTTGTTTCGTTCTGATCAACAACTGCAACTTTCAAGCCGTAAGTAAGAAGCCTTTTTAAATGTATGTGTAATCGGACATCAGGGATCGAACAATATGCAAACCTATCGTACAGTGCGTCTTCTTCTTTTGTTCTGGGATCGGTTGGATCAATTGACATCTTTCCTGGGATCAGCATTATGTTTAGGATACCTGCTGCAACTCTAGCATCTTGTCCAAAAAATTTATACTTATAACCAACTTGGATAGCTAAGATCTTGTCAGGGTTTGGCCTCTTCAAGTCAACAAATTGTTGTTCAAGTGGAGTCAACTTTGCCGGTTTACTAGTTTTTGTTCTCTTTTTTGATTCTTTAGTGAGGTCTTCATCGTCATTATTATCAATAAGTTCATCATCTGTAGTGAGATTTTCTGTTCCTTTTCTTTTTCGTGAAATGTACCCTTTCAGCTTTTGAACAAATTGGTTGTGTTTGGATTGATCTTTTGGGGAACTGTAACGTTCTTCGCCAGTCGACTTGTTATATTTGAAATCCACAATGGCAGGTGTAGTGGTAGAAACAGCAAATACTGAGGGATCGTGTTGCGGCTCCAGCAATTCGTCTGGAGGTGTGATATACCGCTTTGAAACAGCTGTAGGTGAATCTGCAGAGCTTCTGCCTTTTGAAGATGGAGGTGATACCGATGAGATATCTTTCAAAGGCTTGGTATGCTGGTTTGACGGTTTCGGCTTGAAAAACCGGCTTAAAGATTGCTGCTGTGACATATTACCAAGTCTCTAAAATTGCCAATTGCTTTGAATTTGGGCTGATGAATATGTGTAGCAGCAGAAACGTAACAACAACACGAAATTGACCATTTTTCACCTTGGAGATGGATCAGGAACAGGGCCGCACTCGCCACACTTAAACACCCTCATTTGTGGCGGAGAATGGCGCATTATATGCTTTTCTAGAGCGCTTGTAATTTTTTGTTACTCCGTTTGTAAGTGAATATATCTATCTATCTATCTATCTTTGAGAGGTTGGTTGTACATCGATCTTCTGAACCTACTTTCTAATGAGTGTATTATCAACTAGTGGTAAGAAATCATTGAGGAAAGCGTCATAATAATGTCATATAACGGTATTGGTCTCAACTCAGCAAAAGGATCAGGAACGAATGGATTTGTACAGAGAAATCTATCGAATCTATACAGTTCCAGAGGGAACGACGAAACTGACGGCAAAAAGTTTCTGAAGAGGGAGAAATGGAAACAAAAGGAAGAAAAAAGAACGAGCAGAAAAGAAGTTCAGCTTGACAAAGATATACTGGAACACGAATCCAAAAGGAGAATCGAAGTGAAAACAATGGAATACAGAGATTACCTTGAAGAAGATGAAAGCTTGGAAGATAGCGAAATAAATCGACTGGTAGCTGAATACCAAGCTGAATTAGTTGCGGATAAACTCAGAGCTGATACGGTGAAAGAAAGAAGAGGGAGACACAGACAACTGAAAGAAGAGCACCGGATAAATAGAGGGCCAAGAACAAGAAGCGTATCTCCCTCAAGACCAGTGGCAACTGAAGGATTAACTGTCAATTGCTCTCAAAGATCTTCATATAATGATAAAGTAGATCCGTTCAAGGCTGATAAGCCAAAAGAGCTAAAATCGGGAGGTGTGACAAAGTCAAAGGAATATATTCCTGCATTGAAGAATATTGGGTTTGACAAATCAATGTACTAATAAACGATTATTACTATATCGAATGTGGGAAACAGCTGAGGTTTTGAAATAAGTTGAGATGCTTATCTACGTATATATGTATACTACAGGCGATGGAAGGAGGCATAATCGGTTTTGTTTAATGACTATGTATTCAATGAAATAATTTAAAGACATTAATTTTAAAGATAAACTTTTTTCATTTTAATGCCATATTCAGTGATCTTGGGTGGAGACAGCGATTGAATTAATCTCCATTTTTGAGGCCAGATAGATGGTATTAAGCCAGCTAGAATAAGGGCCCGTATTGTTGCAAAAGATGAATTAAACGACAGACTATGTTGATCTGATGCATACGAGTACCAGTGAACCAACACAGGGGCACAGAGTTAGAAGGTAGATTGCACCCAAATTTCTATATGCAGTTTATCTTGATTAGCCATGAATTAGACTGTGCTTCAATCGAGTAGATCATAAAGAGAATAATATTTATCAGAAAGTTGATTATCATCTAGCGGATAGTAGTTTGTATTTTGGCTCAAGGGATGAATCAATGCAGTACGTAAGCCCAAATCTCAAGCACTTGTGAGACGTTTCTTTTCTCCACTAGCGATCCCAGCAAATACCAAAATGGAATGAGATGTCCAGAAAGGAAATGATCATCTTCGCATTCATCCTGTCCAGAATCTATTAAAATATCGTACCTCAAAATAGGGATGTTGCGTTTCTAACGTCAGGAGAATCTGACGGCTAGCCGCATTCTAATATGCCTTAGCATAATACGAATGTAAGACAGCCAAACAACGAGGCAATCTTTTGGTAGACACGCATGTGTGCATACAGATAAGCATATACAGTAAGCAACAACCGAGTCGTAAAGATGTGATAACCTGTAAGATGAATTCCGGTTCAAGAGCAAAAAATGGTTGTTCGGTAATACGTTGAGAGTGTTCGGCTGTCAGAAGGAGAGGGAGAGGTCATCAGTACACAAAGCTTGTTTCCACCCTACGTTAGATACTGCAATATGGCAGCAGCTCAGTGGTCCAGAGGATACGGAATATGCTGTGGTCTTAGTCTCTTCTTTGGGGACAAAGACCCTGACCCGAAGAAAAGAACCAAGCTCTGAAGAATGGGGTTACTGCAGGCAAACCTAAAGACCGATGCTCTGTTTCGGTAGCCCGTTTATAAAGCCAGTGTAAGCAAATTTATTTATACAAGCGTTTACATCACACCTTTGGAGGATAAGTTCCTACAGAATAAATTTATCGCAGATCCCTTTCACGAAGCGCAGCAATGCTATTTTGGGGTTTCAATGTTGGTCAAATCAGTCTTATCTTTGAACACTCCTGGTCCGACAAACATAAAAGGAACTTATACCGAGGCAACTAGAAATACATTAAACAAGCTGAGCCGTGCACTATCCATTGCCGTCCAATTATTCAGATGCTCCTTATCACGTCTCAACTCCATTCCCAATGCAAAGTGATTTAACCATGCGGATTTTCAGGATGTAATGTTGAAGAACACGAGTGCATCATAATTTTTCACAGTTGGAGATCTTTCCCCACTGATAGGAGAATGTCGATCTGTTGCCTCGACCAGATCTGCATGCTCAATAAGATGATATCTAACCTTAAATCTTTTCTGAGCGTTGACTGCAAGAATCAAGATGGGGAAGAAGGATGACTCTATACAGCAAACACAAGTGTGGGTTGTGCGTCTTTGATATCCATCCCGCACTGCAATGAGGAATGCTTGAAAAAGCTCTTGTACACCACACCATAGGGCTCCTATATGACTTATCTCATGAAGATACTTTTGATATATATTTACGTAAACAATTACTTGAATAAAGAGAAGGCCCTTTTTGGTAGATTGTGTATGAACGAGCGGGACCCTAAATGTGGATAGATTTTGGTCAAAGAACAACAGCTTACCGCGATGATAACAATCCCTTGATTCAATTGCTGTCGGTTGTTCATAGGATGTCTGAAATCGGTAGTGGAACCCAGACAATAGCTTAAGCTTAGATTATTGTCCTCCTCATGCACAGGCAAGCGTTTAGCGAAGACCTTTAAAATTCCTACACCTCGATTGTTGTATCTCGCTCAGGTCTGCCTTGTTCTGTCTTGGTTAACAACACGAGGATAACCATCCAAAGTCTGGTTCTCTAGCCCTAATAACATTGGTCTACTGCTATTCCTGCTCTTAGTATACTCGTGGTCGTTGATGCACTCCCATCAGCATCACGTAGCGACTTATAACATTGATTCCTTTGTGGATGTAAATTTACTGGGGAGTGAAAGATACTAATGCGGCCTGCTGAAGCAGGGAGGCCTTGGGGGATCAACTCTCAACTCCTAATCATATAATGTATTATGTGCTGGAATCTTTGTAAAAGAAAATATGCGAGCACTATTTAATCCGTTTTAGACCCGATTTTTAGTTTCTGTAGAGTAAGGGTGATTTTAGTACCGTAGCCAATCCCATGTAATAATAATATAACGCAGAGTTGTGAATGGCGCTCTAAAACTGGGACTTACTTAAGCTTTCAAATGCACGTTGCCGAACGAGAAGCCACTAGGTACCCTTTTATTTGCTCAAAAGACAGGGCACAGTCAGTTAACAAAATAACGGGGTATACCCTCCTTCATTAGATTGTCCCAATAGGGGCTTCTCCGGAGCTATCCCCCGAGCCATCCAAGCTTCAAACATGCGCCTAAATTTACATTCCTACAAAAGCGACAGCCAGTCAATAATTTCTTCACGCTCAACCAAAGCCATCCAAACACTCCAGTATGCGTCGTTGGTGATTCATCAACCTAGCCACTTCCAGCCATCCGCACAACATGCAGCTTTTGATCATGCTAATTCCACACAAAGAGCACAACCAACAATTAATCAAACTGCACAGTTTTCCCCATACCGTTTATTGTATTAAACTTTAAAATATAGTCCTTTGGGGGTGAACAAGCACACAGGTGTGCTGCTATGCTCTTGATTGGTTGATTTGTCCATACTTAAATGTGAACTTTGAACAGAGACTACACAGCCTTGAAGTTGAGACAGTTTGCTTCACGTTTACAACTATACTACTATGTCTTCGATAAACTAAAAGGTAAATGATTTGCATATGCTCTGTATTAGATGGCTAAAATCTGTAAACTTTAAGACCCTAATATGGCCAATTAGAGTTCGGAATTTAGATACCAAATAAGTCGCCAAACTTGGGTGATCAGACGCAGAATGGAAAACACCGAGAGCTCTTCAAAGAGGAAGAAGATTTCTAATCGTAGTTGAAGCCTTCACAAGAATCAAAAGAAAACGAATTAAAGGAAACGAAAATAAATAGATATACATTAAAGTTTATCCTATGTTGATAGCTTAATATAAACTTTTTTAGACTTGAATAGCGTCACTTTAACTCTTTGGTCAATGATAGTACCACTACTACCACCACAAGCAAAAGGCAGCTCCTCTTTTGATGCTTTTTTTTTGCTTTCATCAACCAACTGATCCATAATCATTGACTTTTGTCCGCTGTTAATATTGTTCTTATACTCTTCGCTAATGTCCCATAACATCATCTTCAAGTCGTTGTAGAGTATGAAATTTGCGTTTGATTTAACCAAGTGAATCTTCATCTTGCTTTTATACCGTGGGTAGCAAACTGTTTTCTTGATCCATTCACTTGTATAACAATATTCTTTTTTTTTCTTTTTGCCACTACCTTCTTCGGCTTCAGTCGATGAACTTGATGATACTGACGAATTTTCGTCGTCGACAGGATGTCGTTCGTCTTCTTGTTTGGCAGCGTTGACACCCATAAATTGACCACTGTAGCTACTTGGTGGTTTAATAGTTTCCAATTTCAACACCTTGCCGTTGTTATCCCTAATGATTTTAACAAATCTATACTGATTAATACCAAAGTTTTTTTTAATCAAGTTATGTATGTTCAAGTCGTTGCTGGTACTGTCGGTTCCAGCTTCCTCCCCTTCGGGAATGGAATCGTTGTTTACTGATAATTCATCGTCACCTGAGGATTTTTTGTTCCTTTCTGAGCCAGTGCCAACATTGGTATTGTTTAACAGGAATTCCAAAGATGATGATTTCTTAGCTTCTTCTGCCCCACAGTGGCTTGAAGCTAGAGCTGGTCTTTTATATCCTACTGGACCAGGCTTATGTGATATAACTCTTTGTAACGGTTCTTTGAACTGGAAAGTTCTGCTGTCTAATACTGTCGTACCAATATTCTTAGAGCCTAAACATCTGTCTAAATCTTCGATTCCTGAATCACCTTTAAAGAAATCAACATCAAGCTCACCACATTTAGGAGCGATAGTGCTACCAGTCACTGATGCTGCGTAAGTACTGTGGATATTGTGGGAATCCGCGGAGCAATCTTCCTCTTTAACTGATTCTTTAACCGAATTATCAGATAATTTTGTAAAATCATAAACCAACATCTCTTTTGAATCCCTTTTGTCAACATATTGAATCAATGCGAACATGTGGTCGTGTAAAAAGAATCTGCAGTTAATATCGGATGAGAATGGACGTCCTTGTGGTCTGCCACCCGATTGTGTAGAACCGGGAACAGCGTTATAATCTGCAATCTTCAGTCTTTTGTAAACTGCGCCTGAGTTATAAACTGCCCCGGCAATAGATGATCTAGAATGCGTTGGATCAGAATGAAATCTTTTTCTTTCAGCTTGATTTTCTAAGCTTTGATTCGATTTAAGTGATTGGATTGCGTTGGGTATAGCTGTGGCAGTAGCTGTTGGCACAATATTATCTGCACTCTTGTTTAATTGCAAGTCTGAAAACAGTCGGCCTTGTCTTCCTGGTCCACTGGGGTGGGAGATACGTCGATACTCGTGAGCCATTTGATCGTGATATGGGGGAGGAGGGGGGGAAGGAGGAGGGAGAGGTGGTCGAAGAGAGTCGGAGTGGTGACTTGAAATAAGGCGCTGTTGTGCTTGCATGTAATGAGGCTGATAAGTTGGAACCATCTGCTGTTGTTGCTGATCCTGTTGTTGGCCAATGCGATAAACAGGACTTGAAGACTGACGTTCCATATATGGTGGGTAATGTAGACCAGGGTAGTAAGGCATTGATGCTTTAATGGCGGTATTTGGAGTATGTTGATTGTGAGAGTGGTGAAACGGTGCTGGTGGTGGTGGTAATGGAACAGGAAGAGGTAGCTGTTGTGGAGTTAGCGTAATATCCGATGAATTTTGGCCTTGATATGGTGGTTGATAATGGCTTGACGGAAGTGAGCGGTAGGAGGAGGGACTATAGTGTTGCGGTTGATTGGGCTGTGAATGTTGTGGAGGTAAAGGAAGAGGAGGAGCAGAGGCTGAATAGCCTTGAGAAAGATTATACTTGGGAGAGCCGTATCTAGATAGTTGGGAGATACTTTGACCGGAAACCGGAGAGCTGGAACTCTGTAATCTATTTACCAACGGTGCCTCGGTTGGTAGTCTACCTTGAGTGGTAGGGAATTGCTGATAACTTAGATTATGTGAAATTGATTGCTGAAGGTGTTCTTCTTGATTCGATTGGCTGTATTCAGGTTTATTCATAGGACGGGAGGGGTGGAACTCATTTTGGTTCGGCGTATGCTTATTGTGAGAATCTGTAACTGGAAGTATATGCTGGTGTTCATGCTCGTGAGCTTGGTAAGAAGATATAGAAGGTAATACCTGTCTCTGTTCGTGTTGTGGTGTTGATTGTCCAGGTGGGGGCAAGTTGTTTTCTGCCATAATTATTGTTTCTTGTTCAATTATGACTGGATTGTAAATATGAGTGTGTAGTGCTTGAGAGTGATTGAGCGAATGCTAGTTCTAGTCTAATGTTTCTCAAGCATGATCTTTCGTCTTAGAAATCGGATAGGGAAATTCGGTGCTACTTTCAAATGATATAATAGTTAGTTTGTATAGTGAAGCGAGCTGGTATATTCACGCTCTTTGGGTCCAGGCGATAGCCAATTGTAACTAGAAAAGAAAGTAAAGAAGCTTTGGACCAGTTATGAATAGGTTCGATTCTCCTAAGCTTCTCTTCGAATTAATTCAAAAATCACAAAAGCAAAAGAAAATTGAAAAATTGAAAAAGCAGGTAAGAGAAAGGGAGGAAACTCAAAGTGGCCAATGAAAGGGTGGTATAGAGGCTGTTGGCTCGATTGGCTTGAAATATATGAAATGAAACGGAGTAGCAGGAGACCCGAAAGTAGAAGACGGATGTGAATAGTTGGTGCAAGCGTTGAAATGAAGAAATAGAGGTATGGAAGAGCTTTGGAAGTAGAATATAAGGCACCACTGTGTATATTTATATATCACTCTAAAACACCCTACGGTATCTCAGATTTTCGTTGTGAATGTGCTACTACTACACAGAATCTGGATAACAATAGAATAGTCGTAATCATAGCAATGAAGTTGAACAACCACATTGCAGTACATGTTTATGCACCGTTTCAAAGAGTTCGTTGCAGTAAGGCATGCAGCGACGTTTTGTGTGCCCGTAAGTGCTGTATTCTGTGTGCTACCTCTGACTGGGAAACGGTAAATGGCTGTACCCTGTAATATTTGCTAAGGGCGGCACAAAGATCGGTATGCCACCACGCTCGCTTACAGGCCTCCCGACTACAACTGGAGGAGTTTTTCAAGTTGTCAAATGGATCTCTTTTGATATACATGGTGCTGAGCGTTGAATTTTGTATGAGAAATCGATGGGGTTTGTGCTGGGGTTTTCATCTGATACATGGATATCCAAACATCCCTGTTGATCTCAATTCTTTCTGGTCTGTCTCGATTACTTGCTTTCTTTTCCTCGTCGAGCGGTTACCCGCGGCACATGGGCACATACCTTTTCGGCCAGTTCTCAGCAATTCCCTTTCTTTACAAAGTAACCATTTTTCGTTGCAGGCCCTTTATCCATCTCCGCCTTAAAATCACCAATGGTACGAACGCATTCAGTGGTTGGGCTACTTATACTGAATATATATAGATTGAATATTAGAACGGATGGACCAACTATATTACTTTGCGCTATATTGACAAGACTATCGGAGCGTTAAAATTCGAGAACAGGGACAACCGAACCAAGTCAATCGGATCTAATTCAATAAAACCGACAGTAGAGGAAAAGGATAGGCCTGGGAAGGAGATGAGCGCAACACTCAGTATAATAATTACAAATATGGATATGTAAGGTTGAAGAAAATTAGCGATGAAATACTGTTCACTTGTCTAAAGCTGAAGATTCTTATCCATTTTCGGCCAAACCCGATCCGATCATCAATCACTTTAACGAAGCTCTAGATAGTTTTAAAGATAATAGATATAGGGAAGTAAGCACAAAAATAGTAGTTGTTTGGAACGTGAATGTCTTTGGAAAGATTTCCTTCTTCTGCATTGATAGAGTTCTTCCGCAAAGAATAGACCTGTTCTAACATAGGGCCTTAGGCTGTGGCTGTGGTTGTGGTTGTGGCACAGCGGATTAAATTTGATGTCTACTTATCTTCTATTTGCCGGAGTTTATTCCTTTCCCGACAATTTTGTATCTTTCCGTTCAGCAGTAATTAGGATTTTATTCAAGAGTTCCTGTTTTTTTTAATTAGTAGAACGGAATGCATCGTATCCCATGAAATAACCAAAAAGCTTTCTTTATCTCTAGGCCAACCTTAATATATGATTACTCAAATGCTCCTGCCTTCTGGTTATTGCCGAGTTATAGTAAGCTATTTCAAATGGCTCAATTATATATCTTCGTTACAACTCCTTTATAATATGTCTCTGAAATGAAAAAAAGGCATTGACTCTTCACTAGCTAATAAATTACAGGTAAAATAGCAATCAGTAGATGGCGATACCTTTAGCTGGAACATTTTTTAATAACAATTATTTGTAGATACTTTGTTCGATGATGCAGTGCAATTTGCAATGGGATTTGGTTTGTCATTTTTAGTCAACAATTGTCCCTGCTTTTGGTATTATTTAACGAATACAAAAAAATAGCAGGCAGCCGATTGAAGAAAAAGAATGCCACATCACGGTCTTTTGTTCACAAGAGTTTAGGCAACAAGCGCAATACAAAATAGATGCAGTGAAAGTCCTGATTTCAAATATGGTTGTTAATAAATCATACCATTCTGATGAATGCTGGGATGTAAAAGTCGGATAGCCGGTTAAAAATAGGTATATATTACCAAACCGAAAACACTCCTAGGTTATGAGGAATTGTATCTTGTATGGTACGTTGATAGTTAGGCTTAAGATGAATAGGATTATTCTTAATGGTGATTTATTACAGTACGCATGTAGATATCTTTTTAGGAGAAAAAATAGTATCGACACTGGAAATTTTCCAGGAAGCATTTGTTCAATCTTGTGTATCTTTCAGGCTCAGATAGTTAATTGCTAATATTATTCCTTTCGTTGACCGAAAAAGTGGGATATCCTCACAACAGAAGAGAGCGATGGAAATTTGAGCTTCGTCCTAGGTTTCCGTTGTGGTTGAGATTTTTATATGCGCTTATTTGGAATTAAAATAAGAGTGGTGCGTGTACATGCATGCAATTATAGGTAATACAACAGATCCCGATGAGTATAAATCTGCGCCCAGCTGCATGCCTAGCTTTTTGCCTAGTTCTTTTGGGGGTATTGGAACATATGTAGTGCGTGTATGTCTTCCAGGACAACTTGCATGTTTTGTCCCCCCCTCCTTAACTTAAGGCTGGCCTAGCCAACAGAAGAAATAGGGGTGGCTGGCAATTTTTCCTGAAGTGAGTTGCTCTTCCACTTATCTCCGCCACTTTCACCAAGAAGAGAAGAGGCCAATTCAAATAATGCTCACCAGCCACCAATAGTGTTAGTTCTCTCTCAATGAGAATTAAGTGGCGTCAACAAACTTTCCCAGTTGTCTATGAGGACGTGCACCAGGTTATAATTTCGGCTGTTCGGTTAGAGGTGTAAAAATTGACCGTCTTGCCGCTGACGGAGTTTGGTTTCGAAAAGAGAAAAAAAATATACAGTCGAGTAAAAGATGGAGGATACGTTATTAAATCATTGTGGCTGCGAGATCCAGATAGTCTACTATATGAACGATAGGCTGTGAACGGTATCAGATTCACGCTGATTTTTTCAGTATAATTATGTTCAGCTGTTTTTCATCTTCTGCTTTGTGTCCCCTTGCTGATTGTCTATAGTTCACGGAATTAGGGCTTCTAGATTAATCATGCAGATCATCAACTCCCTGGCGCGTACCTGTAGGTTGCTTTAATTTTAGTGTAGGTAGTCATTCAGCTTATTATAGTCAGGCGACTTGATTCTAGACAGCCCAACCTTTTGCTAACTGTATATTGCTACTATCTCGCTAGACATACTCCTTACGGAAACAAGTCCTGTGTGACTGGAATACCGATGACAAAGGGAGAAACCACTTTTTATATTATTACAGCCCTTATTGATTCCACTCTAAACCCCTCTTTCACAAAATATCTTTGTTCGCCGTAAAAAAATATTTCAAGGTTTTATAGTCCCAAATATCCAGATATATAATATTTTTTGATTTTAGTGCTTGCATGCACCTCACCACTGTGAAGCTCCATTAGGAAAGCCCTCTGACGACTATTATTACATATCTAATTTGTACGCCCTGTGAGAAAACTCCATTGTAAGCGACTATAAAGCAGATTTTTTCCAAGTATCGATATGCAAAGATATTCAAATCCATACCAGGATGACTTGTTTGAAAAGCATTGAAATTCAGGAAGCGTTTCCTCAGGACTTTCACCTAGTATCATGGCTCAAATAACGGCTTATTTATGGGTAGTATGTGAAGTTGTACTCGATTTTCAAAATTTTAGGAATAGTGGAACTGAAAGTCTTGTATTCAAAAACTAGTTAACTTCACCATTGAAGAGTGGTTTTTGCAATACTACACTTTGATTTTGTTTATACTGGCTTCAAGCACCACACTCCGATGACCGGAACGTGTGATCTGTATGATAATCGTATCTTGAATTTGTAAGCTCAAAAGATCAGGTTGTATAGATCTCAAACAGAGATTTTGAACAGAGAAGTGTGAGCAGTCACCGAGCACGCATTGAGGTTACCCAAATTAAATAAAGGTACTGCAGGGCGTGTGACTTAGTTCCCCTAATGGATTCTTGTTTTGATCAGGTATTAATTCTGTGGGTTCGGATTCCAGAAATAACAATTTCATATTGTGTAATGCTGTAAAGAAATGAATAAGAACTGGAATAGATCAGAAAGGTACGTAAAGAAGCGCATAGAAGCTGAGAATTGCGCTTCTGAAAGTCCCAACAGCATGCCAAGCTGTGGCCACTAACGCCCAGGACTCTAAAGCTTTCATTTTTCAGAAAGAATGGAAAATAATAATACGGCATATCCAGAAGAGTGATTATTAAGAATATCTGATTGGTTTCCTAGTCTCCAAAAACAGTCAAAGTCATTATGTTTTTCTGTACTGTGTTGATGGTTATTGTTTGAATTATCACCCACTCCCCCTTAGGACCACTGACATATATTAATAGGTTCACATACCACGAGCTTTGTAAGAATAGAGGCGCCTTGCTTTCTAACTACCCTGCATATTATGTAGTAGTTAGAGCTGGTATTCACCGAATCACCAATCGCTAACAATTAGGATCATTTTTGTTGATAATAATTTTTGGTATTCTTTTCTCTTTTCACCATAAATGTCTAAAGTTTAAAATTCTCCGAGGATACAATGGATCACGGGAAGGCCTTTCGAATATCCATATAGAAAAACTGCTCTTATCCAGATCACTTTAAAGTTCTGGAACTTAAATAAATAGCTATTTGGCCTTCAAACCGCTGTTGTGGCCAATACTTTTGCTGTATAGATGCAAGATATGGCTGTTCTTTGGAGAAAATTATGAAGAAGTAACTTATTGTTGTCTATGATCATGGAGGTGAGGACTGTCTGAGTCAAATAAGCTTATTTAGCTACCGGAAATGGAGGTGGACGGTAAACCTTGAGATCCTTGCTAATGGAGGACAGTTTATATATTGTATCATGAGGGATCATGTGAATTTATTGAATCTATAATTTCGTAGTTAGAAAGGCTTTTGAAACTTTGATTTGAAAGAGAAATCATAGGTTATATAAATAAGGAACTTCCAGTTAGATTTAAGATGTGGGCATTTGTGGACGCACCTCCGACATATGCCGTTGTTATCCTGCTACCCACCGTATTGTTTCTTCTAATTCAGTTCAACAGGGCTAGGGGAGTTTTGCTCCACCCAGCACAATGGGTTTGCTTTTTTATTTCTATCCCCCAAAAAAGTAGTAGAGTGCTGAACGGCTTTTAAAGCTTCTTGAACAGTGTGTATTGTATTGTAACTCTTTGTAGTTTTAAAGTTTGGATTCTGCAAATAACTAGTGTATGCTTACGTGCTGGTATATGAGGTGAAAGACATAAATTTCAAGCTGAAGCGATTTCATTATTCTTTTCATTCATATGTAGTAGTATTCTTAACTATTATTATTATTAATAGCTTGAAGATTCATTTAACTTTATGATCTAGAGTTCGATATGGATTTCTTCATAGCAGAATGTAGAAGTACATACAGTTACATTAATCTTTTACCGAGAACAATACAACTACAGATTGTTAGAAAAGCAACTGCAAAATTTAAAACTCTTATAAGTTTCAAACACTTTCTAATCAGTGGGGAAATTTTGATATGATACGTAGAAAACGTTAAGGTTGGCATCAAGGATTAAATTTTCTGTTTAGGCTTGAAACCTCAGATAGCCATATTTTTTGTTGTCAACAACTACTACACCTATCTATCCACCAAAGAACGCTTTACGTGTAACATATTCAAAGGGCCTCGGACGTTTAAAATCACTTCCGCAAGGAAATATTGCAAGAAGTTACAAACCAGGCCGCAAATTTCGGGATCTTTACAAATACGGACAATATAATGTTTAGATTCCTTGCCATCTTTCCCGGAACCTGTTAAATTATGGTAAAAGAAAAGAAAAACGCAATAAGTCATGCAGCACTATCTGGCATAAAGTACTAAAATGTCCACTTCATAGAGATAATATTTTGTTTAGTAACAAGATTATATCATTTAGGTATTTGAATCTATATATATAATCGCAAGATGACAAACAAAAAAAGAGGACACAGTAAAGCCGTATAAACAAAAGCATGAGATTTACCGTGGAAGATAGCCTCTAAAGATTAATTGACCGAAATCAGATATGTTAATGCCTTGCAAGTGTGTTCCGATTGCCGCTACATTGCTTCGTAGATTGACGACACAAAGCAATAATATCATTTTAATTATTAGACAAGATTCAGATAAAGAAATGATTTGATGTATGAGCATGTAGGCATACATCTAATTCGTCCTGTGCAATACAACACACGGCTTCAGAGGCACAAGGATAACTGCCACACACAACAGTCAAATTGTTCATAGCCCATCTCAAGGTCATTCGCTACGGCTATGATGCGATGCTTATCACCTTCCACCTAACTTCAATTCCACTTCTATCTTTGCCAGTAGTTTGCCAGAGGAGCACGCGGAGAAAGGTACTTACGGGGGTGAAATTTGACAAGCACTGTACTAAGGGAATACATGGGTTCTCCAGTTGTTTAGGACAACAATGCTGCATTCTAATGAACCAAAACTTTCATCACTCCAAGTGAGCAGAAAATTTAAGCTTCACTGTTAACACTATAATTAAGGATTAATAGCATAATTGCTTTGAAAATTAACCAAATTACTACAAATGCATGCAAAGACTTTTTATGGATGATGATGCTGATGATGCTGATGATGCTGATGATGATGATGATGTACAAACAAGTTAAGCTTAATTCTAATGAATCCTTCAAACGGTAATTATTCCATCTTCAAATTCGTACGCATTTCCAAATGAATAAAACTCTCCATCATATTCCGTCCATTCAGAGGTGTCGTACTCTTAACATGCTAATACTGAGGATAGATACAGCAGTCGTTTAGAACAGTTAGTAAGTATTTTTATCTGACTTACTGGTCCTAATTTATCAAATAGTAGGTTGTTTGTTATCATAGTTATGTGCCTGTTGATCATTTTATGTGTTTATGAACCGATTATGGCTTGCTGTTGTAAAATAGCCAATAAATCAAGAGTCAGATGGATACCCACCATGATCGCATGAACAGCTACGAACCAGCCAGTTGACACACGAAAAGAGGAACAACGGAATCTCCTTAAGAGAACGCAAAAGATAAGAGAGGTTGGTGAAGTAGTGTGATATCGACGCGATTTCGACCCCAAAAGGCTCAAATGGAAGTCTTTTATGGCGCTTTATAAAGTAACATAACAGATATTGACTTTTTCTTTTCACTCTATTTTATATGTTTGATCTCCTTCCGTCAAGTAATTTATTATTAATCAGCCTAACTAGTAATACATTCAATTATAAGGAAATAAAATGCCTCCCAAGTTGCCAGGCTTTTATTACGATGAGACAAAGAAGAAGTACTTTAAAATAATCTCAGGCGCAAGCGCAGCTGCTCCATCAATTCAAGGCACCAGTAACAGCACCAATCTAACAAAATATACTCAATCAGACATACAAAGGCAACAAAGAGAGAAATCAGAGAAAGAGGAGAGGGTAAATAAGTTGAGGCAAAGCCAACAGCGAAGGCGCCTGCCATCTCAACGAACAGTTGAGATAGATGTGAATTCAATTGATCCAGAAGTTGATGATCTTGAACTTTTTTTGAAAACTTCAAAATGCTTGAATATTTCACAGTTCAATTACTTACTAGAGACCTATTCAATTGTTGAACAAAATGAGCAAAGAAAGGATTTTAAATTAATTCAAGTGAAAGTTCAACTACATATGCTCAAACACAGACAGATATTGTCAATACATACGCCCTTTGATCCCGGATTAGTCACCACAAACAACTTATCTTGGGTAAAGCATCATAACAAGACTATGTATCTTGGTATAAAAGAAAAGATGTTTTTATTTAACACTAGCAAAATGGACCTTTCACCAAATTATCATATAGAAGAACGATGCAGGCCGTCTGAACATGTGATATCTTCTGATAACTTCTTTAAAACTCCAGTGGAAGACATTGAAAATGTCGATATTCAGTTGCAATTGGATAGAAATAACAGACAAGAAATTGCTGTTTTTGTTTCAAGTGCCTTGCTGAGGCTAACTACTGGGAATGGGGATGATAGAATTGGTCTCAGTGACCGATTCAGACTACCATTCAATTCTCGTTGTTACCATTACAGATCTCCGGAGTATATTGTCGGGTTTGCATTGATAAATGGTTCGGCAAAAGTTGTGTGGTTTAGTGAAAAGATTCTGTCGCTGACTTTGGAATCTGAACCTACGTTTATAACGTCAATAAAGAAATATAAGAAGGATATAGCAGCGATTGGTACAAGATCGGGTCATATTTATATTACTGCCAAAGATGAGTTTAGTGACTTTTACAACAAAAGAAACGTTGACTTTGGTGGCAGCGTTTGTTCATTAAACTTTATAGAGATAGATAACTTCGTTTTCCTATTAGCGAGTGGACTGAATAATTGTTTGATACTATACCAACTACAAAGTGATTTACAGTTGATTGAAGTTATAAAGTATGAAGGTTATGAACATCGACTAAGATTGCAAGAGAACATACAGATGCATAAATCCGATTATTTTTTCGTTGCTAGTAATGATAACCTAAAAGAGTTGAAAGTTTATTATATATTTCATCCGAAACCTTTGGAGTTAGCCTGTAAGTTGCAATATGAAGCGGTTGCTACCTCTAACACTGGTTTCTGTTTTATTGAGAATTCTTTAGCTATTGTGCAAGGGAATAAGCTGCTTCTTTACAGCTGATGATATATATATATATATGTATATCTTTGTAAATAAAAAGTGGACTGAACCTGACAGCTATAAGCACATAAGTGCAAGAAGTAAGGATAATAGAAGCCTATACTACACCCAAACAAACGAGGCTGTGCTTGTCCTGCAAATTATTATGCAGGTGACTGAGTCATCGAATTGCTTTTTCCCTATGAATTTTTCAATTATATCGAACAGTAACCAGCCGATCTGACAGTTGGAGATTTAATTCAACAGCTTGACAGTCAGTATTTGAAATTTAGATTGTTTCTATTTCTCCTAGTAACGTAAATATTCTCATATTCTCATATATATATTTATACACAAACAACACTGTATAAAAACACTATAGAAACACGAAATGGCATTGAAGAAAGCAGGTGTTTTAGGTGCCACTGGTTCAGTTGGTCAACGTTTTATTTTATTATTGTCACAACATCCTGAGTTTGAATTATCTGTTCTAGGTGCTTCTGCCAGATCCGCTGGTAAGAAATACAGAGAGGCATCAACTTGGAAACAAACCACTTTATTGCCTGAATCATCCGCTGAAATCATTGTCTCTGAATGTACCGTTGAAGCCTTCAAAGACTGTGACATTGTTTTCTCTGGTTTAGATGCTGATTACGCTGGTCCAATTGAAAAGGCCTTTGTTGAAGCCGGTTTGGTCGTCGTTTCCAACGCTAAGAACTACAGAAGAGAAGCTGATGTCCCGTTAATTGTTCCAATTGCAAACACTGAACATTTATCTGTCATTGAAAAAAAGGTTGCTGCTGCTAAAGAAAAGGGTGAGAAGAAAGGTTACATCATTTGTATTTCAAACTGTTCAACTGCTGGCTTAGTTGCTCCGCTGAAGCCACTAGTTGATACTTTTGGTCCTATTGATCTATTGACAGCAACCACTTTACAAGCTATTTCGGGTGCTGGTTTCTCTCCAGGGTTCCCAGGTATTGATATTTTGGATAACATTGTTCCATATATTTCTGGCGAAGAGGAAAAGATGGAATGGGAAACAAGGAAGATTTTAGGTACTACTAACGCAGAAGGTACGGAATTCAAAATCTTGAGCGATGATGAATTAAAAGTCTCTGCTCAATGTAACAGAGTTGCTGTTTCTGATGGTCACACTGAATGTGTCTCATTCAGATTCAAAAATAGACCAGCTCCTTCTGTCGAAGAAGTCAAACAATGTCTAAGAGACTACGTCTGTGAAGCTGCCAAGTTAGGCTGTAGCTCGGCTCCAAAACAGGCCATCCATGTCTTAGAGGAACCTGATAGACCTCAACCAAGACTAGACAGGGACAGAGATAGTGGTTACGGTGTGTCCGTCGGTAGAATCAGAACTGATCCAATATTGGATTTCAAGATGGTTGTCTTGTCACACAATACCATTATTGGTGCTGCGGGTGCTGGTGTTCTGATTGGTGAATTATTAATCGCAAAAAACTTGATCTAATTAGGTTCATCTTTTTATAAACAATTTCCACTATGTATAGAATCAATCCAGTAACAGTAAGTCTAGTCTAATACAATGCACATTTATCCTTAAGTACAAAAACGTGGCTGATGCCACAATCCACCTCCGAGTGGCGAAGCGCAAATCCAAACGACAAAAAAATGGGGCATCTAAAAAAAAATGGAAAGCTGCTTGCTGCTTTTGTTTGTAGACCAGACCGGCTGTAATGAGACCACAAGACAAACCACTGGTTGAACAAGCGGGCAGAAGGCTAGTTTTCATTCAGAAAATTTAATAATAAACATATAGACATACAAATTAATACCATTTATACACACAATCTTATTAGACATCTCATTAGATCTTTCATTTTCATCTTACCTCGCCCCATCTCCATTTAAAAGATATAGCCTGTCAAATCAAAAGCTCTCTAAAGATTTCCTGCTTTACTAATTCAATCTCCTAAACTGCATTACGGAACTGAAGATAAAAACTCAGAAATTTATTTTCAAAGTATACAGCTATACATTAACTATTAATCCTCAAAGCTATTCAAATACAAGTTAGTTTTGATAGATCATTTACAGAGAAAAAACCCTGTCAGTTGATAGCCATAGTCCGTATTCCCTAATTCAGGTTCGAGTCAAAAAGCTCAACTAGATCTAGATATAGGAAAACAACGGTTGGGTATAGAAATTAATAAAGCATCCTAAATTCAAGTGAATAGAGACAAAGCCTACAGTCTTAGCTTACCCCAACATGCCGTACACTCCTCCAAGTAGAAGAGGAGCTGACGGTAAAGGGGTAAATAACTCACAAGAAGCATTTAATGCCATAATGTCACGGTCAAATGACTCAAGCTCAAGTGTAAATTCAAGAAAATTTTACCTAGGAAGCAACGATAGCAGTGATGACAATTTACCAGAATCCACTTTGACGGATCAACCTGAACCATCCATAAATTCATCAAATAGGAAATATCCGTTCTTATCCAATAGTAACTATCATCATCCAAATGGTTCCAACTCTAACTTAAGATCAATAACACCTATAAGGACTCCTTCCAACGCTAGAGTTTCCCTCTTGTCTTCATCTGTACCATTTTCTCCACTGTCATCTTTAACTTCTTCCTCAGCTCGCTCGACCCCTGAACCTCCAGATGTCTTCAAATTCACAACAGAATCACCACAGTCCTATTCATATACTTTGATGTCTCCAAATTCTTTAGCGTTAAGGCTGAATGTTTTGAAGAGGTCACTGGAGATTCTAATTGAGCGCCCAGAACTGATGTCTTCAATGGGCAATACGAGTAGCGTAGGCGCCACAGGACATCTTAGCCCTCCATTATATTCACAGAATGCTAGAAAGGGTTCAGCTACAATGTGCATGATGGATAATTTGATCAGAATGGATAGAAAAGCTTCTACAGCTGCATTATCGACAGTTTTAGAGAATACTCAAAAGTCAAGAGCAGGTTCTCCTTTAACGGCAACAACAACAAACCTGAGCGGTTATTTCAATAATGACTTATCGTCTGTAAAAAACAGCAACAACAGCACAAACAGCGATAAGTTAAAAAAATCGAATAGCAATTCAAATAACAACAAAGAACCACTCCCGTTGGATAGAGAATTAATTCATGACTTGAAAGAAATTATCAAAGTGTTGGAAAAAGGCATATACACAGATGAAATGACTAAAGATAACGCAAACAAAGTTGTGACATTACACAACCTATCATTATCCAATGCGAGACAAATCTCCAAAACAGCAACCCTAAGGATTAATTTATTGCATGCATTGGCAACCCCATTCTTGGATACATCTGCTGTTTCAGCCGCTTCGGAGCCTTCGCAAAGGACAATAGCAGGCTTACCAATGTTGAATTCTTCTCCGTCTGTTTTAGGCCTATCCTCATTAAGTACAAAGACTCCAAATATTTCATCCTCAGCCTCTAACAGACAGTTTCACCTTGCATCTACTGGTAAAAACTCCGCACCAAAAGCAATCTTTACTTGTGACTTAGAATCTCCTTGGGATCTGAAGAATGCTAATGATTTGGCCTGTTTGATGTTTGGTATATCAAAAGCTTCTTTACGAGGCCTAACTTTGATGGATTTGATTGCGCCAAGATCAAGAGATTTAGTTTTAGATAGACTCTGGAAGCATAATGAATTAGTTTTCAGTGGTGAAATTATTGCCATCAAAAGAAACAATCAAGGGATAGCTTGGACTTCTCTCTGGGCGAAAAGAAAGGAAGACTTCATGATTTTAATCTTTGAACAAGTACCCTGTGATTCCATAGATATTGTTGTTGAGAAGAGTTTGGTTCTTGAAGACAATGATGTCTATTCAGTGAAATCATATGTAGAAAACAGCGGCACTTTATTCCGTGATGGCAATAAATTATCGGGTTTGAAGCTGAGCGATTTCTTGCCTTCTATGAATGATGAAATTGAAAACAAACCGCTAGACACCGAGCTTTCAAGAATGCCAATTGGAAGAAAAGATTCAACTTTGATTAATAGATCTAGATATTTCACTTTGAAGATAGATAATAATTTATACCTCCCATCTGCTGTCACATCTGAGCCACTTGATACCGAAAACGGAAGCGATTCTTTGATTAGAATAAATTTACATTCGTTACCTTATATAGCTGGTTCGTTTGTCATTTCATCAAAAGATTTTAAAATTCTATCGTTTAATAATGCAATCGCTAAGAACTTGTTTGGTAGTTCAGGAATAAAGAACAAATCTATTGACTCAATTTTGCCTAATTTCTCTAATTTTTTAAACTATTCAATAAGCGAAAATCCAAATTTAATGCATCAGGAAGGCGTTGTGCTACCCGAACACTACTTTAGAAAATTACATGCCTATAAGAGAGGCTCGACAAGCGATGAACGTGAATTGTTGTTCTTGAATTCAACTGGTATAGATGGTTTACATAGAGATGGTACATTAATCAAAGTGGACGTTCAATTGAGAGTGATTGAGAACGAAATATGTATGTTATGGATTACATACTCTAGAACATCGTCGGTGTCGTCGATACCGGGAATCAGTAGCAACGCACCGTCAAGTAATGCAAATTCGTTATCGAGTCAATTATCACTGACCAATCTGAGAATAGAAGAGCCTTCAAACAATGAAAATACAATTGCAGATGATGATGACAACGATACTATAAGCAACGACAAAGTTGTTGGTTTTGGTGATGATAGCAACAATGAAAACGGTGCAAATGATGCTGATGCTATGCCTTCGCAACTAAGATTGTTCCCAGAGGTGGAAAATGATTTGTATTCGTGTGGATCATCTGAAGGTGTTAGCAGATCAAACAGTACCAGAACTGAACCTGGAAGAGATCACGATGCAAGCAATTCTGGAGGATTTTCTCCGCAATTGGCCAGATCTGATAGTGCAAACAAAAAGAAATTTGATTTGGATCCATCGAAGTTGCTTGAAAAAAAGAAAGATTCAACTACTTCTGACTCCAGTTTATCAACGGCCACCAAAACGCCGTCTTTTGGAAGTTCAACTACTGCATCCTCTTCATCATCGGCTACCAACTCCAGCATAAACACCACGACAATAGAAACTAATTCCAATTCTAATAAAGTTGGGGATTTCAAACTGCATAACATATTATCTGAACAGAAGCTTCTCAGATTAGAAAACGATGAAATCAGGAAGCTTAAAAGTGAATGTAAAAACTATCCACATAAAGTTGGCGCAATGAGAAGAGAGAAGAAGTTTACCAATTTTAATGTTCTGAAGAATTTGGGCCAAGGTGCATATGGCAAAGTTGTCGTTGCTGAATGGATTGGTGATCCAAAGTATAAAGTTGTTGTTAAAGCGATTTTCAAAGAACGTATCTTAGTTGATACCTGGGTTCGCGATAGGACTCTAGGGACTATTCCTAGTGAGATCCAAATAATGAATTTCATAAACTCGGACCCACATGCAAATATTGTGAGAATCGTTGATTTCTTTGAAGATGAAAAATGCTACTACTTGGAGACACCACAACATGGTGACCCCCCAGCGATTGATTTGTTTGATTTAATTGAAGTGAAGCCGGATATGAATGAATTAGAATGCAAGTACATTTACTTCCAATGCTGTTCCGCAATGGCACATTTACACAGACACGGAATCGTCCACAGAGACATCAAAGACGAGAACATCATTGTTGACAAAAACTATATCGTGAAACTAATTGATTTCGGATCAGCAGCGTACACGAAAAACGGACCGTTTGGTGTCTTTGTAGGCACTATCGACTATGCTGCACCGGAGGTTTTGAATGGAAAACCATACGAAGGTAAACCACAGGACGTTTGGGCTATGGGTGTCTTGTTGTATACTCTGGTATTCAAGGAGAATCCATTCTGTAATGTTGATGAGATCCTTGATGGTGGGTTCAAGTTCCCGCGGTACCATAGCGTTAGTGAATCCTGCATTGAGTTGATTAATATGATGTTGATAAAAGATATCAATGCTAGACCTACAATGGATCAAGTTTTGAAGCATAATTGGTTAAAGGGCTTTGAATGAGGTGTAGATTAATATGCTGTCTTGTGATATTATAGGGGAGTTTTTTACGATTTATTCTTTTTGTTTCTGTCCTGTCTTTGCTTTAGTCACTCTTGTCTATTTTATTTATATATAACTATTTATTTGTACTTGTTTTGTTATCTCGCTTTACTTTTTACGTTTTCTATTTCTGGTGGTTTTACTCTTTTTCTTATGACTTAATGAGTATATTTAAATCCTAACTTTCAAATCTTTCGAGAAAGTTGGAACTTATATAAAAAGTGTACATATAAGAATAGCCTATGATAAAAGTGAGAGATACTCAGAAATCCAGTAAATAGTCCACGTTGATTCCTTTACTTTTCAACTGTGAGCACTGTTTTCTCGATATCTCAACACAGGACAAATAAGTTTCCGAATTCTTGCCATGATCCATCAGCTGTCTTTTAAAAATTGCATTGTAGGAATTTATAGCTTCATTAACCCAATTAATGATGAAAATTTTCTCAGTTGATTTACCGAAACAATCCTCGTATAATTCAAACGTTTTGTTGATGAAATTGAAATAAATCAGTGACGTCTGTAAAATATAATTCTTATAGTCACCCTCAAACCTCAAATTTGATACTAATTGATCTAGTTGCTTAGTCTTTGATTCTAACAATATCTTCCTTGCTCTGTCTTCCAGTTTCAAAATCTTGAACAAGTTTATGTTTTCTACAATGTCTTTACTTGATGATGACTTGTTTGTGATCTCCCATGCCAGCAAATCAACTAAGCGATCAGTTATTTCGGCAATTTTTAATGTCTTCAATTTCAAAAGAATTTTGAATTGCTCGTCTGTTTTAACCTTGGATAGCTTCTGTGAAGCCTCGTTGACACCGTTGATCAAACCAACACAGTTGGAGAACCTATGGTGACCTAATTCAATCTCTAAATCTAATATGACTTCATCGACGTCGGCAAGTGTATGTAGAGTATTTTCTCCAGCATTTTCATTTAAATCTACGGATCTTGATCTTCGATGTGTGATTTGTGAAGATAAATCATGTAAGAGCTCAGAGTTTCTACGGAAACTTTCTTGTGTGGCCGATAACCTACGTAACGAATCATTAATATCCTTTTGCTTAGTTCTTTCATTCTCAATCATGTTATTCAGCTCATCTTTAGCTCGTCTAAATGATGTTTTTATTTTGATGTACTCATTTTCACTATCAGTTTGGAACAAAAATGACAAATCTCCCGACTTCAAGGAAAGGGTATATTCATTATCAGACGACTTCATCTCAGTAATGTTCACATCTCTAATTGGCCAACATTGTGTTGCTATAGTTCTTTTCTTTTCACCGGATCTCTTTCTCGTGGCAATCAAAACACGATCATTCAATATTATCAAATGTGCAGGTCTAATTGGCTTCCAAGTGATAACGTTTAATTCACCCCATCTCTTACTTTCAGCCAAAACATGACGACCCGGAATTGCCGATAAAAACTTTTGGGCACCTTCCACGTCTTTGAATAATTTATTCAAATTAGAGGCCCATTTCTTCTCCAAAATCATAACACTTCTTCTGTTGTCCTTTTTTGTGTTAGAATGACCATCGGAGCCAGGAGATGATTGTAGCTTCTCTTGCGCTTCTTCCATTTGCTGAAATAAAACGTCATTCAATTTACCAACTGAGGTTTTCATCTCTTTCAACATCTTCTCAGTTTCTGAAATTGCGGTACTGACGTCCAACACTTGGTTGAAAGATTGCGTAATTGTATGTTTGACATCATCATCGTTTGATGAGCTTAAATCCGTTAAATCGCTGGTAAATTTATCGATCTTAGCAGCGTTTGCATCTTTCAAACAGGATTTAACATAATATGTAGCGCTATAATTATTACTTGAAAGGTCCGTCAAAATAGAGGTAGCATTCAGCGGTTTCACTTGGGATTGCTGTGGTGTTGGCTCTTGCCTGATTATCGGGCGCTCTTGAGCTTTTGATGAGGATAATGCCGATGCTGTTATAACCTGTGATCGTAGATTTGAAGCATTTGCTGGTAAAGATGGGGGTAGGTTAGAGAGCTGGGTGTCAAATGTAGGAGCATCAGCTGGACCAACTTTAACCGAAAAACGTCTGTTGACACCTGAATTATCAATTTTGTGTGGCCTTTTAATCTCCTGAAGTCTTCTATGATCTCTTGGTTGTGATGGAAAAGGTTCGGATGCAGAGTCTTCTGGAATTGCTGGAGGAGGAGCTCCAACTGGTCTGTTTGATCTTAGATTGTTATGGTAAGTATTAGCATTGTGCTTTGATGACCAATTGGCTCTACTAATTCGTTTGTCCATGTTCACTATTGATTGTACACGTATAGCATTTACACTACTAGCCGCTCGAATCTTAACTATAGGCGTAATCTGAAAGGAACTGCAAGAGAAGCAAGCTGATACTAGGAAGCTGAAAAGTGCCAAACAAAACAGACGAAATCGCTTGTTTATGAAGACCCATTGAAAGTTCCGACTGTTTTTTTTGAGGTCTGAAATTGGATCCGCGACATTGGAATTGTCGTAGATCTAAGTAGTAGCAACGAACAAGTCGTTTAGAGAGAATCTACTTTGTGCCATGAATCTAGTTACTGTATACGTAAAATACGAACTATCGAAGCTCATAGGAAATCATTAACTATTTATTAATATTACAGGAACCCTTTATTTTTCAGTTCATTCATTTGCAAAATGATAGATTCACCTTTCAGCTCGGGCAACACACTGTCTATCTTTTCCAGTCGGTGTTTATCCAACTTTTTACTTAGTATTAGCTGATTGATGGACTTGCTCAATGCTTCTATATCTTCCTGATCTTGGATTCTTTTCTTCACGTTATGCTGGATACTAGACGATGATGCCTCATCATCGTCATAGCTGATCTCTTCGTCGTCAAATATACTCAAATCCATTTCCTTGAGAGAATTCAAATTACCCTTGATAGAGTTCAAATGTTCAGTGACACCACTTTTACCGCTCGCTCTATCTTGTTCATTTTTTTCTTTTAAGTCCAGCAACACATCATTGATTTTAATTAGTTCGTAGTAGTTATTGTAAATGATTGATTTAATCTCTGATTGATTGGAATTCAAAGTTTCTGTGATGTTAGTCGCTATGTCCAGCAGCTTTATGAAACTAGTACTACCAATAAACAAATCAAAGTTTTCAACTGATAGTTCAATCTCGGGTTCTTTGATAGGATGTTGTTGTTGTGATATTATGGAATCTAGAGCCGATCCGGCTGCAGTATCACTGGAGCCAGTTGATTCAGTGCTATTCTCTATTGATATTTCATTAGCCATTTGCTGTTTTTGAATCTCTTGAAGCTTGTAAAAGTCCTTCAAAGCTTTCCTTCTAGATTGTGAAGCTGGAACTGTAGGCGTTCCCATTGTCGGAGTTGACGACAGAGGGGACGACGCTGGAGAACTACTTCCGATTGGCGAGTTAATTCTTGTTTTCAAAGTTGATCTTCCCGACTTTTTGTACGATAAAGTCTCTGACATTCTGACGGAAATTGTAGTAATGCTGATAACGGTGTATTCTATGAATATACTATGTATATGATGATATATATATCTGATTAAAGAGCTTCGATTCGAGTGAGAATAGAAAAGAACATGGATCAAAATTATTTGTGAAGTTGGCAAATCTCGCGAGATTCTGAAAATGTAGAAATGGAAAGGGTGGGTTTAATCTACCTATATAACTATTACTGCTGTTACTTTAAGCTAGTTCATAAACCCCTATAAAAATAGCAATTCATCATATACTCACAGCGGAGAATTTGAAAATGAGTGTACCTATGATTCCGAATTTTGATTCATCGATGCTCCAGTCGATCCTAAATCAAACTAACCAAAAGTCCAAACAACAAGAATCACCGCAACTTCAAGATCGAATGCAAATAGATGAAAAAGGAGTTAGAACAATTGACATTACAGCTCTCAACGAATGGAGATTTGAATTGAAATCAAAGGACAAACTAAAATTGAAGCTAGTGAAAGGAACAGCCGAAATATTTGGTACTGAATTATCAACCAACATTGAATACTCCTTCCAAGGCTCATTAAAATCATGTGTTTCTACATTCAGAGGTTGTCAAATACAAATATGGAACTGTCAGATTGAATCTGAATACGTCAGTGAAGAGTCATGTATGGTACAGTACTTGAACTTGCATCTTACTCTACAAAATGAGAGAGTTCAAGCTCACAAAATGAATCAACTAACAGGTAGTAATAACAAAGGTCCAAGGGTTTTGATAGTTGGCGCTAAAGATTCAGGTAAGACAGCATTGGGTAAAACATTAGCAGCGTATGGTGAAAAGATGGATATGCAACCGTTGTTGATAAATTTGAATCCAAGACAGTCGCAGTTTGCTACACCTGGCTCATTGACTGCCACTCCAATATCCGATATGTTGAATGTTGAAAACATTAACTTGGGTGAAACAATTACAACCGGTCCTTCATTTTACCATCAAAAACAACCAAATGTTAAAACCTTTGGAATGGAAAAGTATAGTGACAACTTGCAGTTGTACAAGTACCTGATCCAGGAATTAGGTTCTATAGTTTTAACTAGAATGAGTAAAGATTTAAAGGTTGCAGAGTCCGGTATGATTATAGATACTCCTGCTTTCGGAATTGACGATTCTCAGTTAATTCAGCATATGATTAAAAGCTTTGATGTCAATTTATTGGTTGTGATGGGCACAGAGAAATTGCTATTTGATTTGAAGAAGAGAGTATCTTATAAAGGATTAAGGTTTATCAAAATGAGCAAGTCTAGCGGATGTGTCGATAATGACGATAAATTTGAAAGAGAGCTACAACAACGATCAATAAAGGAATATTTCTATGGTATTGAATCATTGCCATTAAGCCCGTATACAATTACAATAAATTTGAGAGATGTGGTTTTTCTAAAGCCCAAGGAACTGGAAGATATAAATCCAGCATTTTTAAGCGGGGATCAAGATGATGAAGAGGATGATGATAATTATGATCCTACAAGAGAATATGTTAACTACAAGAATCTATTAGAAAGAGTAGCCGATCCAAATTCAGATAACTTGTCTAATGCGATTCTTGCTTTAGTTGACGATTCCAACGTTGAAATTGGTAGAATACTGAATAACATTGAGAGCGATGATGTTTTAATCGAATCTGTTTTAAAAAATTCAACCATAGGTTATAGTTATGTTTTGAACTGTGATGATACAAAGAAAACTTTGAAGCTTTTAATACCTTCCCCTGTACAACAGCTACCTACCAAAACGTTGATTCTAACGCAGTTTAGATATCACGAATGAGTTTCTTGTTTTTCCATTAAACAAGAAGTAACATGTATAAACTATATATAGTATAAACAAATAAATAATAGTGGAGGCAAAAAAAAAGGGAAAAAATATTCGTAAGACTCGTGTATTCATATGTAAATCTGATTCCCGATTATTTCAAATCGTTCATTGGGATACTTTCACTGACAGGTGGTTCGGGTGTAGTTGCAGAAGTTGTTGTGGTACTAAGTGGTTCGGGTCCTTTAGCTTGGCCCAATTCCGCATCAGCAATTCCATCGAAAAACGTCTCTCTTAACTCTTTCCATCTTGTAGTCCAAGTACCCAACCCAACCATTAAACAACAGCTGCAGATTTGTAACAACCACCAATAAATACTCATTGGGAATCCTGAATTCAACCAAACAAGGAGCAAATTTATGAGATGAACAGTGATGGCGAAATCCCAAGCTAGTTTAGATCTGCCGATGACATAAGTAATAAACAAAACACTTAGCAAACAATCGCAAAGCCATAAAACTGTTAATGTTAAACCAAGTGCATTCTCTAAAGATATCACTTCCCATGAAAAACACCAGTCAAGTGAAAATGGTAGTCCTGATAATTGTGCCACAGAGTAGAAGAGGAGAATTGCAGTTACGTAATAGAACGTTTGAAGTATCACTATTTGAACAAATAATCTGGTTGGTGAAAAGGTACCCTGTAATGAGTCAGCAGACGGGGACAGGGTTGACAAGTTCGGAAGGGAATGGTATCTTGCCTTCAGTGATTCAAACATTGTTGTGATTTGTTATTGTGAAAACGAGTATAAGAAGAAGAGTTTTGCGAGTGTATAAGTATTAGTTTTCCAATAGTGGGCTTTGGCTTCAATTGAATTGGTAGTTTTTGTTGTTTTTCACAACAGCAATTGTTCCTGCTTTAAAACCAGAAAGAACTGGAATCGGATAACAAATAGATAAATAATAGGTGAAGGAAAGAATGGAGATGAAACAGCTGTGAACTGTACTATACGTCGATCGTCGTTTGACTTCCTACGAAGATCTGCGTCGATTTATCGAAGATGTGATTTTCTGTTCTTTGGTTGTGTTTTTTCACTAATTTTGGTCTTCTTTACGTACACACGATGGTAATCATTGTGGTTAGGATCAATCCATCTGGAAATAAAGACTGACAGGGTGCTATTTAGATGGATGTCCAAAGAGAAATTAGCCTTTGTTAGCCAGTTGCCAGGAGAGATGGATACGATAAGCACGACAAGCTCAGAGTTCAGTACCTCTGAGTACAACCAGTTCATCGAAAGACTTCCCATAAAAACATGCAGACTACTCTCTGATAAAAGAACAAGATACATCATAGCAAGGCTCAAGTTGAACATGTATAGTGGAACGGAGATCCCTTTAAATTTGTCCAATTTTTTGAGAAATTTCAAGAATTTGAAAGAGATCTCGATTGAATCCAAGCAAGAAACGGACAAAGAAAAAGACATCGTTACAAGATTACCTTTGCTTATGAGATTGGATGAGCATACTATAATTAATCCAAAATTGATTAGACTCAAATTAACAGATGTTGAGTTTACTGACTTCAATATTTCAGGATTCACAAACATTAAATTCTTGGAGATTAACAAATGTACCATAAGGAATGAAAAGACAATTTTACTTCCAAACTCGCTTGAATTTTTAGACATTTGCATTCAATCTTTGTCTTCACATCCTCCCTCTTCTCCAAAAGATGCTGAAAAACTTGAAGAAACGGCAGTTGACTCTGATAATTATTTTTTGCAGGTTCATAAACTACCGACAAGTCTGAAATTCTTCAAACTTCACGGTGACCTCAATTTATCAACTGTCATCTATCATTTAGTCAACAATTGTTCCAAGTTTTCGAAAAATTTTAAAAAGTTACAATTGGAGTCATCAATACCACCATTTAATGACATCGATTCCAAACTAAAATTTGAAGATTTGAAAGACGATTTAAAAACCATCATGGATTCAAATCTCTCGATATTAACCGTTCTTCATGAAGATGTGGATGTTGGTACAGACATTGGAGAACTAGATCATGAATTCCTATTAAATGATATTCATGGCTACAACCGCCAACACGGCCTAATGGATAAAGAGCAACAGCAGCAGCAACAAAAGAAGCAGGTATCACTATCACAAAAATCACATCAACCGAACCCCCGATCGGCTATTGAACAAATTGCTACTGGGGTTTTACCTACTACACCTTGCCAATCTAAAAAGAAAACTAACAGTACTACGAACAGAAATAATACTGAAAATAACAACGATAACGATATACCCAAGCTTTCTGAAGAAGAGCAACTTCGTGAACTGTACGAAAGACACTTCATGACGAGCAATGGCCAGACAATGCCAAAGCCAACAGCAATGAATAAGAAACATGATACTTCATATTCAACGGGAAGGCAAGCGATCCTGAATACTGATGATTCTTTCAGAGAAAGTGTGAATCAAGCTGTAGCAAAAGACGCAGCGGCAAATGGACCTTCACCAGAATTGTCTGACTGTCAATGTGACGACCCAAACCATAATGGAGAATTTGATGTCAGTCAACGTCCAATGCTTCTTCCAAATTTTGAAAACTTGAACACTGAAGATATGAAAGACTTGTTGGATAAGTTAAAGATGTTCATTGACGAGAAATAAATAAACCTAAGCAAAATCAAATGGAACGAACCTTTCATGTTTATAGTTGTATGGTGCTTTTTGAGCTTTTAGAGTGGACTTTTGTACTTAAAAGATTGCATGTATGTTTACGCTACGAGCTACTTTACTTGAGAGCTGGGTGTATAAAGAACGTAGCGGCTAATTCTTATTGATTAGTTTGTTATATATGAATAATAAAAGTAGGAACGGTGAGGTAAGAGAGGGTATAAATAAATGAACAAAACGTGGAAGACATCACAGAAAAAATGACAGTTATGAATAAGAGACACCAAAGCGGAGATTAATAGAAGTAATAAGGATGATAATAAAAATACAGATTAATGTGGAAGATACCTTAATTTGGATATTATCTGTGTAATCTCTTGTTCGGAGGCAGCTTAGCTGGTGGGACACCTATCGATCTCTTTGGAAGAACTCTCGGACTAGGATTAACAAATGCACCCCTATTGACATTTTCGTTATTTTCTGAGTTTGCCAGCGTTCTTTTAATTGGTGTGGATTTGTTAGGATTGATGACGATACCTCCCTTTGGTTTTGCCTCTGGCGTCGATTTAGGGATATACTTCAGTTTCTTTTGCTGTAGCGGGTCTCTGTTGATTGTCTCTGCAGCTCTTGAAGTCACAAAAGTAACAGTCTCCGGAATAACCGCTGGCACTGGAGTCGCGATTGAGGGAACATTACTTGGAGTTTGAAGAGGTGTTGGAGTTTGGGATAACGAGTTTTGAGGTGGTTTAAACGATGCCTGAGTCGCATTTTGTGTAGTTCCGTGCTCTTGAGTTCTATTTGATTCCCTAATAATAGCATCAATTTCTTCTTGTTCTAATTCATCATCATCTCCAAAATCAGGTTCACTGTCAGGTATTTGTTCATTATCGCTTTCATGTTTTCCTTTGATCTCCTCGGGCCAATCGTCACTGAAGACAAACGAGTCATCCAGCTCCTCATTTGGGCGAGGTTGCGGGGATGGTATTTGTCCTTGCGGTTGAAGTGTTTGTATTTGTTTCTGAGGTTGAAATTGATGTTCGGACTGAGGTTGTGGGTGTTCTATCTGTTCCAGTTCTTGGGGTTGAGGAGCTGGGCTCGGTGGGGCTATTGCTGGTAATTGAGGGATTGATTTCTCCTCTCCTTTAATCATTGAGCCGTGGTTTAATCTTCTCATTAAGGAATCCTCATCGAAATCATGAGGCATTGGCTTGATTTTGCTAATCTTAGCTAAATAATCCTTGTCATATAAACAGTTTCCCATAGCATTACCGTATAACCTTAAAGCTCTCTTCATTCCATCTGTTACGGCTTCTTTCTTACACTTATCAAAAGCCGCGCTTTTTGTCTTGCAATTGTCGATTGATCCATAACCTACATCTTCATGATAGGCACCATCTTTCAAAGTGACTCTAACTGTCGCTGAAATACCTAAACTAATGGACCCATTTCTCTCATCAATATAATCAACTTGGAATCCTCTAACTTCAGTAAACCAACCGTTGTGACCAAAAACATCGTTTGCCAAATTTATAGCCTTCCAACCTTCTAAATAGTTGATTTTGTTGTAGCCTGGACCTTTACGGTTACTGATATATTCAGGGCCTAGTTTCTTTTCCAATGCTGCTCTTATTCTTTCGTACTCTTCAGGAGAATATCTGAAAGGTTGCTCATTGCTTAGTGGGGTATCATACCCCCCGCCACGCTGATTCTGCATTTGAATGTGTGTGCTAATAGTGTTGAGGTGTCACTGATCCCTTTATGTTGTCTCTTTAAAAGAACAAAGGAATATAATAAACACAATTAAAAATCAAAGGCTGACAGAATCGAAATTTGTTTACTTTTCGTTTCGCCTGTCGAGAAAATCGACGCAAGCTCTTTAACGCGTCGTGGAAATCGACCCGACTCAATCAATGTGCCGATCCGATGCAAATGTATGTATATAGTACATATTATATATGTGCCTGGCCCCTTGTATCGGAAACTTTGAGACTACCTCAAAAATACACGATCAAACCTGTCATAAAGTGACAAACAAGAGTCCCAATCTTAGAAAGTCAAACAACTCCCCGAAATACGACCTGTCATTTAAAACAATCAATCAAAATCGACGCCATTTCGATTTCTCAGCCAAAACAAAAAAAAATTCAACCTCAAATTTCCAGCGCTTTTTTATAAAAGCTGCTTCTACTTCGTTATTTTCGATTCCTAATGTTCCTTTGTTTTGGTTTGATTTAGGTCGTGCTAATATATATCAATCATAAGCTTGAAATCACAATTGAAGATGAATCATAATAATATGGCATATAATAGGACAATTAGAAGGCCGATATCGCAACAAAACTCGACTTCAAACGCTGCGAAACCAAAGAAACCGTACACATATGGCAAAATATTTGAAAAGACACTTCACACAAGACTCAAATTCTACGGTAGATTGTCTTTTATGCTGGCAGTGCTTTTAGCAACGGTGCTATCCATACAGTCTTCAAAGTTTAACATTTTCTTGTTCCCTGTGAAGATTTCCTTAATTTGGTTTGGTTTCATATTAATCAGGTTCTCAAGAGATATAACTTTAACAGTCAGTTCATCGACTTATACAAACATGGTGCAAGAGATAATAGGTGATTTATTATCTTCAAACTTCTTAACTTGTTTAGTTGCATATTCAATTTCTAATTTATTAATATTTTTACTTTTGATGTTTCAAAGAAGCTTTAGCTTTAAGTATTACATTGAATCAGCAACAAAAACAATCAAGCCAATGGTTAATGATCAATTTGTCTATTTCTGGTTCTACTTGATCAATTTCAGCTTAATTTATTCGTTGCAATTTCTGATTTTGGGCAAGAACAAGTTAAATTTCAAAATTGGAGTCTTCAGAACAGAGCCAATTCCGTATTTACAATCATTGAACTGGGTAAGTGTTTTGAAAGAATCATTATCAATTAGTGGATTTATCAGCTTAATAACACCAATTTTATACTATCTGAGTAGAGGAGTTATCTTTAAGATCTTCTTGTTTCCAGTTGTTTGGTTATTAAATTTGAACAGCCAATTGCCGAAATTCCACTTTTCAATCTTTTTCTACTTGAACCTATTTATTATAACATTGTTGGTTACATTGTCCTACGAAGTTCTGAATAAAATTTATAATGCTTATTCAATGGTTGGCTGTTTACATTTGCAAAAGCCATTGAGTTATCATTCTGAAGATCCTCTGACAACTCTTCTTTCAGGTTTGAAAGATTTGAAGAATCCGTTTGTTAGAACAACAGCATTCCAAGAATTGGCTTACTTAACAAGTTCTAATGATCTAGGTGATCGAGCTGTTTTCTACAAAAACACACTAAACTGGCAACTAATATTGGAGCAATGCTCAATTGTGATAAACAATGCCACTCAATCTTTCAAGTCAAACCTACCTTCCACTCAACAAAGACAGGGACTATCTATAACAACCGCTTCCAATATTAACAACTTGGGACAGCAAAGCTCCGCTCCAGAGCCAATCTCATCATCCATATTTGGTAACTCTGGTGAATACAATAAATCTCCATTTGGGTTTGGTGATGATGATATCAAACAATCAACGATAAACCCTCAACTATTTGAAAGTAAAACCATAAACCCTGATGATTTATTCTTAAAACCTCAAGGCACTACAGAGCAGCAGAAAGCGAAGCATCAAGTTAACAAGATTGAATCCAATTTAATGGAATACCTCAAAAATATGAAAACCCCAGAACTCTTCCAAAGAGTTTTAAAGTCAATAAACCAAAAGGATACCAACAAGTATTTTGCTGAAGTGGAGACTTTTATTGCCGATAAATTCAGGCTAGTTGATAAATTATTTACAAGATCATTAGCTAGAGAATCTAACAAGAGATTACCAAACAAGAGTGTATTAGGCAATTCAATTATATCAATAAGTGAATTACTACTTCATTCTAAAAACGAAGATAAGAAGAATTTAACTTTGTTGAATTTAACAGAGACTTTAACCTTATTAACAAAGGTTTATAAATCAAGCTTGGAGTTTCTAACTAATCCACCAATAGCAGTGCCTTCATCGGATGCTGACTTGAAAAACTGTTCAATTCAGGAAATTAATGAGTTGTCGTTGAGCTATTTCTTCAAACTTGTTATTTTGTATAACTCTACACTTAATGACTTAATTCTACCACCGGAAGTTTTCAAATTTGCCAAATGGTGTATTGATTCTGCTTTGGAAGAACAAAAAGCCAATCAATTGAAAAGTGGAATTTAAAAGACGGCGGAAAACTATATTCAATAAATATTGCCTGATTCGGATGATTGTGCGGTGAGAATGTGTATTCTTTTGATCATATATGGCTTACAGAACTGTAATGTAATCCCTTGTGATTTCATATTGTTGTAATTTTATAATTGTGTTTATTCAATAAAAGCTATATTTTTGGAATCTGAACCGTGAGCAAAAGTTACTCTTAATTGGACGTAACCTAGTATTTCATGGATATGATGATACAGTAGAGGATTACGCCTACATTTTTGCTTGGTAGTTTTAGAACGGCTTTGTTGATCCACAAGGTAAAAGTGCTGTACAAGAGGTATAAAGAGTAGGCAATTACTTAAAGTACACAAAAACCGAAAAGCATTCATCGAAAACCGTCGTCACAGAGCCGTAGAAGTTGAGTCTTTCCTGATTGTTTCTAAAGGTATGCCAGAGCTACAAACTAAAAGATCAAGGAACATCACAGTTATCTTGCTTTATTGAAAGATGCGTAATGGGAGCAGTATATCACGTTTGTGTTTAGAGGAATAGAATGACAAAGTTGCTTTATTTTAAATATTGGATTATACAAGAACAAAAAACGGAAAAACAAGAAAATGAACTTTGGAAAAGACAAGAAGGAAAACGGCGGCTGGAGGGGGTGAGTTTGTTTAAAATGACTATATAACTGATTATGAACAAGAAACGTAAAGTAAATTAATAAGCAAAAGGCAGAAACTAATGCAAACGAATGCTCCGATTTTAATTTTGTTTACTTATGATCACTGTTGGAACCATTTGAATCACCACCCTTTCTATTTGGTAAATTATCCAATAAAACCGGTTTCAAAACATTTTCATCAAAGTTTGTAAACCATTTAGCATGTTCGTCGACACTTAAGATATTATTGAACAATCCGCCAGAGTTGGCGTTCTCACCCGAACCGTTACCGGTCAATATTGAATGTGACGTTGTTGTACTATTAGCGTTATTGTTGTTACTTGATGTCGATGATAATGGTTGCTGTGGTTGTGATAGTAGATGTGATGTGCCTTGCACTGTTGATAAAGTCGGTGCTGAAGGAGGGAGTTCCATATCAATGGCGAATTCGGAATCAATCATCAAGTCATCCTGTGACGAAGATCTTGATCTGTTGTTAACGTTAGGGAAGGAATCGGAATATGTTGTTTTCAAACTTGTTGATGACAGCATATAACTATTTGTCGGTTTGTTGTTCTTATAATGAACAGAAGGTGAAGGTGTCATTGATATTTTGGGTGTTTCGATGTCAAATTCATCATCAGATTCATTGTCATCGACACAGCCAGTTTTAATATTCAACATTTCCAACATACCAGCTGTCGTACCACCGAATAAGATGACAGTTAAAACAACAACAACCAAAACAGTAGCTAATAAGGCGGATTTGGACTCACCTTGTAAACCCATTGCTAAAGCAACCCCCACAGCACCACGCAAACCTGCCCAAAACTGCATCATTTGATACTTATATGGAATTTCATCTTGGATCGAAGACGGCGTTAAACCACGACGAATTGCACGAGAGCGTAAGAACCAATTGATGAATCTTGAAAGAGGAAAAACAGCTGCCCAACGAGCAACACAAATTGAAATAAACGTAACAATGATCAAAAGTGGTTTGAAAACCAGTTCAACTTCAGTAAATAATGATAAACCAAGGTAAATGAAAATAAAGTTTTCTGATAATTGAGCCAATAGTTGGAAAATATATTTGGTTGCAATTTGAGTTCTTCTTGACATGTTATAGTAAGCATAATGCTTCATTGTGATACCACAGAACAACAAAGAAACGATACCTGACATATGACAACCATTACTGAAGAAATAGGATTCATAGGCAAATAGCAAAACTAAGCAAGTTTCAATCTGAGGGTATCTTCTAATATGAGAATGTTTCAAAACTAAAGCAACCAACACACCAATTATTAAACCTATGAATGTTGAAATTGTAAACGTCATCAGGAATAAACCAATACCTTCAAAGAAATTTGAGAACTTGGCTTTTTTACCATGGAACTTTTCACAAGTCTCAAACATAACAATACAGATAGCATCATTTAACAATGATTCACCAAAAATAATGGTGTATAGTTTAGGATCAACTTTATAGGAATTGAAAATTGATAGAATGGTGACTGGATCAGTAGCCGATAACGTTGCACCAACTGCTAAGGCATCCACGAACGACATGTTGATAGATTCGAATCCTAATTTCGTATAAATGAACATTATTATGCCTAAAACTAAAGCACTGATAAAAGTACCCGGAATGGCGAAGGTTAGAATAGAACCAATATTCCTGAAGAAATTCGCCTGGTGCAACTCATAACCAGAGTTTAAAATAATTGGAGGTAACAAAATATTGAAGAAATAGCTCGATTTGAATTTAACAGCGTCTTGAATATAATGACCGGGACTAACCCTAATTATTAAGCCAACAACCATACCGTAAAAGATAGACAACACTGTTTCATGAATTGCTTTAATTCTCTTTTGTTGTAGATAGTATGAGGACCACAATGCTGCACAAAGTAGGAAAAAAACGATGAATAAAGCCCAAGAAGAAAAGATTTCTTCAGCAACAGGATTTGTATCATCAAGATTACTGTCATCGGGAAGTCCAATATCAGGAGAATCATCAACTGGCTCTTCATCTATTGGATCACTGTAATCACCCGACGAACCTGGAGCTAAACCGTGATCCGAAATGGTACTTTTTCCACCTACTATTGAAGCTGCAGTATCACCAAAAACACCCCTCCTTGCCAAGTAAACGGCAGAATCTATGAGAACCGAAGCCATTTAATTTAAGCTTGCGAATTTGACGTAGAGATTGATAGATAACAACAGATGTGACAGGTCAACACAATTATTGATTGGATATGAAATGGAACGGGGTGCGGATGGTATGGTATGTAAGAGATTCTAAATGAAATAGATAGAAGACAATTGTCAAGAATTGATGAATTGGAAAGGCTTAGAAAAGATATCGAATTCAATTTAACAAAGTTGACAAGAGAGTAAATAAGGGTAGGCACATGGATACTGATTGAACAAAGCAATACCCCTGCGCACAAACGAAACTCTCTTAGGCCTTACGTATTGTATTTACTTTATTCCATACGCCTTTTTCTTTTCTTTAAGAGAAGGTAAATGGTGTGCATTACTCAATCACGTGTATATCACGTGATGTTTTTCGGCTGAATAAATAAAAGTCTGATTCGTCTATCGACCTGCTGTATTGGAGCCAAAAAGAAAACTGAATCGATGCGCGCTCCATGTTCCCATTCCGTTTCTTTACTTTTTACCTTAGACGCGAGATTTCCATCCATGAGAGTGTCTGTAAGGGTGTTCATATTTATACTATTTGATAGTTTGTCTACAAGCATCTACAACTGCTTATACATTTATGTACACGTAGCTGACAATCACTTGCCTCTCCACTTCTACTCCTATACATACCCATTATAAAATGGTTGGCCGTCCTATTGTCATCTCTGGTCCTTCAGGTACTGGTAAATCCACTTTACTAAAGAAGTTATTTGCTGAATATCCATCCACTTTTGGTTTCTCAGTTTCAAACACAACAAGAAGCCCAAGAGCTGGAGAGCAAGATAAAGTTGATTACAATTTCTCAACTGTTGAAGAATTCAAAAAACTTATCGAAGAAAACAAGTTTATTGAATGGGCTCAATTCTCAGGTAATTATTACGGTACAACAATCAAAGCCGTTAAGGATGTTAGTGAAGTTATGAAAAAGACTTGTATTTTAGATATTGATATGCAAGGTGTTAAATCCGTTAAGAAAACCGATTTGAATGCTAGATACCTATTCTTGTCTCCACCATCTATTGAAGAACTAAGGGAAAGATTGGTTGGTAGAGGTACTGAAACTCCTGAATCTATTGAAAAGAGAATCACTGCTGCAACTAGTGAAATGGAATACGCCAAAACTGGTGCCCATGATAAGATTATCGTTAATGATGACTTGGAAAAAGCTTACAAGGAACTCAAAGAATTTATCTTTGCTGAAAATGCTTAAATATACGTTAGACTTTATATAAATCTTACATAACTACATACACAGAAATTATCCAGATATTTATAGATTCTTAATATCTAATGATTTCATTTTGAGTAATATTTCATCCAATCTTTCATCGATTTTATTTTCATCGTGCTCTTGTAAACTGAATCCATCAATATTGAACTTATTTTTTGATTCTAATTTGCTTAGTATAGTATTATAAAAATTCAAAGAAATTTTAATATAACTTTCAAAAATTGGATCAATTAAACTCAATCTTAGATTAATAAACTGCTCAATTTCATTCTTTAGTCGTTCATTGATCTCAGTATAAATGTTTTCAATTTCTTCAAATTCTGATTTGGATTTCTTCAGTTTCTCGTTCAATTTACCTACCTGGTCGCCATGATTTAAGTTATTATTGCTATGGTTGCTATCCATCAGCGTATTGTATTCATTCAATAGTTTAACGTATTTGTAGTTACTCAAGTCATAATCAATCTTCTTTCTTGCCCTTTTTTTAATTAGTTTATTAATTTCTTCATTATAATTCTTCAATTCATTGATCGGTTCTAGTATAGTGACGTTCAATGGGTTTAATATCTCTGGTAAAACTTCCGTTTTAATTTCATTAACAATTTTCAGATAACTTAATGATATACCGTCTCTGTTATTTACTTTGCCGTCTTCATGAATACCATGAGCATTTTCATTTTCTTGTTCTTCAATTTCATGATGGTGATCATGCAATCTCACTATATTCTTATCAACTTTCAAATCGAAACTGTAGTCACCATAGAAAGAATCTAAGCATTTACTCATATTCTCCATAATTTCGATTAAGTTCTCAAAATTTGACAAAAAATTAGACAATTCTGCATCTAAGTTCCTAGTATATGTCTCCATCTTATTAAAGTTGGACTCTTGTGTGTTGAATTCAACATCAACTGAAGTGGTTGCTTTATTTGTTTTCAATATTATGTTAGAGCCAGCTCTGTTGACAGCTTTTTTAAACCCCGACCACGACATATTATTGGTGTATAAATTAGAATATTTACTCAGTACTTCGGCTGTATAATTGATAGCCGATAATCTTTGTTCACCTAACTGTTTGACTTAAGCTTAACAGGGAATAACATATATATATATGTGTATATATAGGGTATGAGTTATGCCGAAATGTAGAAAAAAGGTGACATTGCAAGAGTTACAGGATGGTTTCCTTTATGTTCCGAATTGTCTCTTTTTTCGGCTTATTTGGAGGCTGTGTATAAAATCATCTGTCTCCAGAACACTAATCTGACTGATTATGTCACTGCTTACTAACGCCACTTAAGAAATTAAACAAGGCGATGTGGTGTGGCTGACTAGCCGATCAAAAGTCCATCAATAAAGGGATGGTTGAGACGAATTGAGATGAGATGAGATGAGATGAGATGAGATGAAGGACCCGGTATGGCTGGTTGTCTTACACTTGAACATTCACATAAATTACACAGATTTCTAACTAACTGGAAACTTTTTTTTTTGTTTTATTAATTCCATCTTTGACGTCTATTGTTGTCTTTGTTATTATTTTGTATACCCCACATACCTCCAGCCTTCCTGAGTGGACACAGGCCTCTAGACCAAACAACTAACTATGGCATGACACAAATGTATGAATGAACAATCCTATCCATCTATCTACGTATCAAGAAAACAAGAAATTAATCAACTATTATATCAACCTATTGGATTGCACGGATGAAGATTATCCAGTCGTCACAGCCAGTAGGAGGACACACGGAGACTCTTCAAAACAGAAAAAAATAGCCTACACCCGTTTCTCTCACCCCCTATAAGGAATCAAAATGGAAAGAAACAAAAATAAAAGAAAACGCTCGCCGTGCGCATCCCCTGTTTCACACCACTGTATTACCCCATACTTTATCCTTACTGACGCTAACCGACTGGGAAAATGGGATCTCACCTCTACCAAAACAGTCTATTTCCATTATTTATCGAAGAAAGTATAATTACCCCAATTTTGACTAACTGATATTATTATAAATATCCCGTTGTTCCCTCTCACATCCTCAATCGCCAACTTCATTTTACTCTCTCCATCTTTTCATCTTCAACTTGTTTAATATACTACTTTTAAGTTATAATCAAACAAATCCATCTCCACAACTTAAGAAAAAAAACAGAAAGCAACAAAAATGAGAATTGCAAGAGCCGTTTCAACAAGCGATTACGAACATGATCAAATCATTAAGTATGGTAGAGCTTTGGTTCTAGATATCGTTCAGCAATACGACGGTGGTCACCCAGGTTCTGCTATGGGTGGTATGGCCTTAGGTATCGCTCTATGGAAATACACAATGAAGTATGCTCCAAATGATCCGACATATTTTAACAGAGATAGATTTGTTTTATCTAACGGTCACGTTTGCTTATTACAATATGTCTTCCAACATTTCACTGGTTTGAAATCTATGACTATGGACCAATTAAAATCTTATCACTCTAATGACTTCCACTCACACTGTCCAGGTCACCCAGAAATTGAACACGATGCTGTTGAAGTTACTACCGGTCCATTAGGTCAAGGTATTGCTAACTCTGTCGGTTTAGCCATTGCTACCAAGAACTTGGCTGCAACTTACAACAAACCAGGTTACAACTTGGTTGATAACAAGACCTATTGTATTGTTGGTGATGCTTGTTTACAAGAGGGTCCAGCTTTAGAAGCCATTTCAATTGCGGGTCATTATGGTTTAAACAACTTGATTGTTCTGTATGATAACAATCAAGTTTGTGCTGATGGTTCCGTTGATATTGCCAACACTGAAGATATTTCTGCCAAGTTCAAAGCCTGTAACTGGAATGTTATTGAAGTTGCCAATGCTTCTGAAGATGTTGCCACAATTGTTAAGGCCCTAGAATACGCCCAAAACGAAAGTCAAAGACCAACTTTAATTAACTGTAGAACAGTTATTGGTGCTGACGCTGCATTCGAAAACCACCACGCCGCCCACGGTAACTCTTTAGGTGCAGATGGTGTTAGAGAAGTTAAATTAAAGTATGGTATGAACCCAGCTCAGAAATTCCATGTTCCAAAGGAAATTTACCAATTCTTTTCCAACAAGATTACTGAGGGTGATCAATTAGTTGCTGACTGGAAGAAACTTGTTGACAACTATGTCAAGGAATACCCGGAATTAGGTAAAGAGTTTTTAGCAAGAGTTAGCGGTGAACTACCAGCTGACTGGAAATCTTCATTACCAGTTCAAGACTACGCTGGTGACACGCCAACCAGAGCTGCTGCTAGAGGCTTGGTTCAAGCTGCAGGTAAAGCTATTCCAAACATCATGGCTGGTTGTGCTGATTTATCAGTTTCCGTTAACTTACAATGGCCTGGTGTTACTTACTTCCAAGATCCAAGTTTAAGAACTAACTGTGGTTTGACCGGTGATTACTCTGGTAGATATCTGGAATATGGTATTAGAGAACATGCTATGTGTGCTATCGCTAATGGTATGGCTGCCTTTAACAAGGGTACTTTTATTCCAATCACCTCAACATTCTTTATGTTCTACTTGTACGCTGCTCCAGCTATTAGAATGGCTGGTTTACAAGAATTGAAGACGATTCACATTGGTACTCACGATTCTATCAATGAAGGTGAAAATGGTCCAACACATCAACCTATTGAATCTCCATCTTTGTTCAGAGCTATGCTTAACGTTTACTACATGAGACCAGTTGATTCTGCTGAAGTTTTAGGTTTGTTTGAAAAAGCTATCGAATGTCCATACACTTCCATGCTTTCATTATCAAGAAATGAAGTTTTACAATACCCAGGTCTATCGTCTCCAGAAAAGGCCAAGAGAGGTGGTTACATTTTAGAAGATGTTGAAAATGCTGATGTTCAACTCATTGGTGCTGGTGCTGAAATGGAGTTCGCTTACAAAGCTGCTAAGATTTTAGGTAGAAAGGGTTTGAAGGTTAGAGTTCTATCCATTCCATGTACTAGATTGTTTGATGAGCAATCATTAGGTTACAGAAGATCTGTTTTGAGAAAAGATGGTAGACAAGTTCCAACAGTTATTGTTGATGGTCATGTTGCATTCGGTTGGGAGAGATACAGTACTGCTTCGTACTGTATGAACACTTACGGTAAGTCATTACCACCTGATGTTATTTACGAGTACTTTGGTTACAACCCAAATACTATTGCTAAGAAGGTTGAAGCATATGTTAAGGCTTGTAGAGCTGATCCATTATTATTACATGATTATGTTGATTTAAAGGAAAAACCAAAGCATGATAAGGTGAACAAGTTATAATTATATCTTTAGATTGCTCCCCTTTTTGTTCCGAACTTTAAATATTCTTTGTATGTTTGTTCTTTGTTATTTTCTTTTATTATAATTATCTAGTACAAAACCACCCAATTCCTTTTTTTAAGTTATTTATTTCTGTCTCTTATTTTCTAACTAGATTTATAAGTAATTGAAATGTGCTTTTCTTCCATTTTACTTATTTCATCCTTGTTGCGGTTCCTACTGCCTACTTGTAGTCGAGTTGAGAATTTTGATTTTTGAATTTTTCGACTTGCTCTATTTATTTTCATCTAATTGGATATATATTTCGTTTATTTATTCCCCTCCTAACAAATGTTTCAAATAGACTACATGAGCCATTTCTGCTGCGTTGCTGTGTGTTTTTGCAACTCCAGGATTTCGACTAGACTCATAAAAGAGCGAAAGGCTTACTCTGCCCGATTGTCCGGACTGTCTGTTTACATTCATCAAAGTCGTAATCAGAATTGTTGAACACAACAAACAAGAGAAATATTGATGGGTCCAATAGAATGTTCTTTCCGTTTATGTCCCTACATATCTCCTCCTTTTTTTCGCTCGATTCTAGTCAATTCCTATTCCCACATTTTTTATCTCGACAAATTAATTCAACTCAATCTCATAACCTCTAAAATATCATCAATATTCGAGTACTCTGTCCCTCCAGCTTTTCAACAAATGCATTTTCAACTGAAGACCCACCAAATTCAACGATTTCAAGTCTAGCTCCCATCCCAATCAACATTTCTTACATTCAGCTTGTCGTCACTACAATTCTTCTTGACTGTGACTTTACTTCATTTCTTATCATAATGTGCAATCTCTTCTAATTACTTCAATTCACTTTAAATCCTACCAATTTACTAATTTAATTATAATATAAAGCAATCAATATGATTCGAATATTAAATCATTTACATAAGTAATTCATAAAACTAAATAAACATGGCTACTTTAACCTAACCCTTTTGCATCTACCAACCTCAACTTCATTTCCATCTTCCTTATGTAGTTTCATATCTAGTTCCATATCTACATCAATAACCTCAATATCAGCAACTTCAATTTCAGCAACTTCAGCTTCGGCAATTTCAGCATCAACAAGTTCAACTTCAGCTAAGTCATAGTATGAACCAACAGGATTATTCCTAGAGCAAACAGAAGGGTCAAACCTCGAATCTGTCGTAACAGTAAGTAAAGATGTATTGATGCTCTCCTTGTGTTTCCTGGAGTCAACTACGTATGGAGACAAGAACAGTTTCTTGTAATCATACTTTCGGTTTCCAACAGTGATGATATCTGTGAACACCACATCAATTTCCTGCGCGATTCTTTGCTCAGCTTTGTGGAAAAAGTTCAATCCCAAAACCAGTTTCCTTAAGTCACCACCGTCTTTAACTAAAAATGTTTGAACTTTATTCAACATAGCGAAAATACCATTGTTGGCGGAAGGATCATCTCTGCTCAGCCAAAGTGCATGATTTGTTGGAAAGTGAAGTGCCTTCATGAGATCATTGACAACCTTGGTATAGGCAAACTCCAATTCACAGTAAACAGTATCATCTGGAATCACAGTATCGAGCAGCTCTGGGTACAAGCTTGGAGGATAAAGCGCAGTATCGAAACCTTGGCCGTTACCGGCATTCCACCAGTGTATAGCACCAATTCTCAACTGCCATTCAATGAACAGGTAGGTTGGCTGGAAAATCAATTAGGAGCAACTCTCAGTTTACTATGAAATTCAATTCTCAGTACAACCGTCCAATGGCTACACTTCTACACCCGCCACACTGGTGACTTTTATGTCTTTGTATTCCCAGCTGCTTTCAGTCATGCTTTTGATAATACTGAGAAGTGTAGGCATTGGACGGTAGTACTGAGAATTGAATTTTATAGTAAACTGAGAGTTGTTGTTTCCTAATTGATTTTCCAGCAAACCTACCTGTTCATTAAATGGTAGTTGAGAATTGAAGTTTATACGAAGAACCATTAGCCCTTCAGCCATGTCTATCGAGTAGGCACATGTCGTTGGATAAAGAGTCAGCATCTTCATCCTGAAATTGGAACGCGAAGCTTGAACTGCTAAATGGTGGAGTCAGATATGATCCTCTTTCACAGCACTACGAGTTCTGTGTGTGATTTTTGGACCATGTCACCAGTACCGATATCGTGAAACACGTTACCAGAGACTGCAGCAAAAAATACATCTAGATGTTCCACTTCATAAGAGATGTTCTGGTTGCCAACTACACTGTGGAAAGTGCAAGGTAGAACAGCTACAGCATACCATTGGACTTGGCAGACCCATACTTGTGCATAAAGTTATTGTAGCATCTGGCATTTTCCACGGTGCAGTTGGCAATCAGAGCACCTCTTACGAAGTTGAACATCTAGATGTATTTTTTGCTGCAGTCTCTGGTAACGTGTTTCACGATGTCGGTACTGGTGACATCCAAAAATCACACACAGAACTCGTAGTGCTGTGAAAGAGGATCATATCTTACTCCACCATTTAGCAGTTCAAACTGCCTAGCGTCATCTCTGGGACGGTCCATTCTTTTGACAACATCCTCTGGCATGTAAAGAGCAACTTTGAGTTGGGGGATAAGTCACCGTAGAACTAGTAACATCCTATTGCAAAGCTGTCTTCTTTAGAGAGAGCAGCAGCAGAGTGCCAAGCTGAATAGTGCACACCCATAGCAGCATCGGTGGTACCGACATAGTGACACAAGATACAATCTCGGCCAACATACACCGGCAAATAGGGGTTCGGATTGTTCATCACCCTAAGATGGCCAGGACAGGAAGGCAAACACTGGGTCTTGTTGTGCCAGTCAGGGAATTCACAAGTTTCATCGATCCCAATTGGTTGTTTGATCCGGCCGTTTTGCTTGGAGAAAGTAACATTCACAAAATGAAGACCATCAATAATGTTTTTCTGCAACTCAGTAACCTTTCGTGAACCTTCGGCTGAGGCGGATTCTGTTTTTCGAAGCAGTCTGTAGTTGATTTGGCAACAGAGCTTTGGTTTTTCACATCTTTGCTTTTGAAATGGATCAACACACCTATTGGCGCCAGATGATAGTCCATGAGGTGATTATATGTGTACAGCGGATGATTAAATTGTATGACCTAGTCAAGGAAAGCGAAAGGATCAGTAATTGTTTCAACAGTGCCGAACAGGGTTGCAGCAGCAGGAAGATTAACATTGAAAAACTTGCAATAGTAACATGTAATAAGCAAAATATACAAATGAGAGAGATATTTGAAGCCCCATCGTACCTGAATAAGTAGTGTCTGAACTAAAATAAAGAATGCTCATAATTCTTCTCAATTCAGAGTGGCTGGTTCATAGTTAAAAAAAAACATGAGAGGAGAAAATTCATTCTTTACTGGATCCAACGCCAATTTTCAGAAATCCGCTTCCTTTTTATTTTTTTCTGTACCGCGCGGCAAAGTTAACAACAGTTCAGGGCGAAAAATGGGCTGTTTACAATTTACCTTTTCCGTAGAACAGTCCAGTCGGATCTCCCTATCAATTTCTTATCGAGGTTGCAATTTGGATCTCTCCATGGCGGTCTACGAAATAATCAAGGAGTTGTAAAGCAGGTTTGAAGAAAATATTCTTTCTTCCTAGGAATGGCTAGGCCATAGACCACCTTGTCTAAAATTCGTAATAAAACAACAATCGTAATCTGATTGAAGCTATTGAACAAATTGTTTGGAACGCCCTTAGTAGTCATGGACACAGCTTGTGAATTCCAGACACTTCATGTTGTTTACCAAATCGCTTCATAGAATGCACAAACATGCAAGCAAATACATGTAAAAGAAAACTCACAGCTGCCTGATTCCACACAACTTGCTACTATTTACATTGCTTTCTGTCGGAGATAGATGGAAAAGATAACTAGTTCACATTGTGAAAAGCGCGACGAAAGTAGTCAGAAATAATGCCTTGTACCTTCAAAGAATTGTAAGAACCTTAAACAATACTTATACCCAAAGAAGGCGTCCAGTCACATGGCATAATGTACGAATAGGTAGTTCCTTTAGGCAATAAAGCTTATGCACAAAATACCTAAGATTTGTTAAGCTGAGTCAAACGACTAAAGGAATCCAGCTAATCTTATAGAAGACACAGTTAGCTTGTGTGTCTGAGCCTGCGAAAAACATGGAACATTCGCCAATGCCTGAAGAGTTTTTCCGACTCAGAAAACAAGACAAAATGTTCAATTACATTTTATAGTATGTAAGTCTGTTACTTGACTGACGGAAATATATTTTTATAATGTACAATGAGAGTTAAAGTCCTTAGGTGACGTCTAACTATTTAAGTTCAAATTTGTCCTATGAGGAGATAAAGTTGAGCATTGACATTGCGGGTGAATTTATTCTATGTTCACACATGTTGTTGAGAAAGTACAAAGCTGGTGCTTACCCAATTAGGTTTTGTTGTTGGGAGCATCTACAGACACCATAGAGTTATCTGCAGGAGATCACCATTGCAATCATGATAAATTCATATTATCTTACACTTATATTGACATCCTATCTTACCTCGATATCTATACTGTATATTCGGTCTTTGGTTAGGTTTTGGGTTTCGGTTTTGTGCTGGGTTTGATCGTTGTTATTTTCATATTTAATTTCATTTTATATTGTATCATATTTATATTTTAACTCAATTTTACATTGCAACTTAAGTTATTATTATTACTATACTGATATTGTTACATCAGTATCACTCTTTAATGTCATCATACACGTACATATGTGTGTTCTATACACGGATATTCCATGAAATTACTATTAACTCAAGCGATGTCCTAGCGTCCTCCGTGTACAAGTCTAGGAATGTGTATTAAATTCCTGGACAGTCATCAGCATGACACTCGTCATATAGTAACTCAGCCTCGTGTTCCTCATTCTCGTGTTCCTCATTCTCGGTACCACTTACACCGAATCCTGAAGCTTCTATCTTAAAAGTGCTTTGTACTGATCCGTCAAATGCGCCAAGTGAAGCGTCATGGTATATGGTCCTGGTATTGAGGTATGTATTCTCCCATGGAGCATGTTGCTCCCCATCGGCGACATACAGGCCCAGCCTATCACATCATCCCAACTAGCGATCTGACCTCCCGCAAATACTGCAGCATCAATACCCCCCGCGTCCGTAGGCTCATTATAGCCGTCATAATCGCCTATCTTACGTAGTGAATGATCACTGGGTTCAGTATAGTTTGGTGATAAAGGACTCAAATGAGCGTGAGGGTCGTTGGTGTGCTTATGAAGGACCACGCTAGTATCAAAGTCATGGATACTGACATAAATAGGGAAATTCATGAAGCTGCTATTGTGGTAATTATCAAACTTGTCCTATAGTCCCATTCCAGCTAGGTTGTTGTAGTGATTGTGCACGCTGAAATTACCTTGAGCCAGGGTTATTGAAGGTGCTAGCTAGCCTCGCTTCAACTTCTTGGTAAAGTGTGCTTCGGTCTGACCGCTTGAACCACCCAGCGGCAGCGACGGCAACGAAGACAACGAAGACAGAGACTATTTCTCCGATAGTGTTCGATATAACAGACTTAGCACACGTATAAGCACTTACACTGTTTCCCTCATTGTCAGTACAACTCTCGTAAATGTCAAAGCCGGCATCAATGGTGTCCCTGGCCAACCCTAAAATGATAGCTACTTGACCTTTATAGCCCTTCAATAAACCCGTGAAGGTACCAAACGCAGCAAAAGCCGTCGCCAGGAATGGTGCTCTGTGGATTCCTGAAATGCAACTAATAAGCAGAAGAAAACACAAGTAATAGTCCGCGTATTGCCGCATGTTGGCGTCGGTAATGGGTGGATTTAGGTTCATTTTTTCGATGATTCGATTTTTATTTAAAGCGATAGAAGAATTTTAATATAAAATTGTTATTTTCAATAAAAAGGCGGTCTGGTTAATTATCAGGAAATGAACGCAAATTTATAGTAAACGGAAAGTAGTCAAAGAGCACGGCGAAAGGAGGGAAGAATAATTTTGCCTGAAAACAATAAACATAACAACAGATAAGAAAAAAACACGGAACAATTATTCCTGAACAAAAAACTACACCAGCATGACATAAGCAATTTTCCCCACCTCTGTTACCATACATTACCGCAGCAGTTGAATTACTTACTACTACAGCAACTAAATTCTATCTTCTACTACTATAAGAATATCTTTTTCCTCTTGTACTTACTTCTTCATCTGATTCTTTATCCTATCATGGTGCCACCGATTGAACGAGTCTTTGAGAACAGAAATAAGCTAATTACTTCTGTTCAGCGGCATGCCCTGTCTCATAGAATTCACGCTCCGAATTACATAACTGGCTGTGTGGGTATGGGAGTTGCAAAAATTTGATACTGATTATGTCATGGATCCATACCTTTTTGTATGGGCATTACGTAAATTTGCTGTGTCGGTACTGAAGTCTGCTGTGTCCTTACCAACTCCCAATCCTTCTGTTAGGGCTAGGACATCGGGCTGTGCGGGATGGGGATTAGGCAGTAGATTATATATGCTGAGAGTCATAGAGAACAGGCCACCCCTTATTCTAGTCGGCTGTTTCACAACTTTTACCCATTATGGTGTTATATATAAATGTATCCCAGTTTATTGCTTTCTCCTACATATGTTTATATAATATGACTTCTACTTGGGGAGAGTTGAGAAAATATATTCAATTGTTATACCTAATCTAATAATAGCGGGACCCTCACAAGTTTCCCAGCGAAATGCCTTTGCAAACAAAAGCCCTCAGTTCATACCACAGATCTATTGTGTTTTTCTTCCCTATTGTTCTTCTTACTTCTTCACTTTTATCTATTTTGATCTATTTGTAAAGAGCTCCCATTGGTTCGTTGATTAGGTGATTCGACTACCTCTTCAAATCACTCTTACTATATATATATATAGTAGCCAGTTTCCCTTATTTTTGTATATCGTCTTAGAGTGTATTTCGAGAAGAATAAACATATACTATTCTAATTCACAAAAGAGATTTTATCTAACATTCAAATCATTTAAAATATAAATGGAACCGAGTTCACGGTCAGTTGCTTACTCAAAATTACTACTTTTTGTCGCTATTATAGCAATAACAATCTTTTTCTATTTAGGCGCAATATGGATTTGAGAACTAAACTACTACTCATAGCAGTGATGTTGTTACCTATCTTGACTGCTGGAGTTAGCCTTAAGAGTATTGCTGGTTGGGGATTTGCTTGGTTTGCAGGCAGGTTATGTACCTCTCCAGACGTCAGCTATGTTAAAGTCGGTTTAGCCGCCACAAACAGTGGTGTGAACACTGCCTGGGACATATGGTCTAACTGTTACAAAGAAAGTGGTAGCTATGTCAACAGCGGCAAGTGTGCAGTTTTGGTCGTATCGAACACCATTGGTATAGCGTTTGCTGTAGCACTAGCTGGTGAGTCTCGCACATGATATAAAGGAGAAGATGCTGTAGGTTACGTTAGCGATATTCACGACGACATCAGCAGACTGCTCGAAATTATAGGAGTTAACTTCACTACCACAATTTCCCCTGAAGACGCCGATGCTAACTTGACTGCTAAGATAGAGAAAAGGGATGTCAGTAGCATGGGTGATGGTATCCCTGAAAGCCCAATTATTCAATTTAAGCTCCTTAACCAAATGGTAGCAACATACTTAACAACAGACAGCACTCACTATATGGTAAGACCAAACACTTTGAACGATATTGTTAATGTGACTAAACGTAGTGGTTATGACGGTTACCAAGAACTAATGGGCCAACTAATGAGAAAGCTTGCTGACAACAGTCTATCTGCGTTGTGCACTATCCATTAACTTCGGCTATTTTATTAGAAGGATTCGACAGATTGTTATTCTTAGCTAAAGGTGGTAGAACGCTTTATTTTGGTGATTTAGATAGAAACTATAAGACGCTAATCAAGTAGTTTGAAGCTCAATGCTGATCCATATCCACCACAAGCTATTCCTACCGAATGGATATTGGAAGCTATTGGTGTTGCTCCAGGTTCTCGTGCTAAAGCGGACTATCATGGACAATGGTTACACTCTGCTGAGAGAAAGGCTGTCAGAAATGAGATAAAACAAATGGAGGAAGAATTGGGTAAGCTTCCTCTTCCTGGCAGTATGATGGATGAACAAGGATTCGCCTCACCTTTAAGATTGCGAAACCTCCTGGTTACTAAGAGAGTATTCCGATGGTATTTCCGGTCTCCTGTTTATATTTTATCCAATTTGCTCGTTGTTGTTTTCGGTACTTTATTCAGTGGCTTTTCCTTCTACATTGCAGGCACTTCTATACAAGTCTTGCAAAATTAATTGCTTTCTGCATTCATTCTAACCATACTACTACTAACCTAGTGGACCAAATGTTACCACATTACATTCCCCAAAGGGATCTCGACTAATTTAAGGAGCGTCCATCAAAGTCCTTTTCATGGATTGCATTCATTCTTGGTCAAGTCTCTTTTGAGATCCCATGGAACGTTTTGTGTGGTACGATAGGTTATTTCTGCTGGTCCTACCCAATTGGAATTCAGAAAAACGCACACGGTGATACGACTTCAAGAGGAGCTCTTGCGTGGTTGAATTGTGTTAGTTTATTCATTCCCGCAAGTACTCTAGGCCAGACCGCTGTTCCTGGTGTCGAATTAGCTGAAAATATGGCCAATTTAGTTTCTTTGCTATTCGCGTTGTCTCTTAATTTGTGTGGTGCTATGATCATTCTTCCTGGATTCTAGATTTTCTTGTATAGGGCTTCTTCATTGACATACTGGCTTGGTTCCGTCTTGAGTGGCGGTGTTGGTAATACTTCAGTGACTTGTTCCTCTACTGAGTACCTCCTCCAGCCGGTGAAACCTGTGGTGAATATGTGGAGGATTACATTTCAAGTTCAGACGGATACTTATTGGATTCAAACGCTACTAACTTCTGTCAGCTTTGTACTGCCAAGGATACCAAGACGTATCTCAAATCTATGGATATCGCTTATCATGAAAGATGGAGAACTTGGGGGGGTTTATCTGTTATATCTTCATCAATATTTTCTTTACTATCTTGTTCTACTTGTGGGCTTGAGTTCGAAAGAAGAGTAATAGGGTCAAAGATGAAAATAGTTTGAAAAGAAAAGGTGATTCAAAAACAGATGACAATGAGTAAGCTATATTCTTTTTATGTTTTCTCTATATTCTTATTATTATAATGTCTTGTGCTTTTCTATTTTCTGGAATAAATGCATTTATTTCTTGATGTAATAATATGGCTGTGAGTTAAAGGTTGTATATTATAGTAGTACAACTATATACCTGGTGTGCGGTTGGAAGGGCAGCTTGTTAACCTTTACGCTGGCTGCTTCAGTGAATATAGCTTGTCTAGACTAAAAGGTAAAAGGACTTTAAAAGTTGTATATACGGAATTCATACTTCCTTCTTAAATAGACAAAGCCCCTTTACCGAAATGTGTGTTTGGGACTAAAGCTTTGTTTACTGACAAACCTTTAAACCGATTATTCATCCCCTTAAAATTTTCTAATAATATATTGAACGCAATTTCGAAGGTAATAATGAACATTGGCAAGTCGCAAAAATATCCTCCAGCTCCACCACCACCAACAATTAGTCTCTACCATCATACCTGAAGTGTGATGCAGTGCCGTATTTTTCATTGCTGGCTTAAAGCTACCTCCAAGAGCTCATCTGCCAAAGTAAACAAACAACTAACACCGGATCCTTCCAAAGGATGTTTCCCTTAGAATGTATTTTTTGGGCGGTGCCAGTCTCTTGTCTCTTGTCGAGTCGAGTAGAGTCTATCTCAACTTCGATCCCATGGCAAGAATGCACAAGTCAACATTTCGCTTGCACTGGGATACCTCTTGTAAGTCTCATTTCAATTAGAAACCTCAATTTGTTTAGCTATGAAGAATCTTGTTAAGCGAAAAAAAAAGATAAGGTAAACAAGTAGGAGGATAGGCTATAGACGAATTTTTCAGATCTTTTTGATCATTCACAATATGCAATATGTGTTTTTTTATTCATCATTTTCTTTGTCTCGTAATTGGTTGAAGGGCAACTATATCTTAGAAATACGAGTAATTACAAATGATTGATCAGCTATATACTGTTACAATTCAAGTTAATTTAATTTAAGTGAATTCAATTATAATGCTTAGGAGCAGAGATGAGCCGAGAGGGATTTTGTAGACGATTGAACTAGGATTTCAGAATCTCGGTAAATAAAACGTTATCACTGTTAGAAGCAAAAAATACAAGAGCATAATAAATGTTTAATGTAATTAAGCACCAAGAGAACATACTCTATGGGTGATACCGGGTAAGAATTACTTAGTAAACAGTTTCATATTAAAATACGGAACACAAGATATACATAATTTGTAACGGATTTGATTAGTTATTCAGTAAAGAAGGAAAACCCGAATCTGAAAAATAAACAAAAGCTGGGGTATATTCATGACGCTTTCGTAGGGAAAATCGTTTTCTGCCTGGAGGGAGGAAATCGGATAGAAAAGAGAACAAGGCTGGAGCATATCGTAATACAAACACCAAAAGGGAAAAAAAGAAACAGAGAGAATGCCTATGCTTCCCCAGATTATTTCGGTTGGGTTTGCTAGTTGGAGGTGACGTAAGTTGAATCTAGACAATCTATTGGAAGCTTCTAAGATTGATTGCAGGTAGGCGAGGGTCAGTAGTTAACGGTGGTTGAATTGGTTGGCAATAAATGCAGAGTGACTGGCAGGAACAGTTAAATTGATTGTAATGGAAACGTCAACTGGCTGAGACGGTTGCAGAATGGGTTAAATTCGGTGATTTCAATCCAATCCAAATCGATGGATCAATTTGAAGAATTGACATCCGGTCGAAGAAACGACAGCACTTCAGCGTTTGACTTTTTTTGAAAGTTTGCAGTTGGCACCCCTGGAATGGTGCCCCCTCTATCTCCTTTTGGTTGCCTCTAGAAAGAATGGCAAAATGTGTGTATCTTCGAAGTAGATTAACCAAGTAGAATAATTTTAATTGTTACTGCTGTTGTTGTTTCAAGTGTGTATCAGTAGTAGTAGTAGTAGTAGTAGTAGTAGTAGTAGTAGTAGTAGTAGTAGTAGTAGTAGTAGTAGTAGTAGTAGTAGTAGTAGTAGTAGTAGTAGTAGTAGTAGTAGTAGTAGTAGTAGTAGTAGTAGTAGTAGTAGTAGTAGTAGTAGTAGTAGTAGTAGTAGTAGTAGTAGTAGCTACAATCAGGGGGGTTAGTCGTGGTTATCGCTGAAATACTAGTAAATAAATACACGTTTCGGTAAATCCAAGGTGTCTATCAGAGACAGGTAAATTTGTGGGGGATGACAATGAACAGCATTATCGCTCCGATATGAACACGATAGCAGGGGATGGGTCAAGAATATATTCTACGATACTGCATTATACTTAATACAGTTAAATTGAATTGATTAAAAATCCAAATAAAAACTAGCCAGGGAAAGTACCATACCGAGCTTCAACTCCGGGCGGTAAGTGCATGTATCATGTCTGACCTGTCTTTCTTACTGAAAGTTTTTCACTGCGCTCTGTCACCTCCATACATTTACCCCACACTTTTGTGAGAAAATTAAAAGATGGAATTGGAAAATTAAAACTTGCAAGTTACAGGTAGATGACTATGAGAAAACAAATGCCAGGTGGATAAATGGGTATACAGCTTCTTGTAACCCTAAAAACCCATTCATGAAGATCTTGTTGTGAAAAGGAACGAAAGGCTTTCACAATTGAGCAAATGGCATTGAACGGAGACGTTTGATTCATAGTTCCGTCCATGGTACGCTGGCTTAAATTTCAGTGATTTAGTGGACAAGACATACACACAGGAGAAGGGCGGGGTTTTCAGACTCGGAGGGCACACCGTCTGGGGTCCTCCTTCTTCCGCCTCTCTGTGATTCGCTCTCCCCGTGTTTTAACCCCCTTCTGCTGCATCTCACCCCTATCTGCACCCCCTGTATTATCGTCTCAGAGGTCTCTTACCGGCACTGTGCCGCCACCAGCACGGGGTCCGTCTTCTTCTCACACCTGTCCAACACTCAACTCCACAAGTCATCTCCACCATTCCCTCTGGCAAATTTCCCCAGAAAAAATCCCCAGAAAAAATCTCCAGAAAACCCCACCCCCACAACCCCCAACATTTCATTGTTAAAACTCCCCAATTTTTCAGCTCCGGCCTTGTTTTCTTTGTTTCTTCTATTTATATATACTCTTCTTCCCCCTTTCGACTTGATTGTCTCTTGTCTTGTGTGTGTCTCCGTATCTTCCCTCCTTGACCTTTGAAATTTATAACTTCTGATTTGATTTTCATCTTTTCAGATTTTTTGACAACGTCTTCCATTAAAACAATGGTTTCAATCAGTATCAAAGCTGACCAGGATAAATCAATGGCTTCATCCACAACTAATAAGTTGAGATCTTCTTTGAACTCTACACACCAACAGCAAATAAAGCCGAACAAAAGGGGTAGAGTTCCAAAGCAAAAAAAGGAAACTCCGTTGGCGAAAAGAAGGGTCAGAACAGGTTGTTTAACATGCAGAAGAAAGCATAAAAAGTGTGATGAGACAAGACCTAAATGTGAATTCTGTACATCTAAAAACTTGGAGTGTGTTTGGCCTGAAGAAGTTAAAAAGAATGTTTTCGTTAATAATTCATTTAAAGATTTCTGTTTCCGTAACAATACTGCTTCCGCTTCACATAGCCACGGGTCTAAACAGCTGATTAAGGATGACATTCATGGGCTAATTAATGATTCGGATGGTATAATATCCGCTAGTAAATCAGTCTCTCCAATCCCATCTCATTTGAAACCTGATATAAGTTCTTTAGAATATTATTTGAACTCCTCAGATATCAAATTAGCATCCTTGCGTCATCATTCTTTAGATTACTCTGACCTAATTCTAAGCCAGAATAGCCAAAACAATACGAAGAGAAGAAAAACAACTTTTACACCTTCAGAATTAAACAACCAATACTTATCCGCATTTGATGGTTATACCAAGAAATCAGACTATGTTGATAACAATTCATTCTCTTTAAACTATCCAATCGTTGATAGAGCCGACTCCCCACTATCTGGTTTATTCAATACTTTTCAAGAAGTTTCCACAACAAGTGCATCAACTAGCCCAATTGTCAACAACAACATTAGCACATCAACCAACACAAGTACACAACTAGCTTCATCGGGCAATACTCCTCTATTTAGCAACAACAACAGTAACTCATCTTCCAACTTATTAACAAGAAACGCTAGTTTTAACTTGAGCTCATTTGACTATTTAAATCTAGGTAGTCACGGTACAAATATCAATCTCCCTAGTATCACTGGTGCAGCCACCACTACTTCGTCAACCACAGGCTCAGCCACAGCATCCGATACTACTAAACACAGCGACTCTTCAGCTTCATCAATCACTTCGGAAGTTTCCAATTCGTCTTCATCTGACAATGTCAACACTAAGAAGGAATTGGATTTCGAACATCGTTACTCCTTTGGTGATATCTCCGAAGGATTTAGCAAAAAGAAGGGTAACAGCAATGGTCGTAATTTCACTAAAAAGAACAACTCTCCACAATATTATAATTTACCAAACACTTTGAAAGACTTCATGTGTTTAGTGGCTGCAACCAAAGACATCAAATCCAATAACAAACTACCAAACAATGAAAATATTTTTGAATTTTTCACCGATAAGTCAACAATGGAGATTCCAAGAATCAACGAGGATGAAATGATGCTGTTGATGGACAACTATGTTGATGAAGTTTCTTTCTTATTAAACAAAAACTCTGAGACCGAACCAAATTTATTCATCACTGAAATTCCAACAATGTCTGAAAACTTCCCCGCTTTGCAGTATGCCCTTTTGGCTTTATCTTCAAGGCATTTAGAAAAGATCAACTCTTTGTATAACGGTGAAAAGACAATTCAATTCTATTATTACTCTTTGCAACAGCTATCTTTAAGTTTAAATTCCAGCAAAGATATGTTGCATATCATATCTACTTGTGTCTTGTTATGCTACTTTGAGATTATTAGTACCGAAGTTAGCTCTTGGAGAGACCGTTTGGTTAACTGTGCTTCGATGTTTAAAGCTTGTGGCATCAACGCACTATCGGAAAACAAGTTGGAACAAGCATTGTTCTGGAGCTTTGTTTCTTTGGATATCGGTTGCTGTTCAATTGGTGATTCAACCACAATAATCCCTGTTGATGAATGGTTCACAAAGAATACTTTGGAGATTGATGGTAGTGATGTCACTGTGGATGATACTAAAATTGAAGGTGATAATAGTGCTTCTGTTTCCACTGGAGCTAATTGGATTAATGATCTCTCCCTAATTAGCAATGAGTTCCATACAATGTTGTACCTAACTGCTAAAATCATTCAATTGATTGATTCTAATGATTCAAGCTTTGACAACGACTGGAAGTTAATTTGGGAAAACTTGAACCAGTGGGAAATTAATAGATCAAATTCAATGAGAAGTTGTTTTAGTTTCAAAAGAGATGACTCTTTCCCAGAATCATTGTTCTCCAACCAGAATGCAATTTCATCAAATCAGTTGTTCCACATGTGTTGTATCGTGATGCTACAAAACAAACCAAGAAACTTCAAAATGCCATCCTCAAATGCCCAAAAACAGCAACAGCCGCAGCAGCAACAGCAACAAAGTATATCTACACCAATGTCTATCTCATCTTCAACCGCATCAACTTGCGAAGACTCTAAACAGTCAACACTGTTATTTCAAAGTGCCATTTCATCAGCATCGTCGTCAGCCTCCGCCAACTCACAAACTCCGTCCGAACCAATGTCCATCTCTTCATCCATTTCTTCCACAAGGTCACCAAACTCATCAATGCATTCAATCAACAACAGATCACAAATTTATCATGCTAAGCAAATTATCGGTATCAATCTTTGCAATTTGAGGAACGAAAACCGTCGTAACTTAGGTTGCCAGATAATTTCATTGCAATGTATTTTGATTTCAAGTAAACTAATCTCTTCAACGTTTGAGCATTCGATTATTTTAAAGTTGTTGAGTGACATTGAAAATTGGTGTGGATTGAATATGAGTTGGAAAGGTAAAGAATTGGTTGAGTTTTGGAATTCGGAGTGCTGAATTTTTAATGTTCTTTTTATGATTTTATCCCTTTCTTTTTACTATTCGCTGTGCTTTTTTTAATTGTGAATCTTTAATTTTCTTTGTTTGTTTGTTTCCCTTATATGATTACCCTAAAATTCATGATCCCCTATTTATTTATTTATTTATTTATTTGCTTTTCTCTAGTTTCCTCTTGTTTCTGCTTTTACATGGTGCTTTCTTGTTAAGTTCACGTTAGTTACGAATTTGTGTTTTTTTGTACGTTTATCCTTCTTGGCTTTGAAACTGGTTTTTGCTGATATTTATGGCTACCAGATCCACTATGCCTTTTCATTTTCTATACCACCGGCTCAAAAATATATTCCCTTCATTCTTCCCTCTCTTTTATCCTTCCTAGGCTTTCATATATGTATTATGTGTTACTATTTTGTTTACTTACTTATTTATTTATTTATTTATTTATTTATTTGTCACATGATTATGTTTTACTCCTCTCGGGCGCTATATCTTTGTAATGAACCGTATAAGTTCCGGTAAAAAGAAATCGCTTTTGAAAGCTGATTGGTTAGAGAAGAAAGAAACATGGGGTTGCGACAGATGAATTGTCGTGTGCCTTTGAAAATGATTCCCTAACCGCCTGTACGATTAGTCCTACGGCTATATTGAAACAACTAATAAACTCGGTGATTTATATTGCTATTAGGAATAGCTCCTATGACTTTTGATGCATCATAGGGAAATTAAATCCAGCTTTGATCCCTTTATAGACCTCAGAAAATGAACTGGCATTTAACACCTTGTTCTGATGTTAGAAGCTTTCAACTTAAAGATCATAAAAAAAGAAAGACGCAGCTGAAAACAAAAACTATAACAATGATTAAGAAGCTATTTAGAATTGTTTCCTTGAAAACCACTAAGCTGACACCAAACCAGTTCTTCTAAAAAGCGGTAATAATACAACAGCAAGTTATGCTACGAAAGTGGTTCATTTTCTGCGTAACCAAGCTCCCGTGCCGATCGGCGCCTAAACAGGCACAGCGACCGCAAATTTATCCCGATTCGGCAATTTACAACAGTTGGAAAGATGGAAAACAACGTACAAATTATATGCAGTACAATAAAACGAATAGTGGACCTAAACCCTATGTTTATCAATTATTCAACTGTGGTTTCTGATATGAAATGGGACAGCCTTGTTGGTAATTCGTACCATTCATAAAAATATCAACAAGCTCAATTGTATATTGTAACACAAAAGGCTCGCTTTCCTACTATACAAGGGCTAAGTCATAACCAAAAAATACAAACTCTAACAGACATTCATTTGACAATGAAAGAGCCTTCGGATTATACTGGGGTATTGCTGTTTGACTATCGAGATCCAAAGAAGTTTCCTATTAAATTGACCAATGATCAAAAGGCACTCTTGAAGGCTGTCAGTGGTGTGATACCGCAAGCTGGAACTGGTGCCGGCGGCAAAAATCTACAGAAAGATAACCAAAGGTTACTATCGTCACTGTTGTTGTTGTTGAACCTCACTGTAAACAATCAACAGTCTGTTAACAAACTATATTTATTTTTCAGATACTGGCAGATGTCTAAAGAAGGCCGGTTGATCACTGTGAAAGGGGTATACAAGTACCGATACCCCACCTTAAAATCACCTTCCATTGAATTGGTGGGAATGGATAATTGGCGGCGAGTTATGTGTTATATGGACTCCCTACTAATTTCTCTGTTTTACTCATCCTCATCGTTTGATTTTTTGTTGGATTCGTATAAGGACGATAATTTATCAAGTGAATTACAAGAACAAGTTAACGAGTTGAAAATTATGCTACGTTTTATTATCAATTTGATAAGAGGTGGGGAGTATATACCAGCGAGTTTAATGAAACAACTGTGTTTGGTTTTAAATTCACTTGGTTGTGAGATAGCAATGAGTCATAGACAAGAGGACGTTTTGCAATTGTTTGAATTTTTGGCAGAGTGTTTATCATTACCTTTACTGACTATCAAACTTGATATAATGCATTCTGGGAAACTGAACATAAATGATGACTTACGATTGATTGAAGAAAGGGCATTGTTGATCTCAATTCCCAGTAAAAGAATAAATATGAATGAGCCACCAGTTATTGAAGAGGGCACAGAAGGTGTTGCTAAATCTGATGAAGATTCCAATTGCGAATCAAGTGAACCACCCATTCCTTTGGAAGATTGCTTAAATACTTATTTTAACAACAGTATCACCGTTAGAAGACATTTGGAAAGAAGACGTACTTCAGAGAGAAGTGATTTCAAAGTCTTAGATAAAGATAACAAAGATGAGTTAACGCAGTACGAAAAAATGGGGATTGTAACTGCAAATGGCACAGACCAAATTGACGAGGATGAAATATACGAATCCATCGACGGTATCAAGTCGTCATCCTCACATTTAGAAACGGTTACCACTTCAACATTAGAGTTGGCTACACAGCTGAGCAATTCAACAGTCAGCGCTGGGAATGGTAACACGATGACATCAAGCGTTGAGTCACCATCAGCGTTTGAGATAACGATGCTAACTCCAACTCCAACAATCAACAAAGTTTCCGAAAGGATTGAAGCTTCTAGAACAAGATCATCGACTATTGTGAGCGCTTTGAATAATGTTCAAGTTAGCTATCCTTCCAAGTTAACAAGAAGATCATCATCTGTTTCTAACAATGAAGTGGCCCTACCTGCTTGGATGTTCTTACAATTATTACCCTATTATACAGATCCGAAGATAAAGTTAAAGCCTCAAAATCATGAAGAGTTATATAGAAGGATATCAAGAAGTAGGACGATTGAATCGGTTGACCATTTCGCCGATTATTATCTTCCCACACCATCAAAGTTTGATTCTAAATTCGGAGACAAGAGACCAATTATACCAATATGCTTGAAAAGATACCTCTGGGATGAACATGGACACTCCCACAAACTGGAACGAAAAGTCATTATACCTGAAGTTATCAAATATCCTTACTTTATAGCTGAAGATAGATCAAAACCTGGATTTGTCGATTTCAAAAGATCAACCGACAATATTGCTCCCTTTGGTTCCTTCATGCTAATCTTGGAATCTTGTATCTGCCATCGTGGCAAATCTGTCAACTCTGGGCACTATGTTTCTTTAACACGGGCCAAACCATTCCATAAAGCCTCCAAAATCAACCCCGATGAGAAGCAATGGATATTATTCAATGATTTGAACGATAATGCCGAGAAATCAACACCTATCTCTTTTAATGATGCCATGAATTCAGAAGACCCATATTTATTGTTTTATAAAATCGTCGATTTGGATGACGATTCGAACCCCGATTATGGTGAAAGTGTGACAAGCTATGCAAGCGGTGACGAGACAAGTACGATAAAACCACCAAAGGGTAGTAAGGATAAGTACTGGGCAACAGATAGCGAGCCAAGCGCACCAAACAGTACAGCTTTAGCAGCCAGAAAAGGTTCAGTAGTCTCCCAGATCTCATTATTATCGTTAAAATCGGCTCAACCTCCCCCATCTCCACCGCAAGTCCAGCAGCAACAGGATATGAACGCATCACTACCCCCACCCCCTCAGATATTGATCTCAAATGCAAACTCTGAAGGCAGTTCGAATAATACCACTATTACAATCGCTGCAAATCCAAATTCAACGGCTTCGAGAACCAACAATCATATGAAACACCTTGGCTTGACGAAAGCAGTTTCTAGATCCACTTCAAATTCGAGAACGAGATCAAAACAACAGTCTATATCGGGATCTCTTTTACCCGATGAAATATCACCAGCGGATGCTAACTACATAGACATCTCAAACCTGTACTACTGGTATGAGATTGATGAAAAGACAGGCGATTTTTATAAGCCTTTAGATTACAAACAATTGCCATCTGTTGGTGTCCCATTACCTTCAATTAACAACTATGTACCGTCAAACGATGGCGGATTCTTAGAAAAAATGAACTCAAAGTTGCTAAACACGATTAAAAAATCGTCAATAAACAGTATTTCATCAGCATCGCATCTTCAGAATAACATCGCTCCATCATCAATAATACACTTGAAATCAGATATTAATTTATCTGCGGAATCGTTTGTTCCAGAAAAGCCAAATACCGAGATATTCACAGCAACAGCATCGACAACAGAAAGACCCCTTTCCCAGTACTCGAAACAATCATCCACTGTATCATCACTGGTGCAACTGCAAGCAGTGGACGCAACGACAAGCAATGCTTCATTGCCTCAACATAACAGCAGCTTGTCGACACCAGCCTTGTTGTCACCGCAAGAATCAAGGGCATCACCGGGGACAAAAATAATAAGGCAGAAAAACTTAGATCTATCACAATTGCCCACCAAACTCTCGAAGACTGCTGGTGGTAATACAGTTGATGCTGGGAATAAAACTGGTGCTCATGTAGACAAATATGGCGGTACGAATGTTAACAGCAACAATAATGTAGATAGTTCACACAAAAAGAAACCACACACACTGAAAAAACTATTAAGAAAAATCCTAAATTAAAAATTATAACTAGACTGTCATGGCTAAACCTACTAAATTACATAGATAAATTAATATACCTTTAAAAACTACTTCAATTGAGATAAAGAATTGAACGACATAAAGTGCGTATTAGTAGAGAAGTATTCTTTCATTGTCAGGTATTACGGGATTACTAACTTGTCCTCAGAAATGAGAGAGAATTTTCCAGTTTTTCATAAATACATACGTAAAAGGAGTAAAAAAGCTATCATCTCTGTTGTTGGTATTCACCACCAAAAGAGCCACTACTGTTACTGAAATTATTCTGTAAATTTCCTTTATTCAACAAGTCCAGTTCAATTTCTTTTGTAAATTGATCAACGAAATCCAAACCGGGATTGTTGTTATTGCTATTAGAAAACCAATTGAATAACGTCTCTGATGGGATGGAATTCGTGAAATAATCGTCAAATAGCTGTTGATTCATATAGGCCAAATCTTCAACTCTGAAATTTGTAGAAGAGGCTGATTGCTGTTGTTGTTGCAATGGTTGCTGCTGTGATTGTTGCTGTGGTTGTTGATACGCGGGGCTTGGATAAACCTGCGCCTGAGATGATCCTGTAGGTGGATACGCCTGTTGGTGGTACAATTGGTACCGCTGCTGCTGTTGTTGTTGTTGCTGTTGTATCCTCATTTTCTCCCTCTCCTGTTTCTCCTTTTCCTCTCTCTGATCCCTTTGCTTGATCTCATCTTCATAATCAACAACTCTCTTATTTTTAATGTTAATCTTACTTTTGAACTGTGAACATAAGTACATCAAAATAGTTGAGTATCTGGTACATAAATGTAATTCATCAGGAGCAGCATCTCTCAAGCAAATCGCTGTTTTTTGTAACAAAGTGATAATTTCCTCAACCGGAATAACACTCAATTTCAAAATCTCGTTGGTGGCACCCATGTCCTTCGACATTATTGGTTGCTTTTGTTGGTTATTTTCTGTTGTTAGGGTTAGATAACACTTCACTATAAATGCAACGGCTTTGATAACTCTAGTAACCCATCTTACTGGCATGTATTTGAGTAATCTAAGTTTGCTGACTCTTTGCATCACCGCTAAGACTTCCTTAGCTGCATTGTAGCCAAGTTCAACGTACCTCGAATATTTAGCCAGCTCATCCATCCTCAAATTTCTACCCTTTTTGTTGTTGTTATTGCCGGTATTAGTATTGTTGTTGCTGTTATTGCCACCGTTCACAGAATTAATAGAAGTGTCACCAGATAATGCCAACGAGTACAAATATAGCTTTGCATAGTAATAGTCCAAAATGATGGACTCTCTTTCAATGGACATGTACAAATCCTTACTGGGCTTGTAGTTTGGATCCCAATCTTCCTTCTCATTAACCAAATTTAACGCATTTGAGACAGTGTGTGGGGTTGAGTGCTTCAACAATTTGTAGTACTTCTTATACCAATTTTCCAATATTGGGGATAAAATATCCAAAATTGCCAGATTCTGATACTTGTCCAAATTGCCGAACTTTGGATTTTGCCCATATAAAGATTCGTAACATAAATTAGTAAATTGTAGTAGTTCAATATTGGCGCATTGATAGTTGTTAAAGTTGTAAATAGGGTCATTAATATCAACTTCACTTAATGTTTGAGAAAGCATTGATCTTTTGTTTAAATTGATAGCTGACGTTGTTTCTGCAATATGAGTTGCCAAAAACATCAAAGGATGATCATCCAACAAGAAACTCAATCTGGTGGCGGTACCTATCAACATAAAACTCATAATTTCTGATCTTTTCATTGCAGATAATCCAGCATATGTGTCATCATTGTTTACTGCCTCGTCTTCAGTATTGTTCGCATAGTCTGACCAGCGGAAGTGAATTGCTCTTGGATTCCATTCCGTAAATAACAAGAATGATAGCAAGGTGCCAACTGAGCGTGAAGATGATTCACCCCAAACTGTCATACTGATCAATCTTTGTGAATAAATCCATAGTTGTTCGTGAATCTCAATGTGTCTGGGAGGTTTGGCTGCTGTTTCACTAGCTTTGTCTTTTGCTTTATCTTCTTCAGTCTCTTCCTCGTTATTATCTTCTAGACTGTGGTACCTTGAAGAAATTGTTAATATTGCGCATAGTAATAATGGATAACCGGGTATAACATCAACATCTTGCAGCTCCTTCGGGATGTAAGGGAAAAATGGGTGCATTGTAACGAAGAACATTTTCAATAATTTTCTAGCTTCGGATTCAGTTAAGATGTTATTATCACCAATATATTCAATATCTGACAGTGTAGAGGACGGCTTAGGTCTAATGTTTAACGTTGATCTAATTGGTGGCATTGAAAATCTGTCTTCACGGATGGTTGGGAACAATGAGGTTTCATGACCAAACTTTTCTTTCGTATAAGGGGTGCTACTAGCTGAATGCTCCGAAGTTTGGGAGTTCGACCTTACTGTTTTAGCAGACTGGGCATTTTGGTCTTGGGTCTCCGCTAATTTCGCAGTGGTACCATCAATGACCTCTGAAACAGAGCCGGAAGACACTTCATTACCATTACCGGGTGTAATTTTGCCAGATGAGCCCATTTGGGATGATGATTTTCTTTCTAAGGTCTCAATCTTCTCATAGGCATTAATCCTGTCCCTATCATCAGCTTTGGCGATGTTACCTGCAATGTGAGCAAGAAAGATCATTGTTGAGTTCGAAGTTAAATTAGTTTTAGCTTGTTCGGGATTGATACTATTACTTGTTGATAACGAGTAAGTTTTAGCTTCAGGGTTTGAACCATCATGCAATGCTTTGATATTGGCAAGTGAATTGGATGTGGAGGTGGATATTGATGTAGTTGTGGCGGTGGGATTTGCATAGTTGGATATCTCAGTTGCAAGCGTAGTGCCTGTTGATGACGGGACAGAAGGGTTTGGTTGTTCAACGGAACGCAAATTTGGGATAGGTAGTGGGACATTTGATCTTGGTAATGTGCTATTTTTCATTGGCGGCAATGAGAGAGATGATGGTGTATCTAATGAGTTGATTGATATTGGCAACATGGGTAGATGGGTAGAATGTGATAAAGGATCGTTGATCTTATACTCTTGAGTAGTTGTTGCCGGAACGGTATGTGGGGTATTTAGGTAATTTATTGACGGCAATTGAGTGGAGCCCCTTGGTAATGGGTGATTCTGGAATGGTTGCTGGTAATGATCAACAACGGGTTGTTGTTGGTGCAGTTGTTGTTGCTGTATATTCGGGGCTGGTCTATCACCTGCAGTACCACTGACTTTCCTTTTTTTTGTGCTTGTAGAGTTCTTAACACCACCCCTTTTACTTTCGGCAAAGACACATTCCTTTCTTTCTCTTTTGCATCTTGCACATGGAGGATCATGTGGAGAATCGACGTTACCCAAATCGCATTTAACTTTCCTTGTTCTACAATTCAAGCAAGCCAAGTAGTTTCTTTTGAACCTTTGTTTATCCGTGCCTATTGTATCCACTGGTGATAAAGAGGACGTGTCTAACTTTAGGAGATTCGATGGATCACTCATTTCTAGTTTTCCTAACCCTGGAGTCGGAGATTAAAAGTTCGAAGAAAGCGATTTTAGAGATAAAGGGGGCCTATGTACAGCTTGATTTATTTGTATAGTTCAAGCTAAGATAGAGATCGGCAATCAACGTTTAAAGTGACCTTTTTTCAAAGCCGCGTTTTCCCGAGAATTTGACTGTTTCGTTACCAATACAGTTCACCACCATTATAAAGTTTTTGTATATCGATTATTAATCGCTTTGCGTAAGCAAAAGAATTACATGAATACACCATAGAGATAAAGTGGAAGATTAACTAACACACTCGGTTTTTGGCGTTGATTTATTGATTACTGCCTATGGTTATAGCGTATTAAGCATCTCTATAAATAGGTTATTGCGGCCTCCGCTCACAAGACGATCCATAGTAATTTCTATCGGCCATTCAACTGAACATTGCTTATTGATTGACGGTAGAATATGGATCTCTGCAATACAGTAGTTACTGCAAACAGTATCTGACTAGAGCCACTGAGATATACTACCTTAATCAGTTATATCTACCATATATACTATTGAAAAGCCTCTTTCTTTTTTGACTAGAACAAAATGATGATACATCGTAATCTATTACTTGCCTGCTCGTAGAGATATAGTTATGCAAATTAATAAGCCTAGTTAATCTATACAAAATTGATACACAAATGAGAAATATCTATTTAAAGTATATATTCAAGTTAATTAAGAAGTGTATCCATCATGTATAACTGGAAAAATATACATTCATATGATATATATGATGGTTATAATCTTAATCAACATAAATGTGGAACAAAAAATAAAAAAGAATAATCACACACAACATAGGCTTAATTTATTAGATCTTTCCTAAAAAAAAGTAATATAATTTAATTTCATCAAAAGCTTTAGACAGCAAACTTCTTTGTCCATTCTTTGGCAGTAACTTCGTACTTGGACCGATCCGTTTTATATAGGTGTGCAATTTCGGGAACCAAGGGATCATCGGGGTTAGCATCAGTCAACAACGAGCAGATTGATAATAGAACTTTAGAAATTGTTAAAGCTGGAGACCATTGATCTTTCAAAATATCTAAACAAATGTTACCATTTGAGTTGATATTTGGGTGATAGATTTTAGTTTGGAAAGAGATCTTTGGTGGTTTGAAAGGATAGTCTGTTGGGAAATGGATTGATAAGAAGAAGACACCACCAGCATATGGAGAATCTGGAGGTCCCATAATTGAAGCTTGCCAGTGATATAGATCGTCGCCAACTGGACCAGCAGAGCAAGAGGAAGGTGGATCTCTTCCAAGATCGTTCAATTCTTTGTTAATTCTTTTTAAAGACATGGGTGGTTATATATTAGATGATGTGAAAACGTTGTATGCGTGTTTGAATGACAGAATAAATTAAAAGATATATATTTAAATGTTTGTAGGGTGGAGGGAAGACAGAATATAAATGTAGATCGGGGCTGGGGTAGGAAGTAGGAGAAATAACAGAGTGAATCAAGAGATGTATGAAAGGGAAGGAAGAATCGAATGGAGGCAAAAATGGATTGGAAAAGCGCTGAATTTTGATTTTCCATTTTGAGCCAGGCAAAGATGCGGTCACGTGAGTATGGAGTTACCCGGACTTGTTTGGGAAATGGAACATGTGATTCATGATCACATGTCCTTCAGTCACCTGCCATTGGAAAAATACGATCAGGTGGTAATGATGGGCTAGTTGTCTAAAAAGTATGAGGAAAAATGGAGAACCTTCTTTGTCGGATAACCTGAAATTACAAAGATATTTGTTACTACTACAGACATATATACATTAAGTATTATGTTCGGATAAAGCTAAATACAACACACTACATAAGAGTATACGCGACAATATAGATTCAATTCTATTCAATCCAATTTGGCTCCGATTCAACACTTTTATCTCTAGTTTTATTCCTATAAATATAAGGAGAATACGTGAAATATTCTATTGTTTTCGCCTGTTGGACAGCAGTTTTTACAGTCATTAAAAATCACAAGATGGCGTTAAGCATAAGAAATTGTCCTATCTTTATTTGTTTATTCATTTAGTCGCTCATATTTACGTGATGTGACTACAGTCACACAGGAAATTTATTTCTTCAACTAGCTAATTGTCGAAAGCACCGTAGGTATAGTCCAAGGTAATGCAGTCCCTACTGATCAAAAGGCGGTTTTCCCCAATGCAGTTTAGTTCATTTTGCTGGCTAAACTAAAGCGACAAAGAAATTATGCAACTGCCCAGGGATTTAGCTCGTTACTTAACTTACCATCTATTTGAGTAGGGTGCAAGCTGGACTCTATCACAAAGGCTCCTAAAAGTGGTAAACAGTGAATAAAACATATTCATTGATTCATTTATTCAGAGGAAGGCACCATTGTTTATTGGTGTTGTTTTGCCGTTATAGATCAATGCCAATCAAACAACGTAATTTTTACACACATTCAGATTATTTTGGTTGTCAGAGACATAAACAGGGAATACATTATAAACCTTAACTAGAATACTGTTTCGATTCCCTCTTCGAAATAAGTTATCGCAATACATAATATTATGGATGGTACATAATAGGGTTTAATTGAAATATTTTGCTGGAATGAAGAAAGAGGGAATAGAAAAGACGGGACCGAAATCAACTAAAAAGGGTATTTCAATGGCCAAAATTTTTAGGGGACAGAAAAAGGGTAAATAGAGCACGCCGGCGAATTGGCTTAATAGCAGGGTGAGAGATGGCCACTTTTCTATTTAGTGGATTATTTTATGACAGATTTCAGATTCAAGAATCGGTATCTTTTCTAAACTTTTCCTAGGTACCTCTAGTGTATGAATGTATACATATATCATCAATGAAAGGTCTAAAATAATGGACGGTACAGCAAATAAATACCCACGGTTAATGGTTGAGCGGGTAGATAGATAGGTGATCATAGACCGACCATCCATCCCCGGTCCGGTGGTTCTGACGCAGACGGTTGGCTAACCCCAAGGCACGGGCTCCCTGTCTGCCAACGAATGAGCAATTTATTGTGCTAATGTGTGGGTGAGCGCGTGGCCTGGTAGCACAAGAATAAGAGGGAGAAGATGCCGATAGATAGGCGAGATGAAAGGGCAAATTCTCCCTCGCATATTTGTGCGGCGGTCCAAGCGAGCGAGCAGCGCTGAGAAAAGAAAAGAAAATAACAGAGAAGAAGAAAAGAGGCGCAACATGTGCATCTGTTTCTTCCTCCTCCGTGAACCAATACCAAGTATGGTGCTCAACCAGTAATATTATACTGCCAATAGTAGCACCAGAGCTAAACAGAAACCTCTAATGCTGACATCTATACTAGTGCTAATACCAACCATAGTGCTGATATCAAACCTGACTACTCGTCCACCACATACCTCCAGCCCAGTGCGGCCGATACAAAAGTGAAGAAGCTTTTTCGCACTGTTTTCTTCCTTCTTCCTGCCCCCCTCCTGCCCGCCCTCTCATCGCCGAACCTCTGTCCGAAGCCGTGCCCAGTATCATCCATCCGCTAACATGGCTCCCCCTTTCCCCTTGCAAACTCATTGCAGAAACTCTCCGAGAACATTTCCTAATGCTCTCACGAAACAGCCCCCGTCCAATTCTCGCTTTTTGCCCCAGCAATTAACCACCACCAGGAAATAAACATAACTCCATCCGGTAATGTAACGACCAACGGTACAACCCCATCAAATTTATTATTACACATTTTTTCTTATTGTATTATCTTTCATGCTAAAGTTTACTCAAAAAGGTTGGTAACTAATTGATTAATTAATTCGCTTGTTAAAAAAATACGAGTCTCTCCTTATACTTCATTCTACAAGTCCATCCCTAGATCATCTTTATTCCTTCATCTCTGTTTTACTTTCAGATAAGGTTACCTTCTCCACCAAAATATAATTCACTACAGTACACGAAAGTGATTTCAAAGAAGCAAAACACTCTCCTATACAAAAAACAGACAGTCGCCGAAAAATAGAGACAGAGAAGCCTTCATTCATTCATAAAGTTCCTTTTGTTTCCTGTTTTCAAGCACTCATCAGCTTCATATATTCCAAACTTTCAATATTCAATAGCAGTAATAATCATGGATTTTGGCTATAACTTTGATGAGACTGATGCTTTCTTATTTTCTTTAAACAACCAGGGTACTCCTCGTCCAACTTTATTACCCCCGTCAGACAGTACAGATTTTGACAATCTAATTTCTACAACTCCTAGTACAATAAATACAATAAATTCTACAAATACAATAAATAGGCCAGTTAATGCCAATACCATCAATATAAATGATCCAAGCTCAGGTTATACTTCCTCTAATGCGACTTCAAATCCTGAATATAACGATGAAGCTATCAACTGGATGAAAAAGAACGATGACCCATCAGATGACTTTGATGACGATGACTTTGATGACGAACAAGCATCATCCTCTTCTGCTTCACAAAGTGGATACTCCCTACCACCCCCAGCTGCTTTCCAACCCCCTCCTGTTATTGAGGAAGGTCAAATACCGCCTCAATACCAATACCAACCACTGCCTCAACAACGGCAGTCAATGGGTCCTCCTAACCGTTCTCAAATGAGTTATTCTAATCGAAGCTTACAATCCATTAAGAAAGAAGGAAAGGATGAATTACCAACTCCAACAGACTCGTACAGTTCAACCTCCTCGGAGAGTCCACGCTCCGAGGCTTCTCCCAGCGCCTCCATTCATCAACCTAAAAAACGTTCGAGTTCTTTCAAATCCCCAAAGCTGACCTCTCTAAGCGGGTTAAATGCCCATAGTAACGTGGTCCATAAAAAGGATAGATCTTCTCATAACATAATCGAGAAGAAATACCGTACCAATATCAATACAAAGATCATTGAATTAAGAGACGCCGTCCCATCTTTGAGAGCAGCCACTGAAAACAGGCATGCTTCAATTGAAGAATTGGAAGGCTTACCACCAGCTGTCAAATTAAACAAAGCTAGCATACTGTCAAAGGCAACTGAATATATAAGGCATTTGGAATATAAAAATGCTGCCCTAGTTAACGAACTGATGATGCTCAGATCCAGAATATCCACCGAACTTCCCCAACAACAACAACCTCATTCACTCCCACTCCGGCACCCACAACCACAACAACATCAACCACAACAAGTGCCACCACCTCTACCACCGCCGCCACCACAACAACAGCCTGCTATTTCTCCAATGCAACACATTATGCAGCCAAACAGCCATGACAGTAATAGCTTCCTTTTACAACTTACGGAAAGTCAATCTGCATTGGTGAATCAAAATAACCAGCCAATATATGTTAACCATCAGCACCAAGTTTCTTCTCAAATTCATCAACCTAGACAAGAACAGCCGACTCAGTACTTTCAGCAACAACAACAACAACAACAACAGCAGCAACAACAGCATTCAGCTCAAATGTCATTAGGAAACAAGATTTTACTTGGCGGTATGACAACAATGATTGGGTCACAATTATTCTCTGGAGAAAATGTCAATAACGGGCCTGGCGGCTCTTCAAGCTCACAGTTTGATTACAGGGGCTTATCTTTTATTCCTCTTGATAAATTGTTCCCAATTTTGTTTTCAGAAAGATTTAATAATATTCTATACATTTTCAGACTAATTTTCTTTGTTTGTGGATTTTACATTGTTTTCCAAAATTTAATACGCAAACTACTGTCAGGCTTTGATTCAGAAGATGACATTAAAAAGACTGCTTCACTCCGACTTTCTATCACTATAGATGAAAATGATACCTCATTTGTTGAACTTGGCATTGAATTATGGAAATACTTTTCCATGAAATGCGGACTCATTCAGCAGGATTTGAATGAAAAAATATCAAATATAGATTCTTTCAATAAAAAATTCAACAAATGGCTGCTTTCAAGATTGACGATCAGCAAGACCAAAAACATTGATAGTTCTTGGAAATTTGTGTTGAAAAGTTATATTAGGTCCCTGACATTTGATGATAACATTCTCAACAACTTGAAGTCTGATTCAGCTATCAAGTTCCAGTTCAACAAGTTGATTTTGATCAAACTTTTAATTGTCAAATTTGGTAATAGACTAACGAAATTATTTGGATTAGAGAACAACTTAAACATTTTGATTTTTTTCATGATTAAAAATGTGAATGAAATCAACAACAGTAAAGGCAGTTTGAAATTATCGAATGAAACGAAGCAAATTTTGAAGTTCATTAGTAACGATTTGAAATTCATTGAACCTACAGATTTATTTGAAAAATTAATAACTACTTTGAAGTTGAACTACAATTCTGGTTCTCTGTTTATGGAAGATGGCAATGAAGATAACGAAGAAGACATTGGATCGGATTATAATTCAGTTAAGGAATTCATTGATAATTCACCTGATTGTCAATTAAGCATTATTAATTTGGTTTGTATTCTTAGATCAGTTCAGCTGATGAAAGGCTTTATGATTGATTATTTGGCAATTTTGGCAGGTTCAAACCCGGTTGATATTGCCAGAGAAGACGAAGAAGACGGAGAAGCTAAAGAAGGGGAAGAAGAAGAGGACAGTGACGCTACTGATGGCAAATGTGAAGAGGAATCGAAGCTACATGGTCTAGACAAGGATACTAAAAAAATATTGAGAAATATTTCATCCGATCAAATTATCATTCCAAAGACTTGCGTCAAGCTAATCAAGTGCCAAACAATTTTCAAAAGCTTGTTAAATCCAAATGACGCTACATCACTGAAGGAAACTTTTGACCTGATTTTATCAATTGTTAGCCAGGCCATTGACACTGCCGCCATTTCAAGTAATATCAAACATTTGCAAGATGAATATTACTACGGTGATGAGGATGATGAGGACGATGAAGATGAATACGTCGATGATGAAGAAGGGGAAGGCCCCACTCAATACAACGAACAAGCAATAAATGCCAAGGTTTCTAACCCGACAATTTCCAAAGTTTTGAATTACTCAAGAAGCTCAAATCCATTCGACCAACTACATTTAATAACTGACGAAAACAGGTTGTCATTGACGTGTGCATTAATCTTGCACTATTACTCATGTAATGATCTCATTAAAGGTCGTCAATTGATTCAATACATGAAGATTATTTCAAACACAACTAGCACTAATCTGAGAAGGGGACTGTCGAATAATATGAATAATCAACCATATAACTGCTTATCTCTACTATCATTTCTTGCTACTTTCAAAGCCATTATTGTTATTCTAGAGAAAGACTTCGATCATTTGAATCAGTTGAATTTAAATGATTCTGAAGAGCTATCTTTGGTCGAATTGAACAAAATAACACTTGAGTCTGCCATCACTTTCTTGAGGCTGTACATTGGTAATATTTCTCCGTCCTCTTTCTCCACAACATCCTCTTCAGCATCACCATTAGCGGCAGCAGCAGTGACAACAGCATCTTCCGCTGCCGCATCAATGACAGCCACTACTGGATTAGGGAGAGCCGGCGCCACTGTTGATGCTTCTGATCCAGTAGCTGCTGCAGGCATTGCCGATTCATCGAGTTCTTCATCGTCGTCAAATTCATCATTTAAATCATTGGACAACAATGTGATTCAAGTAGCAATTTACTCAAACAATTTAGCGACGCAATCTGTTAAAGCTCAGACGGGAAAGACTGATAGCCGAGGCAATACTATGAACGATAATGATATGGCCATGATTAACAATAACAGTAACAGCACAATTAAAGGAGTTTTGCAATCCGACAATCTTCAAGAAGGCATTGATTACGATGTCGTTTGCTTAGATTATGAATTGAAGAGTGACATCAGTCATAAGTTAATCACATTAGCTATGGATTTAAGCGGTTATACTAATGCATGGTAATATTCCCTCTCTCTCCCCTTCCTCCATTGATATGTCTTTTCAATTCTACTCTATTGAACTTATTTACTTTTCTTTTTCGAAATTTACATTTGGGTTTTCCTATTTTACAGTTTTGTTCAACAAAGAACTTTTTCTTTCAAAATTCATTGTAGCCATTTATTCATTCATTTAGTTCCATTCTATTTCATTAATTCTACTATTAATTCTATCCTCTAGTGTATACTGCAACAATGCAAATCCGGGGATTATTAGGCATTCAGGTACCTGGTTGTTACCCGCCCGCAGCACCAACGGCGCAGCACCGCCTCGTTCCTCGGAATCGTCCGCCGACGAACAAAGAAGAAATTTGAACCTGGCTTCTTTGTTTGTTTGTCTGTTTTTGTGATTATTAACATGGGGAAGACCGTTTGCAGTAGATAGTGTTATATTACATCATAGTGTATATATAGTATATATCTTATACACGCTAATCACTAATTCACCATAAAACCCACATATCTATAATAATACCCCGGGTGGTGTATAATTATATTATTCTGAACTCTAAAGACATTCATTCACGTGATTAAACAGGTCTTCTCTTCCCATAGAATATAAAAATTTAATTGCACTCAATATAATTCTAGTTTACTGACAGTTAGAGATAATCTTCAATTTTAGTGTATACAATTTAATTTAAGTTTTGACAGTCGAATTTTATTTGTTCATTTATATATAGGTGCTTCATTGAGTTCAGTCTGGAATAGAGCTTCACTGATTTGCCAAAATTTTCATATATACCCACATATAAATATACACAGACCACAGGCTCACTAGCACAAGATAAAGATCCAAATTACAAATAGTTACTGTTACATTACCCTCTTTACCTTCCCCATTTTTCTCCAACTTCTATATATTAAATCAATACCAACGATAACAACAACAAAGTGAAACATTCAGAAATTGAAAATTCTATTCTGATCTAAGGATATTTCACTTACAGCAGCACAATAAAAACCATCTCCACAAAATAAGATTCAAGCGTATTATGTCAACCAAACCAACAATCAATTTATCATCCGAAGTCAAGACAAAAGCTTTTGGATCCGATTCTGATAAACCAATAACTACTATAAAGTTATCAAAGTTGAAAAATTCCCCCAAAAGTTCATCAAGTAGTTCGAATTCTTCACAAAACCTACCACCATTGCAACATTGGAAAGAGTTAGGTAGTTTTTTAGAAGGATTACAACCAGTTACCACGGCATCTGGCGAGTCAATAGTTTCACCAGATAAAGAAAACGAAGATTCAAACACTGTGCTGAACTCAAAGAATCCATTGAGTCGACCACTTGTTTATAGAATTTGTAACCACTGTGATAAACCTATCTCGGAAATTTATTTAGGCGATCATATCAAACTTTGTATAGAGATGAAGAAACAACAGGCCAAAGAGGCCTCTTTACTTGCTGCTGCAAACGCAACCAAAAATGAAATAGCAAATTCTAATAAGAAATCATCAAACGGGAATAACAAGAAGAGAAAGTTGGATGACAGTAAGGAAACAAGCGCAAGTTCAATGAATTCACCCGCTTCAACTCCTGCCCCTGAAGATCCATCAATTGTCAGAAATGCGACGAAAAAGCAGAAACCAGCACCAACAACAACATCCTCCACGCCAGTTCCAGCAACAACAACTACCAAGGAACAAAAGAAGTTGAAAAAGGACGCAAAGCCTAAACCGGCAGCTAAACCAAAAGGCCCTGTTGATGTTGAAAAGCAATGTGGTGTACCACTACCAAACGGAGGATACTGTGCCAGATCACTTACTTGTAAGACACATTCAATGGGTGCTAAAAGAGCAGTTCCTGGTAGATCGGCCCCTTATGATCAGTTACTCTCTGCTTATCAACGCAAAAATCAAGCTAAGATTGGTGCTGCAGCTGCAGCCGCCCAACAGGTTCAGGATGATTTAATGCACGGATCGTCTATTCCATTGGATGATGAAGAAGAGACTCATCAAGTGTTGGATGGTGTTACGAGATCTGCTCCATGGCCTTTAGAAAGAAAGGTTATCATGCCTACTGGTTTAAGAAACTCCTTTTTGAGAATGAGAGAGATGTTTGCGGGTGCTATTTTACCGAGGTTGCAAAACAACCCTTTGGGGCCATTACAGGGTCGTACAGCCGTTGTGGATATCGATAAGACTAATGAATATGTATATCCTATACGGTCCCAACACGTGAGACAACCTCAGCAACACCAACAAACTATAAATCACGGTGTTTCGAATTCCCAACAACAGCAACAACAACAGACAATAAATCCAGGTGCTTTAAGCGCACAACAGCAGCAGAGAATACAAAGACCTGCCAGTAACGGAGGACAACAGACTCAACAGCAAAACGTTCCTACTCCAGGTGCTGTTCAATCAGCTGCAGCTGCACAGGGTAAACAATCTTCAACGACAATAACGAAGAAACAGCAAATGGCTGCTGCACAATTACAAGCAAAACTGCAACAAGCTTCAGGTTCTGGTAGTCTGGATGCTAACACCACTGCATTACTTTTACAACAACAACAAGCACATCTTAAGGCCACTGGTCAACAATTAACTCCTCAGCAACAACAGATATTACTACAACGTCGTCAGCAACAGCTGTTACAACAGCAACAACAGTCACAACAAAGTAGAACCTCCTCTCAATCATCTCAGTCAGGCCAAAATGGATTGACTCCTCAACAGCAACAACAGCAAAACAGAGCCAAGCAGGCTGCTGCTATGCTACTGAATGCACAACATTTAGAGAGGCAAGCAGCCCAGGCTGCTGCTGCAGCCCAACAACAACAGCAGCAGCAACAGCAACAACAGCAACAACAACAACAGAAAAACGGCCCATGAACTCTGTCTTACAAACATCCTTAGTTTTACTTTGTTTTATATTATATTAGCTTTTTATGTATTTTTACTATTTATTAATCTTAATCTTCTCCTTCTACGTGCTTTCTATAATGCTTTAGTATTTTTAACCCACAACCTTAAAGAAAATAAAAGCAATACATAATCCATCGTACTAATAAGTATCACTATATACAAGTCAACAGAGAACAAACCAATTTCTGTCCTTACTGTCATCAACTGTCTCTGCTCGGATCAATTACCCCATTATCAGTACCATCCTTTTGTTCTTGCAACTTTCTTAACCGTAGTCTTTCAGCAGCTTCAGGCTTCAATTCCAATGTATTTGGTCTATCTGTAAACTTGACGGTGAAAAAGGTCTTATGCTTCCATTTACCTTCACTATCGAAATTATCTGCAGATGGCGGAGAGTATTTAATCAATTGATAGTCTTTCAATAAATAAATACCAAAAATAAAACCAATCATTAAACCGCCCGTTATGACATTGAATCTTGCATTTACTGTCTTATTTGGTCCTGCCATTTCCCCTTATCATTTATTTCTTGGTATTAATTAACTGAAGACCGGGATGTAGTGATTATCGAAGCAAAGCAGGGGTTTTATACTTAATCTCTCTGGTTCTGCTTCTCCACTTTTTCTCAGACGACTGCTTTAAGGTAATTTAAAAAGACAGAAGTGGCGGTGCTTTGATCGACTGATTTGATTTTACAAATAATTCGACTGGGAAGTCTCAAAATCTTTTATCAATAAACCGAAAAAGAATACATACACAGATAAGCTATACCTTTATATGACTTATAATCAAATAGATATAGATTAAGGCACTATTTGTTATAGAATAAAATGTCTGCATTACCAAAGAGAATCATTAGAGTATGTATGCACATCACCAAATGGAACCTTTCCCTTCTCATTTGAGCAAGAAGACCGCAAGACATAACCTAGACTCACAAGAATTACTAACTAACTTTCACCACCAACAAACAGGAAACTGAGAGATTAATATCTGATCCTGTTCCAGGAATAACGGCTGTTCCACATGAAGACAACCTGAGATACTTCGATGTTATCATTGATGGACCATCAACCTCACCTTACGAAAACGGTAAGTTCAAATTAGAGTTGTTCTTACCCGACGATTATCCTATGATTGCTCCAAAAGTTAGATTCCTGACCAAGATTTATCATCCGAATATCGATAGATTGGGTAGAATTTGTTTAGATGTTTTGAAATCCAATTGGTCTCCAGCTCTACAAATCAGAACAATTCTATTGTCAATTCAGGCATTGCTAAGTTCGCCGAACCCAGACGATCCATTGGCTAACGAAGTTGCTGAAGAATGGAAGACAAATGAGGATAATGCTATTAAGACTGCTAAAAACTGGACTGAAATGTATGCTAAATGATGATCCGGATCTTAATCCTCTATGTGTATGCCTTTGTTTTGTTTTGTTTTGTTTTGCTTTAATGACTTGTCTCTCTTTTACTTGGGCGGCATTACCTTACTTTCTAACGTTAATGCTAATGCTTGCTTAATACTATTTATCTTTTCATGCTATCACATTGTTTTGTTTCACTCTAATCCCATTCAGCTATATATATTTTTGTACATCTTTCTTCCCCAAATATATCAATAACTAAATCATTAAATGTAAATAAACAAACTATAAATGGCTTCTTTCAACCAATTTCAAATCGCTGTCATCCCCCTTAATAAAGACTTCATTGTCCCAAACAATTTTTACAACCTCTGAAAATTCATTAACGTAAACAATCTCAATGCCTAGCCTTTCCTTAACCCATTTCTCTGCTTCTCCAAACAAATCTTTAGAGTTGGCCTTCAATGCCATCTCCTCTTCCCGAATCAGCTTATTCAACAATTCATTAGCCAATACTCTGTCATTAATACTGTTTATGTAATCTTCAATAATATCCTTTCTGTTCAATCTAGGTAACAACACCTCTTTAATCTCTCCTGTCAAATGAGCCCCTAACAATTTCTCTTTAACACCACCAATTGGCAAAATCTTACCTGTTAGTGTTATCTCACCGGTCATCGCTAAATCCGAAGCCACTGGCTTTTGCAATATCAAAGAAAGCAAACATAGAGTCATAGTAATGCCTGCTGAAGGGCCATTTTTAGAAATAGCACCTTCTGGAACATGTAAATGAACTGATAAATTATTGTAACGTTCAATCAATGCATCATGGGTCATCTCATCTTTAGAAGAGAATGAAAGCAGATCAGAATGTAGAATGAAACCAACCAAGGTGTTTGCGATTTGTGAACTTTCCATTAAAACCTCACCCAATCTACCTGTGCATATTAAATTTTGGGACCCCGGTAGCCCAACCATCTGGAATTTCAACAATGAGCCAGATCCATCGGAGTTATATGATAGTCCATTAACTAATCCATAATCGTTTTGGATCTTAGTAGCTTCCTTAGCAACTGCGTTGGACTCAGATAAATGTGGCGGAATACCAATATACTTAGGTAAATCCAACAACTCAACAACTGGGTTGTAATTATTTTCATTACTAGAATATTCAATTGCTTTGCTTCTGCAAATAGATCCAACAAATCTCTCTAGAGATCTAATACCGGCTTCTCTAGTATAATTCAAAGCAATCTTCAAAATTGTATCGTTTGAAATTATCAACGAATTTGGAGGTAGACCGTTTCTTTCAATCTGTCTTGGAATCAAATATTTTTGACAGATCTCAATTTTTTCAAAGTAATTGTAGCCTGCCAATTCAATAACTTCCATTCTATCCCTTAGTGGTTCACTTAAAGACCACTGATCGTTTGAAGTACAAATGAATAGAACTTGTGATAGATCAATTGGGAAGCCAATATAATGATCATTGAAACTGACGTTCTGTTCAGGATCCAAAATTTCCAATAATGCTGACTCAGGATCACCTTTACGAGAATTGTTTGAGCCAATTTTATCGACTTCATCAAGTAATATAACAGGATTCATCGATTGCGATTTGCGCAATGCTTGGACGATCAAACCCGGAATAGCGCCAACATAAGTTCTTCTATGCCCTTTCAAATCGGCAAAATCACTTAAACCTCCCACAGAAATACGTTGGAACTTTCTTCCCAACGTTGAAGCAATAGATTTAGCCAAGGAGGTCTTACCAACACCTGGCGGACCAGTCAATAACATGATTGGAGCTTTGGCAACGCTTTGCGTTGGTGCGCTCCTACTTTTAGGAACAGCTTGCCGTGATTTAGCTTTATTGTCTTCACCTTCACCCATAACAAAGGATTGCTCTAATTCATTATCATCTTTATTGTCCGCATTTTCCTTTTCAAACGCAAGTTTATTACCCTCGTTAATCTTACCATGCAGTTTCAAAACAGCCAAATATTCAATGATTCTTTCTTTAACGTTACTCATACCATAATGATCTTTATCTAGCATTGTCTTGGCAAGCTTCAAATCGATACTAGCATAATATAAGCCGCCTAATTCTGTTTTCTTAACCCACGGTAAATCCATTATAATTTCAATATAAGTTCTCAAAACTTGATGATCGGATGAGCTTGATTGCATTTGTGTCATTCTTTGAAAATCTTTGACTATCAACCTTTTCCCATCTTCAGAAATGACGTAGTCGTCAATCGATTTAATGAATTCGGTAATTTCTTTCAAATCATCGTCTTCATCATCTTCAACAGCAGCGCCAGATGCTCTAGAACCAGCGCCAGCGCCAGATCCACCATTACCACCGATTAATCTTCTTGTTGCTGGAGGTCTACCATTTCTTGAACCAGAATTAGACCCGATTTCATCAACTAGAGATCTTAAACTTCTTAAATGACTAGAAACGAATTGAGATCTAAGAATATCACCATTTCTTGGGCCGTTCTTATTATCCAAATTCTTCCATAATTCCAACAAGTAATCAAGATTTAAAGTTTTCTTAAAGATTAAATTTGCGAAGTTCAAGCATTTCTCCAAACTTTCTAATCTTTGAGACAATTGTAAACTTGATAAATACTCAACTTTATCCACTATTGAAAATGGGAAAATTGCAATCAAAACATCCGAATATTGGAAAAATCTCTTGTATTGTTTATTCTCAAATTCTGCAGTAGTGAAATAATGAAACAACTTCTCCAGCCTTGCCAACCCATTTGATGTCTCGTTGCTTAACAATTGAGTATAGAGTAAATTCGACAACGGAGACAACTTTAACAAAACAAACTTCAACCGAGCATCAGCAATACTTTCGTAGTCCTTCTGATCACCATCAGGTGTTGTTGCTGTGGCTCCAAGTCTATCCTCAGTATAATCATTGATGAAGTTCTCAACATTTTCAAATAGTTCATTAATGAGCGGACATAGAAAATTACATTTCTTTCTAATCCCATCATCAATAGCTTCGTATTCATTCAACTTGATCTCAAATGTAGCTTCCTTTCCATCAGTTGAGTCCTCAATGATCAAACCCCTAGAAACAGCCTTGAAACTAACGACAATAGAATCGTGGACTTCTTGAATATCAACAATCTTACAAACTGTCGCAACGTTGTTAACTCCACTATCATTGTTAGAGAACTGGAAGCCAGGCATGCAACTAACAACCAATTTATTCAGCTTATCACCAGGGTCAACAACATTGTTAAACAAATCAATATCCCTGATACAGTCACTTGATAAACGATCTGTCTCATCTCCACTTCCATGTTTCTCTCTCAACATTTTCAGATTTTTGTAAACTTTGTCGTCCAATAACTGTTTCTTAAACTTGTATAAAATGTTATCACTGGATTTGTTGAATATTGTACGATATGTGATTCCAGGCAAATAAATTAACCTTTTGTTTAGTTGTAACAATGGCAATTTAACATTGATTGCAGATTGTGATTTTGCTGACGATTTCGACGACATGATGTCAAGAGCTCTATCAATTATGATCAGTATTCGGTTCTTCGTTTACTTTCTCATTCGTTAAAAGGATTAATCTTGTCAATGACAAACTTGATCCTATATATATGCTAACAAACAGAGGTCATCTTACGATCTCACAAGAGAGAGTCGGATAAAAATTCCCGATTCGGAAGCTTGGCGGCGTGTATTTTTCGTTTCTACTCATTTTACCCTATTTGTTTTTTTCCAATTCCTAATATATAATTAAACCAAAGAAAACAAAACAAAAATAAATTAGACAGAAGTTACACAGAATAAACACAAATATAGAGGTAAAAAGGAGGAGGCAAGAAAAAGAACCTAAATGTTGGTGAAAACAAGAGAATGGGCATAACCAAAGAAAAATAATAGTATAGTAATAGTAGAAGTAATGAACAAAAATAAAAGATGAGAAACAAAAAAAACATCGAAGGAAGTATAGAAAGACGTACAAACGGTACAAGTAGTAGAATTTATCTGTGAGGATGCCAGCGCAAAAAACAGCTGCAGAAATGAAACCACCAACACAGAAGTGTAACAACAAATCAGAAAACATTGGTGATAATCAAAGAACACAGAAGTCTAAGGCAGAAGGGATCGAAGGGGAAATAAAGATAAAACGCAAATGGGGAGATTAATATGCAAAATTTGAAATGGTAATACGGACATGTAAATAGAGTAACTTTTTATAGCTTTTTTGATTTTTCTGATTTATCATTGATTTTTTTCTTTGTGCTGATTGAAATTGATTTTACTTAATTAATTCTAATATTTGTTGCGTTAGATTCGAAATTTCGTCTCCACCATTGAAATCTTCACCAGTCAAATTATTCAAGTTCATCTTACCGTTATTAATCTCATTTTTAATCTTGGCCTTTATTTCTGTATTGTTTGACTCTAGTAACTGCAGCATTGTCCAAAGAGCAATATGTTCAAAAGTTGAATTGTTACTATTCAAAAAGTTTGAAATGAAATTAGAAATTCCATTATAATTTTGTAAGACAACTGAATAATCATTAATTCTTGAACATAAATTAGCCAATGCAGCTGCAGAATTACCACAAACTTCCGGATTTTTTGATTCTGTTAATGGGATTAAAACATCAATTATGCCCAATTCCAATAGTTTAGTCTTCAAATCATCAGCCAAAGCAAGAATTGCAAAACAGGCAGAAATCTCGCTTTGAACGTTTTCATTTGCATTTAAAACCAGTTCTTTACATTTCAGAACTGCACCCGCATCCAGTAGCTCCATTCGATTTCTTTCGCTACTTGCAGCTAAGTTTCTTAAGGTAGAAACTGCATGACATTGAATTTCAATTGAATCTGGGTAATCAACTAAATTAACAAGTGGCTTCAGGAATCCAGCATCAATTATTAGAGCTTCATTCATTGGATGAATTGATATGTTACGAATACATGCAACAGCAGCCAAAACTAATGGTTCATGTTGGGATTTCAATAGCGAAACCAAGTTTGGTAAACCACCAGCCCTCACAATTTCTAATTGATATAACGCATCTGAAGCCAAGTTTCTTAAAGCTAAGGTTGCCTGACATTGAACTCTAGGACTTGATGAATCCATCAATTGGACCAACTGACTAACTAGTTTTGGTTCTGTTGTTGATAGCTTTTTTCTGTTGTTTTCATCAACCGCAATATTTGATAATGCAGTAGTGCAATAGTATTGAACGTCTGGATCTGGGCTTGATAGTAATTGAACTAAAACTGGAACTGAGCCAGCTTCGACCAATTCTTTTCTATTCTCTAAAGAATGGGTCATATTTAATAGAGCACCAGTAGCATTTCTTTGAACTCTTAAATCTGGAGATTTTGCCAACTTAGTTAACGGAATCAAGGCACCGGAAGTTGCAATCTTTGTTTTATTTTTATCTTGTGTTGCTAAATTGGTGATACAACCAACAGCATTGCATTGAACTTCAATATTGGAACTCATCATTTGTCTAATTAAAGGTGCTAAACCGCCCATCTCAACAATTAAAACTTTATTATCATCGTTAACGGCCAAATTACCTAAAGCAGCACAAGCAGCCCTTTGAACATCTTGATCCGAGCTTTGCAACAAAATTAGAATTGGTTCAAGAACGTCTCTGGAAACAGACCGTATATCTTTTTCCGTTATTTCAGCAAACGCCAAAGCTGCGCTTCTTTGTAAATCAATGTTATCGGAATAAACTAATGTACTTAATGCTTTCAATGGACCATCAGAGAAAAAATCGACTTCACCTCTGTTTTCCAAGTATTGTAATAAAGCAGAGATTGCATCTCTTTCATTGTCAGCTAATAGCTGAGGGTACATACTGTCTTGTTCGCCTTTGGACAAGCAACTGCAAAGACAACCCATTGTTTATTTATTTTATAGTTATGCGTATTTTGGGCAAGTTGATATTGGTGGAATATAATGTGAGTGTAATTTCTTCTATGTATTATGATTTAGGATAGAGAGAATATAATGAAAAGATTCTTAAAAATGCTCTTTTGTTTAGCTCTAGTTAATATATGCATGCATATATGGTGGTCGGAAAAACTAGCAAAAAATGCTTAATTCCTATGAATTGTATGCTTTCTTATAGTCCAGATGAACTAGTATGTGACTGTTATCTAATTGATGGGTTCAATGAAAAAAAAAAACTTTTGAGTCACCAGTTTGGAAAAGGAACGGAGGCGATACCGAATTATTGTACGTTGTTGGAGTTTGAAACAATTTATTAAATTGAATAATTGAGTGTGAGTAGTGGAGTGATGAAATATTCTGCTGACAAAGCGTAATGTATTGAATAGGTTGAACAGCGGAAAGATAAGAGAAAGCGGAAAGAGGGTAGATAGATGAAGAAGGGAAAGAGGTGGAGGATAGATGGATGATAAGAGAACAGATACGTTATCAGAGATGAAAACAGAGAACATTAAGGCTAACAGAGTAAAAATTCATTCAAAGAGAGTATCACTACATACTAGAGGTGCGACGTGTGGTTGTATTAGAGTTGATTACGTTAGCAGACCCAATTCCGATTGTGGGAACAGCGGTGGTGGGGAAACAGGAGAGGATAAATAGAAATAAACTAGCCTGTAAGGCGGGTGCACGGGTGTAGCTTGGTTCTTGACACATAAGTATATAAATATGCATGAATATACCTTATATACACAGAAAGATAGGGAAGCTAATCCACTTTAAGTAAATCATTCCAATTTAGCAGTAAGCTCTTTAGCAAATGCACTCAGTTCACCCATATCAGCTTGCTTTGCAGGCCAGCCGACACCCAATCCTGTTTCACGGTCTCTTTTTGGAATCAAATGGAAGTGAACGTGATCAACTTCTTGATGTGCAATTCTACCGTTGTTCTGTAAAACGTTATAACCTACACCTTCTGGGGATTCAACTTCTAAGTCCAATGCTTTCACCAGTCTCTTGGTGACTGGTAAAATATCGGATAAATATTCATCCGGGATGTTATGTAGTTTAGCACCATGATATTTTGGAACCACCAATAGATGACCTTTGGAAGTTGGCTGGATATCCAAAAAGGAGTAACTGTATTTGGTCTCAATCAATTTAAATGATGGGATATCACCTGTATTACTTATAATTTTGAAAGTTATCATTAATTGTTAGTATTAAACAATCGTTGTGGGAGAGTGCTTGTGGGGGGAGGAGAGTATAAACCTACCTTTAATGATTTTGCAAAAAATGCAGGAGGCCTCATGTGCAATTCCTGACATATTGTTGAATGATTCAATTAATTATAATTGAGCTGTGCTTAGTCGTTTGTAGCAAGACGATTGAAGAGCAGCTTGTTTAAAGGATATCTAAGCTCATATAGCCTGGAATGATTTCACACCTGACCATACCACGTTAGCATTGTGAATTTTAGGAGAAGACACTACTATCTCCTAATATATTACTATTATCAAAGATTAAACTTTCCCGAAATACAAATAGAGTAAAAAGGGAAACCCTCTATTTGTTTAATTTTTTATGTTATATTTCTCTTTTATATATATAGAATTGCTTTAATTAACTAATTGATATATATATATATATTACCCGTTTGTAAAAGTGCTACCAATACTTTAGTTGTATAGTGAGTAGTGGCTGGTCTTTAGTTTTGAATGTATACGGCTTAAATGTGTATCTTTAAGCGAGA